>JASEKS010000203.1:5614-188649 GCA_030770415.1 Pleoardoris graminearum
ATAATATAAACTAAATATATAATATAATATAAACTAAATATATAATATAATATAAACTAAATATATAATATAATATAAACTAAATATATAATATAATATAAACTAAATATATAATATAATATAAACTAAATATATAATATAATATAAACTATATATATATAGTATATAAACTAAATATGTAATATAATATAAGCTAAATATATAATATTATATAAACTAAATATATATAGTAGATAATTATAGTACTATTAATAATTTATTAATTTAAGTACTATATTAGTAAAGATTAGTTCTTTAATATTTTAAAATTTTCTAGAATTAATTAAAATTAAATTTAATTTTATAATATAATTTAATTATAAATAAAAAATATATATATAACTTTTACTAATATATTATTAAGTAATTAATAATTTATATAATAAAATCTAAAATAATTATATTTTTAATAAAACTATAGTTATTTAATAAATAGAAAAAGAATCTATAATTATATTTAATATATAATAGTGTATATAAATTAATATATTATATAATAAATTATATTTAAATTTAGATAATATTAAAATTATTAATATATTTTAAAGTATTAGAATTATAAATTTAAATAATATAATAATTTTATTAATAAATTATTAATAGTGTTCTAATTTTATACTATAAATATTAAGTTTATATAATACTATATATTTAGTTTAGTTAACTATTATATAATATATAATAATTAAAAAGTTTTTATAATTAATTCTTATTTACTGTTAAACAAAGTATATACTATTTTTAATACTTAAGATTATATATTAAATTATAATTATTTTATATTTATTATTAAAAATATTTTTATAAAATCCTAATATATAATAATTTTAAAAGAAAAATAAAAACTATTTAGTAAGTATAAATCTATAAAACTTTAAAGTTAGAAATAAAACTTTAGTTTTAATAATAAAAAGTAATATACTAATTAATATAGTATAATAATAACTAAAATATTATATAATATAAATAGATAGAACTATTTATAATTCTAAAAAAATTTAATTTTAAAAAAATCTTATAATAAAGTTTTTAGATAAAGTTTTATAGCCTTAAATTATTAGCGGCGTACTAATATTAGGGTATATATTAACTATCTTAGTATAGTAGTACTATTTAATAATTTTTATTTATATATTATTATTAAAAAAACTCTCTTAGTTAAAGAAACCTTTTTATATTATCTTAAAAGTACTATTCTATTTACTCTCTTTAGAAGACTTTTTATCCTCTACCTATAGCTTTATTTATAACTCTTATTACTATTCTTCTGTTTTATATTTATTACTAAGCCCTTTATAATACTTATTAATTTTTAAATTATTATTAACCTCTTTTTCGCACTTATTACTTTTATTACCTAAAATATATAATTTATTAGTTTTAAGAGTTATATTGCTGTTACCGAAAAGCTTTTTAAAAAATATTAGCTTACGCTCTCTATAGTAATTACTATATATATATAATAAAATAATATAATAAACTTATTTTTAATTTTTAACTATTACTATTACTAGTTCTTCTAATATTATATTCTTTATAAAGGTATACTACTTATTCTTAGCCTCTTTACTTTTAAATATTTTTAATTTTAGTTTTTTTAATTTCTCTAAGTACGTATTCCGTATAATCTTTTATAAAGTACTATTTACCCTATATATACGAGTTACTATACAACTTTTAGTTTTTTAATTAAAATTATTTATATTAGTTTAGAGCTTCTCTAAGGCTTTTATATATTACTTCTTATTAACTTTTAATACAATATTTTTTTATTTTTTAAAAATATATTTAAGTTTTATTTACAGCTACTTAGCTATACTATATTAGTATAAAACTATAGTAAATAATTATAATAACTTACTACTTTTTTTATTATAAAACCTTTTTTCTTTAAGTTTTTTAAATTTTACTCTAACTACTTCTTTTTAGGTATCTTATTTAGTCGCCTTAAACTTTTTTATAAATTAGAATTTTACTAACTAATTTACTACAGTAGCTTTTTTAGGATCTTCTCTTTAATATTTTTTATACTTAATTAATTTTTTTATACTACAGCGTAAGTACTTAAACTTAGCTAGCCTTTAAATAGTATTTATAAATTTATTAAATAACTTTTCTATAAGCCGCCTGTACTATATATTCTAAAAATTTTATTAATTTTATTTACTTCGCAAGTAAAACTCTATACTAGTTAAAAAATACTATTTTAAATAACTATATTAATTACCCTAGTAAGCTTATCCTACTTATTATACTTAAAACCTAGTAAAATTTTAATTTTATAAAGCGGTAGTAGTCTATCTATATAATTAAAAGCTTTTTATTTAATAGAATCTATAATATAGTACGCTAATATAATAAAAGTATATAATAACGCGTAGGTTAGATATAAGATAGAGTATAGTAAAGTAGTAAAAGTAAAAAATACTAGCCTAATTTAAAAAGTAGCTTATACGTAATTAGGTAGTAGTACTAATAATAGTCTATATACTACTAGTCTAATTACGTATAAACGCTTAATTATTACTTTTACTTATTTTACTATAAACTTAACTACCTACTCTTTATTATTATATATAATTATAACAGTCTAATATATGTCTAATTATTTATTTTACTTTTATAATATTACGCACTTATTTAAATTGCGGTAAAGAACTTACTAAAATAACTTTTAGTAAAAAGTAGTTTAAAAAAGCTTTTACTAAAAAAGTTTTTAAAGTTCTTAAAAAACTTAAAAAGGTAACTACTAGTAGTAAGAAATTTATAAGTATTACTAATAGGGATACCCTAAAAAAAAACTACTAATTTAAGCTAGGAAGTAAGTTATTACAGTTTTTAATAATAGTTAAATATTAATATTATATAGCTATTACCCTTTGTAAAATTTAACGCTATTAATAAAAAACCGGCTTTTTAATTAAAAAAATACTCTTTATTTAACTAGTTTGTAAAATTACTACTACTAAATTTTTTAGTAAAAATTACTAATTTTAATCTTCTATATTATAAGCTATATAAGAAGCCTTTAAAGCCTTTTTAGTTAAATATTTTAAAAGTATAATAACCTATACTATATTATTTACTATATACTAACTATTATAAATTATAATATAAATTATATTTATACTAAAAGGGTTACTATTTAGATTAAAAATTCGCGTTTAGTGCTTAGGTACTTAGTAAAGTATAGCAGGAATACTAGATTTTTAACTTTTATATATTAGTATAAAGTATAGTATAGATAATAAAAAAACTATATTATAGCTTAAATATAACTATCTATTTTACAAACTATAATATACTATAATAACTAACTATAATATATACCCTAATTAAAAGACCCTAATCTAAATTTTATAATTTAACTCTAACCTATAGTCTATATAATTTTTATTTAACTTTAATACCTAGTCTGTATAACTCTAATCTAACCCTAACCTATACTAGCGTTAAAAAAAATAGGTTAGAGGTATAGTTAGGTTAGGGTCTTATATAAGCTAATCTAATTCTAACCTAATTTTAACCTATTTACTAGCGTATTAAATACTAATTTATATATATAATAATAATTTATATAGTATTAAATATAATATTTTTTTTCTACTAAAATATTTATATATAATATTTTTTATTTTTTGAAATAATTATAATATTATTATAACTTTATTAAAATATAATACGTAGTATCGGCTATAATATTTAAAAAGTAATAAGTACACCTAGACGATAATCCAGGCGTATAAATATAGTAAGGAAACTCTATTAAATACTAAATTATATACGTAATATTAGCTATAATATTATAATTATATATTAAATATTAATAGCTCTTAGTATAATAGGTATTAGTGTAATTATAATATTAATTTATATAAACGTAATATTTTTTAATTTTATTTATTTTTTTAATTTTACGTAGAATTATTACTCTATTAATTTATTTAAATATTATTATAAGTTAAGATTTTTTACTAAAATTAAATTTTTATCTAAATTATAGTTAAGGCCGGTACTTATTTATTTAGTTATTATTATCCTTTTTATTAAACTATCCTTTTATTATTAGTAAGTTAGTTATATAACTATTAAAAGCTTAGCTCTAGCAGCTATTTAATAGTTACTTTTAAAGTTATAAAAATATAACTAACTATACTACCTATTAGTTAACTCGCAATACCTTAAGCGCTACTTACTTATTACTTATTACTTTCTATTTTTTATAAGCTTTTACGACCCTAAATATATTAATTTTATATAACTACCCCTTTTATTATTTTTTACTTTTTGCTCTTCGCGCTCTACGCTTAGGACGAAGCGCTTAGGACGACTTTATTATTTTTAACTTTAACTTTACTTTTACTTTTACTTTTAACTTTACCTTCGCCTTTACTATTATCTATATAATAACTTTTATAACTTTTTAGATTTTAGTAATACTTTTTTTATTATTTATTATTTATAGTATCTAGTCTTTGTTATTTTTTATCTACTTATTATTTTAGTATTAATTAGCAGTATTACTAAGGCCTTATTTAACTAGATTCTACGCCTTAATATATCTATTTTACTTAGTTTTTAGGTCTAGTTTTACTATTTTTTAGAGTTATAATAGTTTAAATATTTTTAGGATCCCTATATAAACGATATCTATATTACGATATATTTTAATAGTAATAATAGTTTAGTAAATAACTTATTAGCTTTTTAGCTACTAAATACTTAACTACTAAGTAATTTTTTATTAAATACTAGTTAGGGTTTCTACAGTCGTTATAATATTAATTTATATATAAGGTAGATTTTTATATAAAATACTTAGAACTATATAAGCTTTAATAGACTTAGCCTACTATATATAATATACTATAGTATATATTAGCTACTAAGCTGCTATAATAATAAGGTAACTTATAATAGTAAAGACTGTTATAAAGGAGGTATTATATAAAATAGCTATAACCTACTTTATAGCGTACTTTTAATATAGTATTTTTACTAAACTTTATCTCTTTCTTTATTAAAACTTTTTTAGTAAAAGCGTACGTGCTATTACTAGCTATATATAGCTAGTAGTTTAAGTTTTAGTATAGCACTTTTATTATCTCTTTTTTTATACGTCTTCTTATACCTATGTATATAGTAAAAGTATACGTTCTTATACTATTACTTTACTTTTAGGCTAGCCTATATCCTTTTTAACTTACTTTTAATAATTATTATAGTTAAATAAACTATTATTATTTTTTTATAAGTTCTTACTAATAACCGCTTTTTAGATAATTTTTTTATATAATTACTTTTTGTGTACTTATAAGCGTCTCTCTAGACAGCTACCCTCCGTCCGATATTGGAACCAAACTTTGATTATACGCTTAATAACAAAAGCCCAACCTTAGACTGCCGCTAAGGCACTGGACGTGTCAGCCGCATCAGTTTTCCAGCCCCGATCACGACATTAGTGCTGGCGGACCCTGCGCCTGTCATACTACTGAGAATGTGCATCTCTGCTTCCAGCTTTAGTGGAACTCCTATCAGGTTTAAAAGCCTTCAGCCTCACCCACCCTTAAAGCCTGATCGCAAGCATCAGCTCCTCAAAATGTTGCCTTACTTGACCCTGTGATCCGAAAAGAAATTTGTTTGTCTGCCATTCTCACGTGGTGAACAATGAGGAGAGTATTAGACGCTTTCAAGCGGGTAAGTATCGGACACTTGCCATCCTCAAGTAAGCCGCCAGCCTGTCTCATTCGCATCTGACAGTTGAAGGGCTTAGGGAGAAAGTCTCGGCAGTACGATGGAGGCGAAAATGCTGATGCACCTGAACCTATCGAAATTCTTGAGAAGAGGAGCCTGAACAGCACTTACCAATCTCGAGCTCTGCATATCGTCGCGCATAATGCCGACCTAGTCGGATTATCGCCACCGCAAACTGCACAAGGCTCACTCCATAGCGAAGATGACGTGGAGTTTGAGAGCAACGCAGGAGAAGATGTAAGTCTACTTGATATGGATGTCACCAAATATGAAGTATCAGAGAAACTGATTTCGATATAGGGTGCTAGAACATCTTCCGAGGTAATGGTTAGCGCGCAAACCCGATCGACTATTATTGTGGCACAACAGCAGCCGAGACGACAGTCAGTCGATTTCGAGAGAATTGGTACGTGCGAAACATGAGAACTTGTGGGGATATAAAACGCTGACTGTTTGCTCCTGTTTAGTTGTTGCGCGTTCGAAAAAGTTAGTCGACCAGCTATCACAAGTCATGACGAAAAGTGCCTTCGAGGAGCACAAAGTGTACATTCCGGCAAGTCACCTGGAATCATTAATCAGCAGGTCCACGGTACGACGGGAACTCAGCGTGGTATTTGGTAGACATAAAGCCGGCTGGAAATACCTACTTGACACTAAAGAAGACTACAAATTAGCATCTCAGATATGCCCTCGCCGCAGTTTGAGGTTCATCCCTGCAACAAGAGACTGGAATACTCGAGGACCTAAGAAACTGGTATACAGAAGAATTTTTGCGTTACTACTGCTGGTCGGCAAAGCAAACGAGATTCGCACCTTCGTCATGCACGAGGTCTCCGATAGAGATCTGCCGCTCGTTCGATGCTCACAATCCCAATCGCTCGCTAGGAGAAGCAGCCGCGAATTAGCACTTGACTGCTTCAGCCATTGGGATGAGACTGCGATAGACCAATTTGAGCGAAGACAATGGCGGCTGCTTACGCCCGTTTTCAATGACTCACAAGACAGTGATATTTGTCACAAGGAGCTGGAGGCGGATGACGTCTTACCTTTCTTGGAATGGAAATGCTATGCGAAAGGAAGGACTGCTTGTGTTTACCGAGCGATGATCCGATCTGACCACCACAAATTCACGAGGTATAAGGTTAGTGATGCGTATCATAGGCAAGAACAACTGAATTTGTGGTGCGCATACTTACAATGCTAGGGTCATGGCAATGTCTTCGCGATCAAGCAACTTTTCCATCCACAAGGCAGGGATACGACCCAGGAAATCGACGTATCAAAATGTATGCAAAAGCCTCAACACCGCCACGAGCATCTTATCGATATTCTGGCCACGTTTCGTATACATGGAAGAGATTATATAATATTTCCGTGGGCGGATGCAGACTTGCTAGAGTATTGGCGGCGTCAAAATCCCCATCCACTCAAAGATAGAAGGACAGCAATCTGGCTACTGGAACAATGCCATGGGCTTGCATGCGGACTATACAATATTCACCGCTGGCCAACCGATCCCGATAGCAAGCTAAACACCGAAGAAACGTCTGGAGAGTGGAACGGAACCAGGAGCGAGCCTTTCGTGCTGTTTGGCCGTCACGGGGATATCAAACCAAACAACATCCTTTGGCTTAACAATGGCAAGCTGGGAACGCTGAAACTCGCCGATTTTGGTACGGCTCGCTTCGACACTCAAGGTCAAGGTGCTCTTGCACCGGTAAATCTCGATGTCCCCACCACGCCAAATTATCGAGCGCCTGAATTTGGCTCAAAGATGATGATGAGTCCTTCCTGGGACATATGGGCGCTCGGTTGTGTGTATGTCGAGTTCATTACCTGGTTTTCTAATGGGTGGGCGGGTCTGGATTCTTTCGCCTGGAAGAGGCTTGCCCGCGATCCTCAGTACCCGGATTTCCGCACAACTACGTTCTATGAATTAGGCGAGCATGATAAAGTTCCTAGACTTAAAGAAACTGTCGTTGAAGTAAGTACACCTGGCATACCTTCACAAGCTAGTGCTGTCATGCTGATATGCCACGACATAAAGCACTTACATGATCTTTCGGGTAAAGTCCCTTTTCCAGTTGTCTTCAAGAAATTTCTGGGCTATATACGGGGGAAGATGATTATCGTAGAGGAAGAAGATGCGAAGCGCAGCATTGCGACAGAGGTAATGCAGAAGACCAGTGAAATCTTGAAAGCTTTCAAGGAAATATATTAGTTCAATGGCAATCGAAAGCATAACTGTTGCATACTATAAATCAACTTTCGATGGATAACAGTTGGCGGAATCAAATCGAAGGAAAACATGGAGCAACATCGGATGAAGAAGCTGTCAACGACAAACCGGCAGCTCGCCACACGAAAGCTCCCACGGAACAGTTCATCCTACCATAAAGTCTTCACCTGACATGGTTTTTAATCTGCTTGGTGTCAATCTATGTCAACTTTCGCTGGCATTTTAGGTAGATACTAACCTCTGTCCACCATCAGGTCTTTGATGGTCGGTGGTTATCCTTCGCTAAGTCCCTGCAATCTCTTCATGGTTGCCTTGGTTGTAGGATGATCCTGTCCTAGGACTTTCAGTCTTCCATCGCGGACTCTTTGAAAGTCGGAAATTGCGTCCGCAAGACGACCCGTGTGCTCTTTGATTGAGCCAAGCACGAACAATGTATCCAAAGTGTATGTGTGCGATGCGCCAAGTTTCGTTGCTCGTATCGTGTATGCTTGCGTTGCGAAAGCTTCGGCCTCGAGGTATTTTCCTTGACGTTCCAGATTGATGGCCAAGGTCTCTGCTGTATTCATCGTGGAGAGATGTTCTTCACCTAAAACAACTCTCCGGCGGGACAAAGTATCCCGACTGACACTCTCGGCTTCTTCGTAGTTACCTAGGTCTCCCAGAACCACCGCAAGGTTTTGACAGGCCTGAATACTGTCCGGATGATGCACTCTGTCAAGCTTTTGATTTGCAGCGCATACCTGTCGATAGAGTAGCTCTGCTGTGTGCAATTCTCCATTTAAGCGATAGCCAAGAGCCAAGTTGTTCATGGCTAGGAGTGTTTGGGGATGGTCATCGCCGAATATACATTTGCGGCCTTCAACGACTCGCTTGCTGATGATTACCGCTTCATTATACTGTCCACTTTCGCGTAGAGTCCCAGCAAGTGCGTAACCACTTGCCAACGTCAATATATGGTTGCTCCCTAAAGTCTTCTCATAGCCACGCAGAGCTTGCCGTCCAAGCTTTTCGGCTTCTTCGTATCGTGCCTGGCGTCTTTTGCACGTTGCAAGGTTCATCAAACATTGAATTGTCTTCCGATGATCCTCGCCTAGAGCCGCCGCACGCATACGGTAAGCACGTTGAATTAGTGCTTCCGCTTCAGCGAATTGTCCCTGTTTCTCTCTTACATCCGCAAGGTCGCTAAGTGTATCGACAGTTTCCAAGTGATCTGATCCAAAGATAGATTCCTTATGACGAAGGGTTCGAAGCTGGATAGTGCGGGCTTCGTCCCAAAAGCCTTGGGATAGCTTGATGACGCCCAGTAGACCCTCTACGCGAAGCGTGTCCACGTGCAACTCTCCTAGCAACGATCGGCGTTTTGCGTAGGCAGCCTGACAGGTAGCTGCAGCCAGGTCATACTGTCCTGCGTGCCATTCACATGCAGCCAACTTGTACTGTAAGTGTGCGAGGAGTATGTTCACCGAGTCTTGGTTAAACACATATGTCTCGACCTTCTTACCATGTGGCAGTAGCCGTCTTTTCGATTCGTAGTCCTCGCTGTCACTTTCCGGGAACATATTGCATACCAATTGAAGTGCTGTAGCCTGGTGTTTCTCTGCGTCACTTCGCAACCACACTTTGGTAGCCAATTGAACTAGGCGATGCATCCGAAATATCTCTTGATCAGCCTCAGCTTTGATGAGACAGTAGCCCTGTAATGTACCAAGAGCAGAATTGAGCTGGTGCCGGCTCGGTATGATGCCTTGCAAAAGATTGCGAGGAATGCCCTGTCTGTCCAAGAATGCCATGACTGAAAGAAGCTCTGCAGCTTGTCGATAGCGATGACGAATCTTTTCAAACGATATTTTCCAGGCCCGAAGCACAGAATTTGGTGTATCAAAGCCTCTCCGTAAATCAACGTGTTCGTCATCGAGGATTTCGATCAGACTAGTTTCGCTCTCCGTAAGCTCGAGCAAATACTCCGTCAGACTGATCTCGCTTTGGTCCATGTATGCTGCAGCTTGTGTTATGCATAATGGAAGACACTCCAAGATACCAAGGATTTCCAACTCAATGGCAGGGTCGATTTTCATATCGCAGGGCAACTTCGAACGAAATAGCTTGGATGCATCCTCTAGTGGAAGGTTGTTCACTGTTATTGTGGACTGCCCCGACCCGACTATTGTCCGAGCTACATACCCATCTCTCGTGGTGACGATAACGGCGCCATTGCGGAGGTTGCGTACAAGTTTCGCCAATGCCTTCTTGCCTTCAGTCATTATCTCAATGTCATCCGCATTGTCCAAGACCATGAGCCAAGGTGGAGCCTGGTTCGACGAAAGGTATTGCATGGCTAGATCGCGATAATCTGTTTTTGGGTCATCGTGACCGGGAAGCTTGAGGCGTGCGGCAACATCACGGAAAGCGAGGTCGATTTTGATGTTGCTATCACATGGGATCCAGAAAACGATTGTGTGGGGGTTGTCCTGATAATAACGGTAGCAAAACTCGGCAGCAATCTCCGTTTTACTGGTGAATTAGCTAAGATATACACAAGCGATTGTTCGACTTACCCGACGCCCCCTATTCCAATCAAAGCTAATCGTCTTCTTTCTTGCAGTAACTTGCTCATTTCTTTGAGAATCTTTTCACATCCAACAAAATCCATATTTCTATTGTACGGGAAATACGGTATTGTGGGAGGATTGTGAAGCGAGACTGCTTGTCATCAACAGGTCTGCTTAAAATGGCCTTCCAAGATATTAAGCAAAACAGACAGCACTCACGTGGATGGGCAATGATGGGAAGATATGTTGTATCGGTACTTGCGCTCAGTGGCTTTCGCAGAGCTTTCGTCCACCGCACCAGATCTGCTGACACAGCTAAAAATCCAGGATCTCTAGCATCATTAAATCTGGTCATGTCGGAATGATTGTAATGTAGCCCGGTGGCCTGATAGGCTGGTAAAGAGGCCGAATGCTTAGTTACAATCTTCGAATTGGGTCAGCAATGATGCTGTGACTATGTGATAGTTGGATGTGTAAGTTGCAGACGTACGACGTTAAAACCACGTAGGGGTAACTCCTCAAAGAAGCACGTGATGTGGATCTGTTCGTTCTCTTTGCTGTTCCGCTCTCTGATCATATTGTGGAATGCCGTCTGGATTCTGTACAACAATTCCGAACTAGCGCGGAGCGCCCCTAATATTTCGGGATTTGTTTGCTTCATAAGACCGAGGGAAAGCGCCAATCCTCTGGCCCATGTCGCTAACGCTTCGGTTCCTGAGTGTGGAGTACCCAAGAAGATTATGCCCTTCGTTGACTGGAAAATTCGTTTAATGTGGTCATCAGGACTATGTCTAGACCGGACAATTGCCTACTGTTTGTAAGCCAACTGAAGCATTTCCAGAATTTCCAAGCCTGTGTGTATTGCTCACATCTTGAAGTACAATTCCTCCCATGCTGTGTACCACGAAGAACAAGGGACGGTCATTCTATTGCCGTAAGTACGAGCATGATAACACGACGGAAGGGTTCACAACTGTTCCGTCTTCCTCGCGATAATTAGACAAGTCGCGAAGCAGGTTATTGGCATGATCGCCGACAGAGTTTTGCGAAACTATTTCTCGCCAGTTGGTGACTCTTGAATCGTAACCATACGACATAACCCTGCTATTCCCGACCCGTGCAGGGAGAAATTGCTCAGGCCATGGCGCTTTGGCAGTGCGACTCTTCCAAGTGTCCCGCCAGTGTCCACCTAAGCCATGGACGAACACGATACTAATGAAGCATTAGACGTACATGTTACTTACGGCGAGCGCTTCTTACTCTGCTGTATCTCCATGTGATGCGTGGAAGATGTGTAGACCGACTCGGGAATCCTCTGATAATGATGGTGTGGTGCCCGGGTATGGAGGTGGATCAGAACTGCCTTGATCAAACTCCTTTTCTTTTCGCCAGAACCAGCTTGCACGACGCATATTTGCGGGGAAGATGAGCTCCTTTGACTTTCACAAATGGATTCAATGGAAGAGACACTAAAATATTTCGCACGATCCTACTGCGTCGCGATTCTAATATAGTGCACCAAGAAGTTTGCAAAGAAATGCGGTCGCGCGCGCGTATTGGCGCCTAGAGGGAAGCTGGCTATGTTCTCCGGTTGTTTGACCGGTGCTACGCCCAAATACCCCGCGCATGCTGTTGCACATCAGCCACAAATCCTTTTTCCTGATAAGTCAGACACCTCGATTGTATCACGAAGCATGCACAGCCCACCGCTCTTTCCAGCCTTGCGAGATTACGAACGGTTCGCCTGCAAAGATGTGGAACCCTTCTATATGTTCCTAGGATACATTCCGGGAGAAGATATTCACTATTTAGGCAAGATCACAGACGATGGCTCTCATTGCAGTCATGCACAAACTGCCCATAGCAAATTGCTTGGGGACGTCGATCACGAGCCTCAACACCATGCGGTGCATGTATTCTTGCAGGGTGCAGCTTCGGGGCCCAATAAGGAGACACCACGTTTATTTCTTGCTCGCGGATACAAAGATAGGCCTCAGCCTTGCATACCCCCCGCGGTTGAATAGCCTTATATAAGTCCGTATTGTGTTGCTCTGGGAGCCACTTGCAACCTAGTCGCACAGCCTCGACTCAATTGTTCAGTCTTCATCTCGAAAACAACTTATATTACGCTCATTCGCCAGCATGCCTCGCATCCTTAGGCGATTCACGGTCAAGCTCTCACCGAAGTGGTCACGGCCTCATCGTAATACCGACGAAGACAATGTCTCATTAGCGGATTCTAGCAAAGCTCCTACTGAACGCCAATCCGACACCGTCTCACTGGCAGACTCCAGCAAAGCTCCTAATGAGCAGGCATTCGACAAAATCTCATTGGCCGATTCGAGCAAGGGCCCGATCAGCACATAGACGCCGTGCTGAGCTGCCGCCATGACCCGCATAAGGACGCGCTCGACATCTTTCGATAGTCCCGAGGTCAAGTGGGAGCTGCAAAAAGAGGGAATGGACTGTTTTTAGGTGAATGAAAGGTGTTCGAGGCGCAAAAATCCATCGTATTACCGTAGTCGCTGTTACATCAGAAATCTACAAAACTTCCTTGACATGACAAAGCCTCTAAAAGGCACATGAACAGTACTGGCCCAATAACTTTGCTGCCTAACGAAGCCGCTCAGTTTATCGTACCGCGAAATTATCTCTCTAAGCCTCTGACTCGGCGTTCGAAAAGATATTTCCTCCACAATCGCCCCAGTATCCCACGGACGAAGGCTTCCATAATGCTATATTTGCCGGTTCGCCATTCTGTACAACGTATACAGCATCCAAGTTAGATATAAATCATCGAACCAATAATAAGTCTACAGGAACTTCGCCACTGGCTCAAGAAAATCCAACCATCGTCTGTGCCAAATATTTTGTACGGAATGGCACCTCATCTCCCCACGGACCCATGCTTTCCACCTGCACACGAGTAAGATAATATAGACGCCATAAGCACTTAGCTTAGCGATAAGTCATGTACTATACTTTCAGCAGGTACCCCCCGGGTGGTGTGGTCTCGGAATTACAGCCCTGAGCTGCGAAGAGGGAGACCTCAGCCTGCTCGTCCTTTTTTCAGCCCGCGTCAATAGACCTTCGCAATAGGATGATATGCTTGGATCTTACCAATGCGGACATTGTCTCTGACAGAAATCCTAATTCCCATACCCGACGACGACAACACTGTGCACACCAGCTGGTATCAATCGAAGACTGGCTGCACAGGGACAGAATCAGAGCTCATCAGGACAAATAGGACATGTGAAATAGACCACCGAATAAAGTGCACACTTCATTACTTTGGAATCGCTTTGGCGCGTCTATTCCACATCGGATATGCATGGACCTCAGGGTATTGTTCCCGCCTGTGCAGAAGCTTTCACCCAAGATTCCCTCGCCTGCAATCCCTTGAACCACCTGTCCACGTTCGGGTACTTCAAAAACATCTCGTTCCATTTCCCAGCCTTCAGAGCTGCGCCATTTGGCAAATGAAACAGGTCGGCCAGCGTGAACTCATCCCCAGCAAGATACGTTTGTTTCGCCAGTATCCCTTCGTATACGCCCAGGACCTTATCGAAGTCTGCCTCAGCCCGCGCGACCCGCGCCATGTCTGGCTCGCCCAGCCCTTTCGTCCTGGCGCATCGGTCAGCGGACGCGTCGTTTGAGACCTGAGTGGGCTTAGCCAGAAGTACATACGGTTTGATGTAGAGCTCGGTCCCGATTGTCTCAGCCGCTGCAGCGAAGTAGCTCTGCTCCATTGAACAGGCTTGTTCGCAGCGGCCATAAGCTGCGGGGTCGCTCTCTGGAGTCAATTTCTTGCCGGAGGGATACTTTCTAGATTATAGAAAGTCAGCACCCATTCGTCCACGAAGAGGCACCGTTCTTGAAGCACAAGTCTGTATGGCGCCTACCTGTCTAGATACTTGCAGATGGCTCGGCTCTCGTACATGATGAAGCCGTCGTCATCGAGGACTGGCACTTTACTGAACGGCTGCAACTTCTTGTAATCCTCGTTGTGTTGTTCGCCCTTCGCTATGTCGACTTTGATGAACTCGTACGGCAACTCTTTTTCGAGGAGAGTGGTGAGAACACGGGAAGTGGACATGGCGGAGCCATAGACCTTGAGAACCATCTTGGTTGTGTTTACGGCTTTTCGTCTGTAGGTCGAGGCTGAGGATACCCTGCTTTCTCATTCGCCTTTCTCAAGGAATCCTTACCGGAATCGTGTTGATGCGTAGAAAACGTGCGATGTGCAAGAGATGCACAGGGTCGAAGGCGGTGTCAAGGCTATGAAGATGCACGTGTGAAGTATTGTACCGGTAGAGGGGTTTGCGGGGCGGAGATTGATAGATAGTAATCTCAGTCAGGCGTGCCGTTAGCCCCTTTTAGGTCTAACACCCACTCAATCCCACGGATCAAGCCTCCAGCACCGACGCACAAGCAACCCAATCCTTCACCTCACAGCCTCACGACGCGTGCGTAAACTACCCACGCCTCCCTCACCTCCCATCGCGCTAGCCCAACGTTGCAGACCCATCATTGTTCTTAAACTTCTTGCATTAAGATACGATAAACATAGGCATGATCTTCTACGCGAAGATGAGATGGGATAGGATAGGAGAGGATACCCCAGCGCCGTGCAAATGTACAGTGTGGCAGCCGTGTTGGCAGTACCCGCTTGGCCATCCGTCCCTTGTCAAACGTCCACCATCGCCACCACCTTCACCTCCTGCGCCCCAGATAGAAGTTAGGAATGATCGTAGAATGTACAGGAAAGGTTTGCTGCCCACGGGGATATCATGCGCCCGAACGCCCGCTCAAAGATACCGACAGGATACTTCGTTAAATAGAGAGAAAAATTGCTAAGTGCTGGAGTGCGCATCATAGCCACGTTACCCAGCTCGCCGCACCGAGCAAGAGCGGCATCAGCACCGAGACATAGGGGTTGAACGCCACGGCCAGCGGCGCCGGCGACGTCGTCGAGTACACGAGCTGGAACCCGATCTGCTCGTCCGGGTGCGTCGAGTTGAAGCAGTTGGTCTGGTTGACCTCTGGGATCTCCGGGTCGGTGTCCTCCGCGAAGGTGATGTCCGCGCACTATGCAGCATCCCGTCAGTACACCTTTCGGCTGCTCCACGTGCATGAACGACTTACGTTGTACAGCGACGCCCCGTGCTGGGCCACCTCAATGACCTGGATCGACGCATTGTCGCCGACCTTGGGCGTGTAGTTGGCGGGCAAGGGCACCTGCGGCAGGCAAAACGTTCCGTTGTACTGCACGTTGGACGGGCCGGTTATAGAGAAGACGGGCACCATGACGTGCGAGTAGTTGAGGGGCTCGTTGCCTTTGCCCATGTTGATGTAGAACTGCGCGTAGGAGTGGCCGGGGAACCAGCCGGGCTGGATGCTCACTGCGCCGCCGGAGATGGGCCATTTGGTGCGGTTCCGGGAGGTGGGCATGCCGCCGCCTTCATAACATTAGTATATCATTCATATTATCCAATTCCTACAGCCCTCGGTGTTCTCGGTGGTATTCTGGGTAGGGAGGCGTACATGGATACATCCACTGCATGCCGTACGGGAACCCGTATGTGCCATTCTCGTAATTGATACCCAAGCTCCCTGGCTTTATGTCGGCGTCGGTTTCGGAAACCGTGCCGTTGGTGTGGATGTTGTTCCCTCTCCAGCCGGGGTAGACGATGACTGTGTGAGCGGCGGCGAGCGTCGCGCACGCGACGAGCGAAATGACGTGCGCAACACGAAACATGTTGGCGGTGTATTCCTCGCTAGTCCTTCGAATATCCGTAGCTCTTTCTCGTCTGATAATAGGCCACGCCGAGCGCAGTGTATCGCAACAGGTGGTGCGCCCTTCCGTCCGAGGTACGTCGCGACGTCCACTTAGCCGTCGAATCGTCCCAGGTATCGCAAGCTCGCAGCTGGAGGTTTCGCAGGGAGCAAGAGAGCACAAGCGCACGGGTGGCGGGGCGCATCAGCACTTAAGATGTGCGCTCGCACAGCGCTGTCCCCTGTGCAACGCACCCACTCGCCGCCCCGAGCCAGTACCAGTTCGACCCAGATGCTTTCCGACCGCGTGGGTGTGCCCTCGAGAAGTCAGCGTGTCAGCGGCGCGATGCCAATAGCATCAAGAGGTGGTTATTAGCCCCGCAAGGATGGCGGCCAACGAGCGGGCGGAACGGGGATCGCAGGGGCGCTGTTGGTGTGATGAGCGGTGCAGGGCTCGGTAGTGGCCGACGGGGCCTTCGGCTGGGCGTCTAAGCGCCAGCACCTGTGCCGTGAACTCGCAGCACTCAGGTTCTCTGATAAAGTCGAGAGCAAAGGCGAACGCCGTAGCCGCGCAGGTGATGTAATGGTAGTGTGACGGACACGTTTGTAGAAGCATCGACTGATACTAGGGCGTGGATGTCGCCACTGCCAGGACGCTTCTTCCACGGAAGCATCCGCCCCCAAAGGGAACACCTACAAGCGTCAGCCGCGCCTCACTGCACGCCTCTCTATAGAAACCTTATCTGCTTCTGTTTATCATCCATGCAATGTCGGTCCCTTGTTCCAGGGCTGAGTACACGTTTGCATTCGCGATATCAATATATGTGCGTGCAGGCTCGCAGCGGGTGCGATTTGCGGTCGCTTCTGCTCTGCGTGTGATTGGGAGCTTGTGTCCTGCGACGCTCTTGATTGGAAACTTGTTTCTCGCCCCTGGCAGTCGAGGCCGTGCGTCTCTGATCAGCACGTCCCGATTCGCTTCGGCTGAACGTTATGTATGAGACGAACATGGTGTTGTGCAATGCGAGTTGCAATTCGCTGTCTGGCGGCAGGCGCAAAGGGACATCTAAAGTCCGAGGATGTAAATAGTCGCTTGGAATGTGCACGATACAACAGAAGATGATCAACGTGAGGCAAGATTCGCGAATAACTTGAGCGCAAAGCTGTACTGCAATGTCAAAAGGCTTGGTGCCGGTATGCTGGTCGCAAACCATACGATCCAACACCACGGGTAGCAAATACTTAGCATCCTATACCAAATTATCGTCCCTCGTCCCACGTCTCACGGTCCAACCCCGCACTTTCCGCTCTCAAAAGTCAGCATCTCCCGGTATTGATGGCATCGTGACACCCTGGTTGTGTAACCGAGCGACCGTCGCCTCTAGGAGCTCCGTCTGGTGCTGGAGCATCGCTTGGATCTGATCGTGCTCATGCTTCCGCGAATGCGACGGTACCTTCACACTGGAAGTCGGTCGCTGTTCGCTACCTGTCTTCGCTGCTGCGTCTTCAATCTCTTTGGACAGCGTGTCCTTCATGCCCTTGATCTTCTCCATGCGTTCCCATACGGGGACCTCGCTACCGTCCATGTCATCAGTCAATCGGCGCTCATTCTTGTCGAGGCTGCTTTCCATCGTCTGAAGCTCTTCGACGAATTGGATCTCTTTGTCGCTGAGCTGCGTGGTGTTGATAGAAGCCATCTTACGGCGCAATTCTAAATATCGCTGCTTCTGCGCTTCTTGCTTCTTCTTAACCTTTTGCAATCGACTCTCGAGCATTCTGCTGCCATAGAGATCGGAACCGTTTCGTGCATCGTCTTTACCAGTGATAGCGTCGACTTTTGCGGCAGTCTGGGCAGCTCTACTGATCTGGTCACGGTATTCATCTTGCAGGCGCTGGCATCGGTTGAACAGGTCAGAAACCTGGGATTGGAGTTTTTCGGTGTGTTCAAATAGGAGACGATGTGCCGTCATCAGGACCTCGAGGTTTGCAGGAGATAACTTGATCTCCTCGTTCCAGGACGGCTTGGAACGACGAACAGCCTGGAGCGATGCGTGGAGGTCAAGCGGTTCCCAAAATTCCTTTGGCGGCTGCCATGCTTCCCGCTTCTCACTTGCCGGAGATGTTCGCGCCATGTACTCTTCCAGCTCTTCGTCTGTGGGTGCACCCTGCTCAGGAGCATCGAGAACGACAGCTTGCGGCTCGTTGTCGAATGTGGTTAGCACTATATAACCGACGTTCGTATCTTGAACAACCACACAAGATGTTACATCTTTGTTCGCGCCCCTTGCATTGCGGCGGATGCATTTCTCCACAACAGTATTCGCACATTCCAGTAGACGCTGTAGACGAAAGTCGGCTCCTCCATTTTGCGGGTCATACAGCTCATTCTCCAGCTTTCGAATCCACGGCTCCAACGATACGTAGAAGACACCGCTAGCATGCGAGACGAAGAACGAAAAGTCGGTTTGGACATCTGCGGTGATGCTCTGGAAGGGAGAAGATACACCATCGGCTGCTAAAGTAATGGTCTCGACCACAGCAAGAGCATGTTCTGGTGGCTCGGGCACATAACCGTCCTACAAAAGTCAATGTGAATCTCATGATTGTGGCATTATACATACCGCGGGTGAGGGCAACCATCGTCCTACGATGCCCTCCAGATCAAGACAAACATGCACTTCACAGGTATCTGTGAGTAGACAAACCACAGCTGAGGGCAATCCTTCTGCAATCTCTTCTTCTCCTGCTTCCGAAAACGTCTTCAGCGAGTACACCATCATATCACTGAGCTCGAAGTCTTCAACCTCGGGAATAACAGAGAAGGGACCTTGTAACAGAGGCACTGCAGGGACGCTACTTGGGCGATTGAAGACGGTAATCATATCGTTGGCAGAGAGTTGTTCAGTTAACGGCTCCTGGTATATTATGTCGCTTAGCCATTTGATCTGCTTGTCTGCAAGCGTCATATCTTCTATCGATGCCGCGTCGTTCTCAGTAACATCCGCGTGATTCACATTTATAGTAGAGATGAGCGTCTGCTTGAACGTGTCTGCGCCGGGTGACTCCGCCAGCTGCCACTTTGCCGGCAGCAGAGGACACAATGCGTACACATCGCCGGAAACGGTAGCAATCCATAAGGTCATAGGCGCCCAGCCATGGACGCCTTCGTGCTCCGGGGAGTCCCCAAAGCATGCAGAAGCAACTTCAAGGTCCGCAGAGTCAGGCGAAAAGCCTTTGGTAGCCCCATAGTGCGATGCTCCCAAGTCTTCCTGGTCGTTCTTCGCATTTGCAAGCTTCTGCAGGTCGATTGACAGGGTCGTTTCGCAGAAGCTTGACCGATCCGCGCGATTGATCTCCCACAACCGCACTACACCTGCATGTGTAATAGTGACCAAGCAGCGACCGTGATAGCCCAACGGATGCCAGAGTACCGAAGCGATAGGCGACTCTTCCCGCACATGCGCTGTGGGACCGACCTGGAAGGTCTTCGGTTTGATGGGAGTGCTGTCGGCGGTCGATAGCAGCGAAGACTCGGGAAGGACGACCACGTGCACGGTGTGGGAGGTAGAGACAGCTAGGTATTCCCCAGTTGGGGACATGGTGAGGCGCTCGATTGGCAGTGGTATCGATATCTTAAACGTGCGGTAGATGGGAGACTCGTCCTCCTTCAGCCCTGTGAGGTCGGCCCATCGTATCTCATGCCCTACTGCGACAAATATTTCTGTGTGTCGAGTAGCAATCGTCCTTCGCGGTCCCGGGACACTCTCTTTCGTAGCTATAGCGCGACTCGTGGAAGGCTTGGGCGCAAACAATTGGTACCCGGGCGACGGTCGCTGCAGCCAGCGCGGCGTGTGGCTGAGAATCTTTGGCATGTCGATCAATCCAGATGCGAGATTACCGGGAGAGGAGTGCGCGGTATGGTTGCGCAATTGCGCTTTCAATGTGGGCGCTCAAGCTCCAGGCAAACTGTGCCGCGCATCGCCAAAGATGTGACGCACAGACCAGACGCGTTCCTGCCTCGTCGGCGCTGGCGCGACTTTTTGGGAAGCTTCGATGGAGCTCGCGCTTCCCACGTCCACCCCCACTTCGACTCGGGGATTCCTACTGACTCTCGATTCTATACCAAGCTCCCGTACGACGCTCGAAAACAACGATATTACTCATCTAGGACACACCGCCCGTTGCAATGCCCGCGACCAGGAAGAGCACCGTGGAGCGCTTGGACAAGGCGAGCTCGTATGCCTCCTCCAAGGTACGAATCACATGCTATATCTCCGAACTTGCTTGCTGACTTGGCTACAGAACAGGCGACGCAACCAGAATCGCCGCGACGGCGGGCGCGAGCCGACGCCTGAAGACGACAAACTCAAGGACGCGACCACCCTCTACGTCGGCAACCTGTCGTTCTACACCACCGAGGAGCAGATACACGAGCTCTTCTCCAAGTGCGGCGAGATCAAGCGTCTTGTCATGGGCCTCGATCGCTTCCAAAAGACGCCTTGCGGGTTCTGTTTCGTGGAGTACTACACGCACCAGGACGCTCTGGACTGCATGAAGTACATTGGAGGCACGAAGCTAGACGAGCGCATCATCCGTACCGATCTCGATGAGGGCTTTACAGAGGGCAGGCAGTATGGGTACGTAAACCTCACTTGCCTTATTGCACATAATTTAATACTTGCGTAGGCGAGGAAAGTCTGGCGGCCAAGTGCGCGACGAGTACCGCGCCGAGTACGACCCTGGCCGTGGTGGATACGGCCGAGCCATACAGGAAGAAGAGGACTATGCAGAGGAGTATCGATGAGCTACTATATCTGCGGTGGTGTGGTCTCAATATACCAGCATGGCAGGCGCATGGCGTTATTGGTTCCAAAACCACGAGGCAAATCGTGGTCTTGCTGTTCCAAAGGTTTGATTGGAGAATTCTATTTCCAAGAACAAAGCTCGACACCCCAGAAGGGGTGTGCAGTAGACACCTGTCAGTGTCTTTCCAGTCACCAGCTCATCAGCGAGCTGGGTACAGGCAGTAGTCTAACATACCAGTTATCTATATGCAGATGCCTTTTGCAACGCCAATCGCTTCCACACCGATACGCCGTTGATGCTCACGTTGCAGGTACTTAGGGAGCCGTCCGATCCACAACCTCGAACCGATGTCTACGCTCGATTGCCTTCAACACCTCCTGCAACCACCACACATGGATGCGCGAGTCTGCTGTCAGTTCCGGGTGAAAGCTGGTGCCAAAGACATTGCCTTGTCGCACCGCGATGATATCTCCCTTCTCAGGATGCTCGTGTTCTTGGTTCTTCTGCAGGACGGGGTTCTGTGTCGGTAGTGTTGCCATAATCTCTACCTCCGTTCTTGTTTCTCGCTCTGCAAGTTCATCTGCCGGAACCTTGGATGGTGCGACGACAGTGGCCTCGCGCGATTCTTCCTCGGTCTGAACACCATCTTTGTGGGGCAGTACCTTCTCTACAACAGGAGCCCGGATGAAGACGCATCGGTAGGGCTCGTTGGCGGTCTTGTCGACCGTGTCGCCGAGGAAAGGAAGTGGGAGATGTGCTTGGAAGCTTTCCGTTTGTCTTCCAAAGTGGTTTCGGTTCACTCTCACATCGAGCCCGCCGATAAGGTCCTGGCCGCCCTTCTTGGTTCTATTCGCAGATTCAGCAAGCAGGATGAGTCCGGCGCATGTCCCCCATGTGGGTTTCCGGAGCACTCTACGCACTGTCAGTGTCGCGTGGCACAAAAGTGTATGTACGAGAGGGGCAGACATACTTGACGAAATCTCTCAACGGCTCCAGCAGACCCGAGCGAGCGGCTACCAGCGACATGGTGGTGCTCTCGCCCCCGGGCAGGATGAGTGCGTCGCAGCGAGCGAGCTCCTCCGGTGTTCTGACTTCAATGAAGCTCCACTTAACGCTCTGCACAGGTGCGCCCTTGCAGGAGAGCGAGTCTGCGGCAGATCGCAGCAGCTGCACATGCTCGCTGAAGGCGCCCTGCAGCGCCAGCACGCCCACCGTAACGTCAGGAATCACCACGGTCATGACGCGCGTGTACAGCTCCCCGCGCCTTGGACGCAATGGGCGAAGTTCGCGGAAGAAGGTCAGCACCGTCGTCGAAGTCCGGATCAGCTTACAGCGATATAAAAGTTGCGCCGTCATTATCGATAGTAGCGTTTACACGCGCCCCACCGCCTCTGGCCTCGAACACCCGCAGCTAGTAGCAGCGACCAAGCGCCTCGTCTTCGACGCCATGACACGCCCTGAGCGGGAACTGGGAATCACCTGTTGGCTGCTCGACACGCGCTCACTGTGGCCCGGCGAGAAGATTACTGATGCGGTGGGTATTGTATTTCCACGCCCTCTCCACTGCGGCTTCCTGACAGCTCCGCACAGGCCGCCCGCGAGCTCCACCTCATCAGTCCCGCCGAGCGCGAGGCCGTCACGCGAAAGTACCACATTGCGGACGCGCGCATGAGCTTGGCCTCAGCGCTGCTCAAGCGGCTGTTTGTGTCCAAAACTCTCGGCATCCCGTGGTCCCAGGTGCGCTATGGACGCAAGCGCGACCCGACGCACGGGAAACCATGCGCGCTCCTCCCGGACGGCTCGCAGGCCCCGATAGAATTCAACGTGTCGCACCAGAACGGCCTCGTCGCACTGGTCGGATGCAACAATCCTGAGGCGGAGCTCGGCGTGGACATTGTGTGCACGAACGAGCGCGCAGAGTACAACTACAAGCTCATCGATCGCGAGGGGCTGGATGGCTGGGTCGAGATATACGAGGAGATCTTCAGCGACGAGGAGATGTGGGACATGAAGTACAATCCTGATCCCTTCCCGCTACTCGACGGCACCGAGGTCACGGCCGAGATGCTGGGCCGCTACGACCGAGTGTGCAAGCGCGGCCAGCCCGTCGTCGCAAGCCTACCGTCCGGCGAGAAGCACAGTTTCAGCAGCGACATCCTGATTGACGCGAAGCTGCGGAAGTTCTACGTATACTGGTGCTTTAAGGAGGCCTACATCAAGCTGGACGGCGAGGCGCTGCTCGCAAAGTGGATCAAGGAGCTGGAGTTTAAGAACGTGCGGGCGCCGCGGCAAGCAGCGCCTGCACGGTGCGCACTCTATGGCACATGGGGAGAGCGTGTCTGTGACAGCGAGGCGTGGCTCAAGCGGCAGCGGCTGACCGACGTACGGTTGGAGATCCGGTCGTTTGAGGAGAACTTCATGATTGGCGTGGCTGCGAAGCCGGCGGACAGGCTTCCGGAGTACTTGACGGACTTTACGAACTTGCATTTGGAGCATGATGTCTTGGAGTTTGCAACGCCATTTTAGGCCTGCTTTGGAATTGGTCGTTGATTGTGCCGAGGATACCACCTACTGTACTGAAACTTAGCATATCATGACGATGAGTGTAGATAGAAGCATATGGCCTCTTCGCGTACGCTTTCCGTCTCTTTGGGCTATATCTTGGCCATGGTCAGCGTGTACAGCGCCTACCTTCTTTACAAGGCCTCCTCGGCCGTGGAAACAAATGATCGGTGTGAGGTAGGACGTCTTCAGCGTTGTTCAATCCCCGCGTCCACTATCCTGGTAGACACGCAGCCGAACGAGCTCAGAGATTCTGCACTGGACGAATTCCGCAGTGCGTAACTTTCCCGATTCCACAGAATAACACAATTCCAAACTACCTCAGGTACCAATTTTCTTAAATCGCACCAGCACGCTCAAGCTTCTCTAACCGACCCTCTCCCGGCCGTGGAACTCTGGTCAGTATGACAAGAGCACCGTGTGCATGTCGTTTCCTCCGGTACGCCCTGCAGGGTCACGTTTCAGATGCAGGCTCCGCAACTACGCTCACTAACCCGCGCATGTATGGCATTTCGACCAATAGCACGAGGGCGGTATCCTGACTAATGCCACGTGGGCATGCACCCCAGCGCATGAGCAAGTTACACCACGGGAAGCGATACGAGCACTTACTAGAGCGAAGACGCACCTGTTGCTCAGGATGCTAGCTTCATGCGTCAAATTGGGTGGATGTCGCGAACGCGAGACATATAAAAGAACAACCTACCATCTCGCAGCCACACACCAAACAGAACAGAATCACTACTATACTCGCACTCCGAAAGAATACCGCTAGATAGAGAGCATGGCTTCCCCACCACCGCCCAAGCACATCGGCATCGTCCTCTTCCCCGGCTTCCAGCTCCTCGACATCACGGGCCCCCTCGACGTCCTGAACATCCTCTCCCGCAGCACGCCGCTCAACCTGTGCATCCTCGCGGCTACCCTGGACCCCGTATCGACGTCTATCCCCGGACAAACGCCCTACCTCGCTGCGCTCACACCTTCTTCGCCGCCGGGCTCAAACTTTGGCGAGGCGATTGTGCCGACGCACACGTTTGCCACGGCACCCGATGACATCGAAGTCCTCATCATTCCCGGCGGTTTCGGAAGCCGGAAAGAGGAGGCCATGCAAGGCGTGGTCGAATTCGCTAGGAGCTACTATCCGAAGCTGCGGTGGCTGCTGACGGTCTGCACGGGGTCCGCGATTCTGGCGAAGAGCGGGGTGCTGGACGGGCGGAGGGCGACCTCGAACAAGAGAGCGTTTACATGGGTAAGTGTTCCCTTTTCGATCAGGTACGTAGGACCTCGGGGCCGGACTCACGCGGCGATAGGTGAAGGAGCAGAATGAGAAGGTGGAGTGGATCGCGAAGGCGCGGTGGGTCGTGGACGGGAATATCTGGACGAGCTCCGGGGTCGCGGCGGGGATCGATATGATATATGCGTGGGTGGAGAGTATCTGGGGGCGTGAGGTCGCGGAGGAACTGGCGGACAGCAGTGAGTATGAGCGGAATAGGGATAGCACCGGGGACCGGTTTGCGGCGCGGTGGGGCACGATATAAGCTCCATGCCTTACGTTTGCATGGTTATACCTAGGTATCAGACTACGCCCTTCACACGCACGCCGTCCTTGTCCTGCTGCTCCACGGTCGGCCACAACCGCGCCTTAGCGAGCCGCTCCGCAGTAATGAGGTAGCTCTTTGGTATATCGCCCTTGTCGACCATGGCCTGTTGCACTGCGGCGATGTCCGCCCCAGCGGCCTCGCCGAGCACCATCTCGACAAGTGCCTTCCCGCACAGCGTCCCGTTCGGCATACCGTGCCCCGTGTACCCCCCGCTCATCCAGAGCCCCTCCCGCTCCGGGACCTTGCCCACCCACGGATGGTCGTCCCGCGAGTACCCCATGATGCCCGTCCATTCTGCCGCAGCCTCGAGCTCCGTCACGCCCTCCGTATCGCCATCGAGTCGCATCACCTCGAGCAGCGCGCGCCGCAGGTACGCCGCGGAATCGGGGTCGATGACGCTGTCGTCTGACACGCCGATCGTGGGTAGGTGGCCTGCGCCGCGGCCGCCGCCGAACATGTAGTGTCCGGCGGGATTGGGCACCCCGGAATACGGGCGCTGGATGAGGTAATCGTCGTTGTTGGCTGGCTGCCCCAGCGCGGCGACCATGCCGTACGAGTCTGGAAGAAGCGTCGAGTTCTTCGGCGGGAAGAGGGCGCTCATCTCGCCGCGGACGGGCACAATGAGGTCTGCGAAGGAGGGGATGAGCGCGGACGTGTAGCCGTTAGTCGCGAGAATGACGGTCGGGGCGGTGATGGTACCGCGCGGCGTGCGTAGTGTATGCTTGCCGTCCGCGGAAGCGATCTCGGAGACGGGTGTCTTGGTCTGCAGGTTCAATCTTCCGTCTTTGACAAGCTTTTCCAGGATGAATGTGACGAGCTTGTACGGCCAGAGACTGCCGGCGCCGGCGGTCAAGGTTGCGCCGACACAGTCGGGGTTCACGCGGTGCTGCTTCAGCTCCTCCTTGTCTCTGATTATGGTGACTCGGGCGGCGACTTCGGGTGCGATGGCTTTGAGATGTGCGAGCTCCTTCTCCGCCTCGGCCATGACTTCTTCGGTCCAGAACTGGCGGCAGCCCGAGACGGACCGCCATTCGCAGGGGATGTTGTGCTGGTCGATGTAGGATCGGACGGCGTGCACGTTTCTCAGCTCGAACTCTGCGACTTCGGCGCCGCGGTCCAAGAGGAGGGGTTGGCAGTGGCCGCCATTCTACTTGAATCATCAGACTTGGACTTGGTGTGCATATAGCTGGTTCTACGGAAGGTGGAAGAGATGGTGGGAAAGATCCCATCTTACCCTCCCCGTAGCGCCCCAGCATGCTTCCCTCGCCTCTAGCATGACGATGCTCTTGCCATTTGCCCTGTCATCCTCGATAAGAAACCTTGCCACAGATGTGCCTGTGATGCCGCTTCCCACGATGACTATGTCTGCCCCTGCCGGCAGCTCGTCGGTTGTGCGGTGGCCGATGAGGAACTCATTTGGCTCGCTATGCCAAAAAGAAACGGTGGATGTGGGAGTGGGAAGCGTAGCGCGTGCGTGTCGCATTGTGCGCGGTTGCGGGTTGGTGCTGAGGGGCGTACTGCATGACGACAACCTGAGTGTGCAGATTGGTTTGATGTTGCCGAGTCATCACTTCGCCCGAACTCCAGGGACATTCCCCAAAACACCTAATTCATCACTTCTCCTGCGCCTTAGGAGACTGCTAACTAGCGCCCTAGGCTCAATTTTTGTGACGCGAGGCCGCGTGGCGCTCTCCAGTTGCGACAGAAAACGAAACAGCTCGATGACGAGTCGACCGAGGACCCCGCGGGGCCCGAGCACAACCATGGCCTGAAATGCGCCGTTGCACTAGTGCGTCGTGACTCACGTCTAGCGCGCCGGATTGGGTCGTTTTTGATGAGCCAACAGCCGCAGTAGTCGGTGCGCTGTGGCTGTTGACTCATTGAAAGCGAGCTCCGCCATAGCACAGACCAACACATGCGCCACCTTACGTCTACAGTCTTCATGGAATTGGGAGTTTTTTTTTCTCATCTAAGCCGGGTACTTCGTTATATCTAGCACGCATGGCTCCCTTTTTCTGGCATCCGCAGAACAGACGACAAGCTGTTCAACATGGCCTCAGCATCACCAGGCGAGACCGAGCCCTTGCTCCCTAAAACGAACACGAACACCGAGCACGATTCCCAACTTTTTGACAACGAGTCCTTGTTCAGCAACCTATCCTCTGCAAAGGAAGATTTCGATAGCGACAGCGACAGCGACGAGGAGGAGGAAGCAAAGCGCAAGAGAGCGCAAAGGCTAAAAGAGACGGGCGGCTGGCTTGGCTACCTCAAAGACTTCGGCATCTTCCTGCCCTACCTGATCCCACGCCATGACCCCAAAGTCCTGCTCAGCATGGTTGTGTGCCTGGCGTGTCTCGCAGGCCAACGGATCCTCAACGTTATGATTCCGCAACAAGTGGGCGTTATCGCCGACAAGCTCCTCGATCGCGAGCCCCCATTCCGAGACCTGTTTATCTGGCTTGGCCTGAGCATCTTATGGGATCGATCAGGAGTCGGGATGGTTTTGGATCTTGCGACTATACCCATCAAGCAGTTTGCGGAGCGCGAGGTGACGAATGCGGCGTTCAAGCACGTGCTGAGTCTTTCGATGGATTTCCATTCCGAGAGGGATAGCGCCGAGGTCATGAAGGCTCTTGAGCAGGGCGGTTCGCTAGCGAGTTTGCTGAAGACGGCCGTGTGCGATTTTCTTCCTACCATCGCGGACCTGGTGATCGCTTTCGGGATTCTCTACTGGAAGTTCGATGTTTACACGTCACTGGTTATGGTGTTTTCCTTCTGTTTGTACCTTGTTTTGGAGATCTTCACTTCGCGTTGGAAAGTCGAGCCAAGGCGCCAATTTGCGAGGACGGAGAGACGGGAAGCCAAGGTGATGCATCAGGCTATCCAAGGCTGGACGACAGTCTCGTATTTCAACATGTTCGGTTTTGAAAAACGGCGATTTGGGGAGGCGGTAGATGCGAAGCTAGCCGCGGACAGGAAGTGGAGTATCCTCGACCATGTTCTGGAGGGCGCAGTGGACCTTCTTATTCCTTGGACTTTCTTCGCACTTGCCAGCATGGCAATCTGGAACATTTCCCGCGGTCGGAGTAAACCGGGCGACTTTGTTTTCCTAGTGCAGTACTGGGACTACCTGATCTATCCGTTGAAATGGTTGTCACACGAGTACCGCGAGATTATGTCGAACTTGATCGATGCCGAGCGGCTGCTGGCTTTGCTACGGACTGAGCCCACCGTAACCGACAGAGAAGATGCACGGGAGCTCGGACCAGTCGATGGGCACGTGGCTTTCGAGGGCGTTCAGTTTGCGTACAACGACCGAAGGACAACAATTAGGGACTTGGACATCGTTGCACAGCCTGGGCAGACCATCGCCCTGGTAGGAGCCACAGGTGCTGGCAAATCAACTGTTACCAAGCTATTGCTCCGCTTCTACGATGTCACCGGTGGACGGATCACTATCGACGGCCACGACATCCGTAACATAACCCTTAACTCACTCCGTAGTATCATCGGCGTAGTCCCACAGGATCCATTGCTCTTTAACGGTACGATCCTCGAGAATCTCCGATACGCCAAACCAACCGCTACATTCCCAGACATTATAGCCGCCTGTCGCGCCGCCGCAATCCATGATCGAATCCTTTCCTTCCCTCATGGCTATAAGACGCTGGTCGGTGAGCAAGGCGTTAAGCTCTCTGGCGGAGAAGTCCAGCGATTAGCAATCGCCCGTGTATTCCTCAAAGACCCACCCATACTCATCCTGGACGAGGCAACGAGTGCCATCGATACGCACACGGAGAGTAATATCCAGCGAGCGCTAGATGCTTTCAGGGGTACCAAGAAGAGGACAACGTTTGTGATTGCGCATCGATTAAGTACGATTGTTGGGGCGGATCAGATTTTAGTCTTTGACGAAGGGAGAGTGGTTGAGAGGGGCACTCATAGTAAGTTGCTCGCGAGCGGGGGTGTGTATCATAAACTTTGGAGTAAACAGACTACTACGTACAGGGAAGAAGAAGGATCGATATAGCTGATCCGGTAATATGGTCGCATTCCGCGTTTTCCCCCCGTGTTGTATAGTAGTCGTTCCTGTGGACACAGTTTCGTGCCCGTTTGTAGCGCAACGGAGGATGCAATTAGTTGAGATAAAAGTATGAGTGCGTTCTTACTAGCCAAGGGTGTATACGAAGGAGCTCGTTTTTATTGTTTTTTCCAGCCACAGTGCATAGGAGGGACTATAAGTCCTTTAAGCAGAGATTTAATAGGAATACTAGAATCAATTAACGTACTTCGCGAGCTTTATAAAGCCGCAGCACAACGTAATAACAAGAACTTAATAAATACTAAATAGCTTAATATAATACTAACAAGACTATATATAAGTAGTATAAATTTTAAACCCTTAAAAGTTATACTCCTTTTTTTTAGTAAGGGTAAAATATTTTACTAAATATAGTAACGCTTTATTTATATTTTAATTATATATTTATAAATTAGTAACTACTCGTAATTATTTTTAAAGTTATTAGTAATTACTACTTATAATTATATATAACGTAGTTAGCCTAGGGGGTTACTAGACGTATAAATTTTAAGACTAAAAGGAGTTATTATACTATTACCTAAAGCCTATATAACTAAATATTTAGTTTTTAAGCTAGTAAGTCTAGTTATCCGTTTTATACTTTATACTATATTATTAATTTTTATTTCTTAAAATTATATTTTACTATATTATAATTTTTATAGGTCTTTTTTATTTTTAAAACGTCTATTACTATACTAATTTTAAATAGATTACTAATTTACTGCCTATTATACTAACTACTTTTAGTAGTAATAATACTTTAAACTAATATAAAATTTAAGATTAACTAGAACTATCTATCTATATACAGCTTATTAATAAATTTTATACTAACCTACGTATACGCGACCTTTTAGTAAAAAATAGCCTTTTTAAGTATATTATTTTTAGTTATTTTAAAGCCCTTTTTAGTATATTATTTTATATAAATAGATTTTAGACTAATAAAATAAAATCTTTATAAAAGTAGGTAGTTAATAAAAAAGAACTAAGAAATTTAATATTATTAATAGAGCTAAAGGTAATAAAGCAACTTTAGACTTAAACTAATAAAATAAGACAGATCTATTAGTACGCTTATAAAATCTTAAAAAAAAAAAATTAACTAAGTATTATAAACTCTAAAAAGTCCTTTATTTTTATTTAGTAAGTATTACTAATTAGGTAGTAAATACTTATAGGTAGTATAAGTACTAAGAATAGTAAATAATAGCTTTTTTTTTATTTTATAAGACTAAATAAGTTAGGTATATACGTAATTTGCTTTAGCGGGCCTTTATAGTATTATTATTTTAGTAAAAAGTTTAATAGGTAGTATAAAGGTTTATATAAAATTAAATAAAAAAATATTACTCTAAATTATATAATAAAACTATAATAATATTATTAATTTGTAGACTATTAGTAGGCGGGGTAAAACGTAATAAAAATAAAATATAAAAGAATAAATAAGCCTTTTATACTCCTGCTCGGGAGTGAGGAACACTGGAATATTAAGAGCGAGAAGACCTATCTGTCTGCGTTTGGGCTAGCCTTGAAAACCTTGTTCTCCCATATATGTGCTTGCGGGGTAGGGCCACCGATACTTATTCTGTACTTGTAATGGCCTGTGAGTTACTCCGAGGTGGGTAATACATGCCCTGTCTATTGCTTCCTTTGTCTATCTACTACTGCTACGTGCCGCTATCCCATCGCTGATACAGAGAGAAGCTGATGCTATTATATCGCCCGACTCGTTATGACAAACTTCTTCTAGTACACTTCCTTCCGCTGTTCCGCGGTAATGGGAACCGTATGTACGTTATCCTGCTGCTTTTGGACGAAGTCCGCTTGAGCGACTGGAGGACTATTATTCTCCCAAGTCCCTTTAACATCCTGACGTAAGCGGAGAATGTAAGTGAAGAAGACGCTGGGATCCTGATCGGGATATTTGGTACGGACTTTGCGAACGGGTTCCCACTTTGTATTGAGCCCTGGGAAGCTCTCCTCTTCCTCTTGCTCGGCACACAGCGTAAGCTGCTCAAGCTGGCCATTGTAGTTGTGGAGACCGAATGCTTCCCGGATCTTGTCGCGCGCTTCGGGCCCAGTCATGTCTTCTTCGATGGTTACGGTGACCTTCATGTCATCGTAAAGGTCTCGCTCCTTGACATTGGCGACAAAGGCAATCCCCTTCTCGTTGGGCGACTTGGTCTTCCAGTTTACCGTCACCTGGCAAGACTGAATAACTCTAATGTCCGGTGGCGCAGTGAACTGATCCGGAGCTTCAGGTGCAATGACCGCCGCGGCCGGTACCATCCACGAAGGCACGAAGTCGGCCGTGATGGCTACCGAGCTATTCCACGCGGTCTTCCCAAAGAAACGCCTTCCACTGCGAGGCGTTGGTGACGTATTTCATATGTGCAAATAACGAAAGACAGCGGTTGAGTGCCTCGAGTTCGGTTTCTTGGTACTCGGCGATTGGCCCGAAGTTTCGTAGCATTTGCTTGGGAAAGGGTGCAAGGTTCTCGGGCAGCGCGCAGCCCGTGGCATCGGCGAAGTCTGCGCGGATCTGCTGCACATCATCGTGGGCAACGAGGCCTTTTCGTATTTGCCTCAGAAATTGCCAGGCTACGAGGCCTGCGCCATAACTCATCCGGGAGCTCTTCTCGGCGGAGTTGACAAACTCATCGTCCACTCTGCATTTTTCGAGAGGGTCTTCTTCACTGGCCCAGCAGCCTTCGTAAGACGCATCGTGAAGTAGCGACATGGTGCGTTTCCGGTTGTGGCTTCGGTAGCGGACGAACTTGAGATAGTATGGGAGAACCCACCCACTGGTGTAGAACATGCGGAACACACCCACATCGGTGAAGCCACAATATCCGGCGACTGTCGCTTCTGGATTCTCAATCGGCGCAAAATCTTTGTCTCTTCCGGGCTTTGCATACTCGGTGTGATCTGCTTCCCGACGGCGCATCGTCCTTTGGGCGAGTGCTTGTGATGGACCGGTCTGCTTGGGCTTGTTCGACGGTTTGGCGACAATGGGCTTCACCGGCCCGTTCCGGTTCGGCGTCCCCTTCTTCGTCTTCTTCTTGGGCGTTGGTGTCGCTGCTTCTGGGGCATGGTCCGCTGACTGCTCAGGCGCATCGGCGGCTGCATCGGCGGGCGCATCGAGGACTACCGCATTGTCTAGCATATCAACGTTCATTTCGTCCCGCGACATGCTGAAGAGGGCTTTTGGAGTCAGCTACTGCAGCCACCGCACCTAAGCTTCACTTACAGATCCCAACAAGGGCAACGGAGCGTGCGATGCAGTAGATTGAGAGCGGGATGGAAGGAGGCTTGCAGGAAGTACGCCGGGGATAGAGCATGAGTGCGTCAAGATGGTGATTGAAGTAGAGTGTGGAGAGAAGGAAGGATGGTTGCTACGGCGGGGGTAGATAAATAACTGCTCGCGGCGTAGGTGAGAGAGGCGCGCCAGGCCGATGATAAGCACATGGTGAGAGAAAAACGGCCGTCAGGAACAAAGTAAAGGCCGCTGGTCGGCACATTGTGAGAGAAGAGTAAAGGCCGCAAGGCGATGTGCATTCGGGTGCTGTATGCGTTGCCAGCGCCAGATCGTTCGTCGGATTGAAAATTGCAGTCAGCCATTGTGCTGAGCTCCTGCAGCGGGTGGTTTCAGAGGGTAAAATGCCGTTATTTCGCTGCGTGGTGGTGTAGTGGGTGGCTTAGAGATTTGCTCGAGTCGTCTATCGTCGTCTCTTGTCTTCTCTTCCAATCTCTTATTATCTCTTGTCGTCTCTTGCCGTCTCTCATTTTGATGTTGCTTATGCGTTGCTTACACCACGAGCAGAGGGGCGGTAAAGGTGTAAAGTACATATACCTAACTAGGTAGGCACTGGGGCTGTAGGGTTACATGCTGAGGATTCTTCATGGTGCGAGATTCTCAGACTGCAACGTGTCAGCGCCAGCTGCGGCTGCTATCCTGCTACTACTTACTTTAGGCCGTGTGCTGTATTATTCGTATGTCTTCTTTGCAGTGCGTATTCGCAGTAGCGTCGTTAGCAAGAAAATTTATATTTGTAGCAGTTTAATAAAGGAGAAAAAGTTATAGAGTCTATTTTGCTGTATATATAGGCGGCTAGTGTACAATTTAGTATTAAATTTTAATAATAATAATAGTTAAAGAGAAGATATAAGAACTATAGGCGATTATACGCTTAATAATAAAAGCTCTATTTTAGGCCGCTACTAAGGTACGAATAAAAAAGAGTTATAAAATTTATTTTATTATATAAATAGCTAATATATAACTTAGTACTAAATTTTAATAATAATAATAGTTAAGAGGAGAAGATATAAGAACTATAGGCGATTATATGCTTAATAATAAAAGCTCTACCTTAGGCCGCTACTAAGGCACGGACGTAATATGCTAAGAATAGTAGTATTAGTAGCTAGTAGATGTATCTCGTTCGTAAAGTTAAATAATTATTTAGTATATATTTTTTATATTATTGCAAAGTATTAATAACTTTCTAAGTGTTTTAACGCCGTTAAAATATTATAGACTTCTAAAATGGGTAACTATTATCCGCCGTTAATTAATATTCTAGAATCCCTTAAATAGTATTAATTACTATTTAAGAAAATCTAGAAATCTAAGTCTTCTAAAATACCCTATATTAAATAAAATATATATTATTTAAGATTTATTTTTAAAAATATAGTAGTAATAATACTATATTTTATTTTTAAAATAGTTTATAAATATAGTGTTTTATTTAAAAAATTATTTATATTTAAATTTTTAAAATTAATAACGTATTTTATAGGCGAACGACCTATACGGGTAAATAATCTACCTTTATTAAGACTCTACTAAAACTATATCTATTATAATATAAAATAGTATAAAATACTACTTACAGTTAACTTTTATAGTCTTTTTATATATTTATATATTATACTTAAATATTTAGTACCGTTTATAGAGCTTTTAAAAGGGTTTACTTACTTTAGTATATATCTACTTTTTTATTCTTTTTTATTATTATGTATCTTAAACTTTTATAAAGTACTTAAATAATTATTATTATTAACTATTAAAATTTCTTCTATCTAAATCTACTTTTTTTATATATAATTTATATTATATAGTAGTTTTATTTACTATTTTAAGTTTAGCTATTTCCTATTACGCTAATACTAGATTATATATAATAATTACTATACTTTTTAAAATCTTTTTAAATACTTTAACTATAGACGTTAGTAAGCTATTTATATACTTTTAAATCTTTAACTTTATAAACGTTAATTATAACTCTAGTTTTAAAGTATTACTAAAAGTTTATAACTTTTAGAGACTATTACTAAATAATAGTAGTAATAGAGTGCGTAATTTTATATTAAAATATAATATAACCTATTTTAATATAAATAAGACTAATCTAGTACTTTAAAACTCTTTTTAAATATTATTAGAAGTAATTACTATATTAAAGACGCGCTTAAAGTAAAGTAAAAACTTAAGTTTTATAATATATATAATATAGTTCTTTATAAGCTCTTTAGTTTAGCGCCTATACGACTTTTTTAGTAGTATAAAATACTTTATATTAAGTAACTATAGAAGGTGCGACGAGTATAAAAGTATATAAAAAGTAATAATTTTATTATTTTAGTAGTATTACTAGAATTTAAACGTATTATAGCTCTTATAGTTATTAATAATAAATAATTAGTAGCTACTAACTACCTTCCTCTTTATATACTTATTAAAGTGCCTTAACTAATTAAGACTAAGCTTATTAGTTATCTAACCGTTTTTAGAGACTATAATAATCTAATTATAAAATAGATTATAAAGGTATACACATACTCCTCCTTTTTTAAAACCCCTTTTAGTTACCCCGAGCCACTACAGCCACACTATTTGTTCGATTAATATATAAAAAAATATATAAAATAGATTACTTATTTTATATTAGTGTAATAGGTATTAGCGCGCCTTTAAAAAATAAAAAATATAATAGTCTATTTTTTAATATTAATATTTTAAATAACTATTATTTACTTCTAATTACTTAATTAGACTACTTTAGGCTATTTTTATTTTTTAAAGCTATAATAACTGCGTTAGTAAATATTTAGTTTATTATAAAATCTATTTTATTAAAGTTATACGTATTATTATTCTAGATATTATACTTAGTTTTAATATTAGCTACTAGATTAAACTAGCTCTATATTAATCTAGAATCCTTATAGAGAGCTCTTTTATAGTTATATTTATAATTAAATTTTATTATAACCTTATTATAGCGCTTTATAAACGTACTAAATTAATTAATATTAACTAGTACTAGATTATACTTAGCGCGTAGAGAATTAACTATATTAGCTATATTTATAAACTAGAGCGGAAATCCTCGCGTAACTAAGTTAAGTATATATTTAATAATTATTTTATTATTCTAGTTTAGCTTCTGCGAGTTAAGTATAATATTAATATATAAAGGTTATCTAGTATATTTATAATTTATAATTTATTAATTAATTCTATAGATAGCTGCAGCGTATTAGATTAAGAGTTTTATATTTTATTTAATAGTTTAAATTATAAGCTATATTTAAGCTTTTTTTATAATATATCTAACTAGGGTTATTAGGTTAATATTAGTATAAATAAGATATTGTAGTAGAATCTTAGTAAAAGTAGATTATTTACCTATATAAGTCATTCGCCTATAAAGTATATTAATATTTACTAATTTATTAATTTTAGTTGAATTTAATTTTTTTTAAAAAAATATAAAATTAAAATTTTATATTTTTATATTTACGAAATTTATAATTTACAATTAATTAAAAATTTTAAATAATATATTAGTAATTAATATAATTATATTAAATAATAATTATTACTTTTAATAAAATTTTCATTTTAAATTAAATTATATTATTAAAAAGTTTTTTATTAAATAGTTTAGTAAGGAATTTTTTAGATTTTATTTAAATTTTAATTAATTATAGAATTTTATTTACTAATTAATATATATTATATATATAATATAATTATTTTAAATATAATAGTAATAGAACTATATATTAAAAATAATAATATTATTAGTATATTTAAAATATATTATATTTATATATTAATTAATTAAATAGTATAGCTATAGTAGCTTAGGGCAACTAAAAATAATTTTAAAAAATAAGAAGTATATCTATACTTTTATACTTAATATATTAAAAAAGTTAGAAAAAATTAAGTTAAAAAAGATATAGCGTCGCGCTTATTAGAAATTAGAGTAGAGTAGTAATATAGTATAATATATAAAATAAATTAAATATATATTATCTATAAAAGTAAAGAGATAAATTACTACTTAGCTAAAGCCCTATAGTGTAGACTATATATCCCTTATTATATTAGTACGCTTTTACCTAAAGTAGAAATACTTAAGTTATAATATATATTTATATACTAATTAAATAAATAGTGTAGCTATAGTGGCTTAGGATAACTAAAAGGGGTATTAAAATAGGAGGAGTATATATATACCTTTATACTTAATATATTAAAAAAATTAAGTTATAATATTATTCCCCTTTTGTAACTACTCTTAGCTTAAAAATAAATAATATAAATACGTATAGCCTATATATACGGGCTCGACCGTAACGGCCGGGTCTAATAGGTTATAATAGTACTTATTAATAGGTTTTTTATAATAAGAAAGAGACTTTTTTTTTTTTTTTTAGTACTAACTATCTATTTTTTTTATACCTAAACTATTATATATTATTATAAGTTTATTTTGCTTATACTTATAGGTATTTTATAACGCTTCTCTTTTTTCTTTTAGTATATTATTACTACGTTCGTCTATTATATTTACCTATTATATTTACCTGTTATTATTAATTACTATTTTATATATAGCTTTTTCTTTTTACTTTTAGGCTAGTTTTTAGGGTATTATTACTAATACTATTTTTACTAAGTCTTTTATATTTTATAGCTATACTACTATCGGGGTAATAGCTATTACTTTATTTTTAAATTTAGCGTAGTTAGAGTTATTTTAGTCTTTTAGTATAGCTAGAAACTATTACTTTTACTTATAAATATATTTTAGGTTATCTATAATAGGATTTTTAGGGTTTATTACCTTCGCGACTACGTAGGTTAGTAATAATTACTATTACTATAGTTATACTAGTATAGGTATAAATATAGCGTATACTAGACCTACTCCTTCTCTATAAAAATATAGTCTATAGTTATTATAATTATAGTTTTTTTTATAGTACCTATAGGTTACCTATAAAAATTAAATTTTATTATAGTATTTTAGAGCTTTATAAAAGTAGTTAGTAAAAGAGTTTTTACTAGAAGCTTTATTATTACTAGTATAGTAATAAATCTAATTATATAAAAATTATTATACGTATTACTTTTATAAGGTTATTTATCTATATTATAATATCTATAGAGGAAGGTATAAGTAGCTATTTAGCGTAGTAAACTACTAGTTATACTTTTTTTATTATTTTATATATATAGTAGCGGGGGCGCTAGCGTATATTAATACTTTATAGTATACTAGTAATAGTAAAGAGTTATTACTATTATATTTCTTTTTTTTATAAATAGACGCTGCGTACTAGGTTAAAAAGTAACACTTACTTACGTATTACTATTTTAACTTATTATAATAATAAACTATTTTTAGTATAACGTATTAATATATAACCGCGTACTATTTATTTCCTATTATTATATCTAGATTATTGCAAAGCTGTTTTACAGAATCTATATAAAAGTACTATACTAGTTATTTTTTTTAAAATAAAGGTACTACGCTAAAAGCGTAGCTTTATTTAAAAAAAAAAAAAAGCCTATATATACTTATTTAGTACTTTTTAGACTATATTAGTATAATAGTATTAAATAATAAAATTAAGTATTTTTTTAAGGTCTTTTTTTACGGGTTATTATTTAGTAGTATTTAGTATTATTTATTTTTTATTATTTCTATTAGGTTTAGTTAATTATATAATAAGCTAATTAATAACGTTATTTTATTAGCGCTAGTATTTTAACGCCTTTAGCTATAAAATTAGATTTTAGAGACTTTACTTCTACTCTCTATTTTAGATTTAATAATATTTTTTAAGGATAAGTATTTTATATAAAGTGTAAAATAGTAAAATTTAGTATTAACTATACTATATAGCTATATAAAAGTATAGTTAGCCTTTGTATATTAAATTTTACTCTATATTATTAAATTTTAGCTTATTATAATATAATACTTTTTAAATATAAAATATTAAAAGACTTTAACGTTTAGTTAATCTAGAAAAATAAATAGTAAACTAAGTTATCCTATATTAGCTATATTAAGGTAATAGTAAAATATAGTATTCTAAACTAGAAATACTAGCATTTAATAGACCCTAATATAAATAAATAAAAATTATTTATCTATAAGGGCTACTAAATAAAGACTTACTTCCCTTATCTAGAAAAAAGTACCTTTTATTATATAATAAGTACTAATTTAGTACTATTAGGCGCTATATAATACTAATTATACTATATAGTTTTTATATAGTTAGTTTTACTATTTTAAATAATTAGAGACTACTATTAGTAAGACTATAGAACGTAATAAGGAAAAGAGTTTTACTTTAAGCTAAAATATATATAACTAATACTATATAATATAGAAAGCCTAAATTATAAAATATAAGTATTAGATTACGGACCTACGCTATATTATATACTTTATAGTTTTTAAGAAAGGCTAATTATATTATATAACTAAGCCTACTACTTTTATACTTTTTAATATAACTAAAGTGCACAAAAAAATTTAGGAAATTAAAAAAAAAGCTAATAAAAAGATTAAGATTATCTATAAGTAAATTATAAAAGATTTAATAAAGTAAGTAAATAATTTATAAAAATTTAGGGAAATTTAGTACTAATTATTATATAATAGTAATATTAAATTTTTTAAAAAATTTTACGCGTATAGCGGTACTCTTAATTTTATTAATAAGTATATTAAGTCTAGTCCCTTTTTCTAGGATTATTACTGTAATATTACGTAACCCTAGACTAGCTATTTAAACTTTTACTATATTACGTAATTAACTAACTCTTAATAAGCTTCTTATATAGTAACTATAATAACTTTTTTACTAGTACTAATATTCTATAATCTTTTTTAAACAGACAGTAATTAAAATATTAAAATATAATATAGTACTCTCTATAGAATTTTTTAATTTTTTTATAATAACTACTAACTCTCTTAATAGTAAGTTTCTACACAACTACCTTATAGCGCTGTAGTATATTTTTTTTATTACTTACTATCTACTTTAAAGTGTTATTTTTACGTATATATATATCCCTGTACCTAGATAATTCTAACTATTTTAATAAGCTTTTTTTACTAGCGCCGCGTCCGTTTTTCTTACGTTACTTTAAAAAACTTTTTTTTACCCTTTTTTAAGTATATATTATTCTCTATTTTATTTTTTATTTTACTTAGTAAGCTCTTAACGCTATTAAATTATTATTTTACTAGCTCTATTATATTACCGTGTAAGTATAAGCCGTAAACGTTATTAAGGTTAAAAATTATTTTATATTTAAGAATAAAGAGTTGTATAATAACTAACCTAAAACTAAAAATACTAATAAAAAAAACAATTCTAAACTAGTCTTCTTTATAATCTTATAATAATATTTTAAGTAATTTTTAATATAGCCCCGCTAGTCGTCTAGATTTTTAGTAAAAATTAGGATTATTATTAATTTCTAGCTAGGGTTAGTTATAATTATTAGACACCTAAAAGCGAGTTTTAAAGTCCTCTTAGCTATAATAATCTAAAAAAGAAAAAAATAATTTAAATAGTATTATAGAAAGGAGAGAAAAGTACTATATACTTACCTTTTTAAACGCGCTGTATACGCCTCTTATAGTTTTACTCTACTTAAAATAATAACTTATAGATACTTATTTTTATTTTATAGTTATTATTTTACTGTTATTATAACTACTGTTTAATAAGTTATTTATTAAGTTATTACTCTACTAGCTATAAAATTTAAGAAATTTTATATCTAATAGACTATAATTATAGAGCCTCTATTTTTATTTACTAATATTAAGTAAGGACGTAGCGTATACTAAGTTAATGCAGCTTCTATAGATAAACGTAAAGAAATATTAAGTCTAGTATCCTTTTTTATAGGCGTAGTTAGTTTAATTTAGCTTTTTAAAAAAAGTAAAAGCGTATAAAAGTTAGTAATAACTTTAATAATTTTTAAATAAGTTTAAAGAAAAAATAAAATGGGTGTAAGTATTCTCTATAGTAGTATAATAGCGTTATTTAAACTAATTTAGAATTTTTTTAATATATTTAATTATTAACGCACCTTTTAAAAGTCTAGTACTCTCTATATAGTAACTCTAACTAGCATAGAAACTAAATAAAACTATTAACCTAATAATTACGCTACTTAGCTTTAGACTTAAGTTTAAGTCTTTATAATATTTTTTCTATTTACTCCTTTTTATTATAGTAATTATTATATTTTTTTAATTTTTAGTTTTACTAGTTTAGGTTCTATTCCTATTAATAATAATAATAGTAAAAAAATTATATACTATAATATCTAATTTAGTACTAATTATTAAACTAAAAGTAATATAACCTACTCTATTTTTAGTTATATTTATTAGTTAGCTATCTTTTCTAGTAACCGTACTTAGGGATAAATAATAAAAAATATTACTATTATAGTATTTTTAATAAATAGTTAAATAAGTTTATAATTTCTTAAGTCCCTTTTTCTTTGTATAGGAAGTTTAGAAACCTTTTAGTAATAGATATAGCTTATAAGCTCTTAATATAGTATATATTTATATATTAATTAAATAAAAAGTGTGGCTGTAGTGGCTCGGGGCGACTAAAAGGGGTTTTAAAAAAGGAGGAGTATGTGTATACCTTTATACTTAATATGTTTTAATATAGTAATTTAGTCTAGATAGCGCTAATTTTTAATAATTATAGTTCTTATTTTACTATAGTATATTTTTATATCTTTTATAATATTTTTATTATATTATTAAACTATCCTAATCCTTAATAGAACTATTTATATTATTATAATTTTTTATAAAAGATACGTATAGAGCTGTAAAAGTAAAAAATAATAATTTTATTTTATATAAGAAATATAGTCTTAAAGTAGTTTAAAATAAACTATTAATCTACGCTAAGAGCCCTTTTAGACTAATTTAGCACCTATAACTATAAAAAAAAAATCTTCTAACTCTTTTAGAGTGTATATAGAATTACTTTAAATTATTTTCCCTTTTTTAAGAGACTAGCCCTAGTTTTATTATATTAGTATACTTATAGGTAAATTATTACTTTTAATAAAAAATTTATTTTACTTTTATATTGTTTAGTCTACTACGGTTATTTTAAATTTTTTTTAAAGTAATCTTAAATTATTTTAAAAAATATTTTAACACTTTTACGCTAATTAAGACTCTTAATTTTTAAGTATTTTTTTTATTTAGATAGTCTTTCTATTTAATAAAGTAATTTTATTAACTAAACTTATTATATTTACGGTTTATAATATATTTTATATTATATATATTATTACTAAATTAATATAATATATTAATTATTAGTTCCTACTTATACGGTAGTAAGTCTTAGGGTTTATATAGTTTTAATAAAAAAGAATAAAAAACTAAATAGACTTATTTTAGACTTATAAGTTTAATTTTATATATAATAGGTAAATTACCTATATTCTTAACTATTTTACTAGGACCTAACTATTTTTAGTTAATTTTTTTACTTAGTCTTATAAATCGTATATAATAATTTAAAATTTAAATTTTACTTTCTACTTTTAAGTTTAATAAGAGATACTTCTTATTTTAAAGTACTTTCTAGTACTTTTATACTATTTTTAGTTTTTATTTAGCTTTATTATAGATATTAATAAGTTTAAAAACTTAATAAAAAGTTTAAAAATTTTCTTTCTTCTCGAGCGCCTATAAAGATTAATTTAACTTTTTTAGGCTATATCTGTAGTAGATTTAAAAAAGTATATATTTAGTAATAGAGTACTAACTATTATTATGAATAAATTTTATATAAAAGATTTATAATACCTAATTATTTTACTTTAAATAATAAAAGATATAAAGGTATTATTAAAAAGTTTTATTTTACGATTTTATCTACTTATCTATCTATAAGTACAAGGCGCAAAATAAGATTCGCCTTAAATTTAAATAATAGTAAAAAGTATTTTAATACTCTACTTATATAAGTAGATCTTTATTAAATAGTACTATTTTTAAATTTTTATAAAATTATATAACTTTATAGATCTAGAACTAAACTAGATTAATATTTTCCTAATTTATTTTTACTAGTATATAATAGACTATTTTAAAGAAATAGTTTATAATTATAAAAATTATATTATAAATACTTTTAGTAAAGTAACTAGAGAGTAAATATATATATTTATATACTAATCGAATAAATAGTGTGGCTGTGGTGGCTCGGGGCGACCAAAAGGGATTTTAAAAAAGGAGGAGTATATATATACCTTTATTTATATATTACTATAGTCTATTAAAGACAGGAAGCAGATAAAGAAAACTATATAATTTATATATTTTTAAATTAGTATACTAATAGCGCTTATAGTTATAAATATAGTTAGTAATATTTTTAAATATACCTATTTATATATATTTATACTATATATACTTAAGGGTTTACTTAATACTAAAATATTTTAAAAGGGGACTATTATAGTATTCTATAATTACTCTTATCGTATCTTTAGGAGTATAGGGCTATATTAGCTCTATTAGTTTTAATTTAGCGCCCTCTAGACTATTTAGTTATAAATTATTATTACTATTTTTAAATAAATCTAACTTCTTATTTTTCGGATCTATGAAGTACTTTTTTTTTATAAAGCCTTTTATATTAAGACTACTTAACTATTTAAGGAAAGTAGTTTATCTCCTAAATAAACTAGAACTAGCTTTTTAATTTCTAACTAATATAGTATTTACTAAATATAGTTAAATTAAACTATTAATCTATTACCTAATTAGGCCTAGTTCGCCACGCTAGTCCTATTTAAAAATAGATTTTTTATCTTACCTAATTTTAGATAGCAAATCTCCTTGTTTATACTTTTAGATATAACGTATTTTAAATAGGAATTTTAGTTTTCTGTAGTCTTATATTAATTCTTTAGTAATACTTTATACTTTTAAAAACTCTACTTTTTACTAGTAAAGTAAGCGTATTTAAAGAATACTATAATAAGAAAAGGAATCGAACTCCTAATACGCAGAATATATTAAAAATTTAAAAATTTTTTATATTTCTAGGCACTTGCCTACTGTGCCACCCCACTATTAAGTACTTTAAAATAATTATTTTTTTCTTAAATAAATTATATAGTCTAAAGTTCTAAATTTTTTTTATAATTTTTAAATTATATTTTTAGCTTATTTATATATAAGTTATTATTATAAAAACCGTAACCCTATTAACTTTTATAGTAGAGTATTATAATAACTCTCTTATAGGTTTTATAAAAGCTATATTATATTTATACTTAGCTATTTTAAATTTTAGTATATAATTAGGGCGGTAAAATAGAGTATTAATTAGATTTATTAACTTTATTTTATAGAATATATTAAAATTATACTTAAAAAAAGGAACTATAACTATACCTAATACGGCGATAGGGTTTTTATTTATATAAATTATTATAGATTATTATAATTTATAAAAATTTTAAAATAAGTATTTAATAGATATTATTTTTAGTACTTAATACTTATTATAATAGTAAAAAGTTTTTTATTATATATATTATAATAGTACTGTGCGCTACCTAATGTCTTTAAATAAAAATTAATTAATTATTACTAAAATAATCTATCTCCCTTAAAAATTAATTAGTTTAAAATAGTACAATTAGTTTTATGAAAAATATTTATTTTAATCTAAGTCTATTTTTTATATTTAAAATATAAAAGTATTAGTACTTTAAATAATTATTTTAAAACTTTTTAAAAGCTTTTCTACTAGCGTTGCCTATATCTATATAGACGCTTTTCTTTCTTTTTATAATTAGCCTATTTTTAGTACTGCTTAGTGCCTTTTAGATTAATTTAGTAAATAGTAAAACTAATTAAAAAAATTAGTTTATAAATCTATAATAATAGTTTATAAAGCTAATAGAAATATAAATATTATATATATAGATAATTTTAGACTAGTTTTAAATTATATTAATCTAACTTAGGTCTATTAAAAGGCTCTTAGATAAAATAATAAAGCTAAAATATTTAGTAGATATAGGATACTAAAAATATTTTTTTAAGTTTAAGTAAAGTTTTACTTTACGTAAACGCTATAATACCTTTTTTATATAACTTTCATATTCTTCTTTAGTATCTAAAAAGATAAGTATATTATTAAGATATATAATATAGATTATATTAACTAATTTAGCTAATATTTATAATATAAACTATTAAAACTGCGTAGGTGTATTTATTAAGCTAAAAAGTATAACTATATACTTAAAATAGCCGTATCTTATATAAAATACGTTTTTTACTTATTACTCTTTTTCGACACATTGAGTATAAAGGCATACACATACTTCTTCTTTTTTAAACCCCCTTTTAGGTCGCCCCAAGCCACCACAGCTACACTTTTTATTCGATTAATATATAAATATATATATTTACTTATTACTTTTTATAATATAAATATAATAGTAAGCTTTTTATAGGTTAAGTTTAGTATAAATCTATATTTTTAAAAGATAGTTTAGTAACTTCGTAATTAGTAAAAATATACTATAATTATTAATTATAATTTTATTAAGGCCTTTATAGTCTATATAGAGTCTAAAACTATTTTTTTTTCTTTTTTATAAAAAAGATAGGGACCTTAGCAGGGAATTTTAATTATTAAACTTACTTATACTTAAAATAGTTTTTTATATACTTTTTAAGAATCTTTAGTTTAGTAACTAAAAAATTATATATAAAATAATATAGAGGATTAGTACTAGACTTAAAATTAATATTTAAATTATTTAATTTATAGTTTATAAGGATCTTAAAGTTCTTATCTAAGACTAAATTTAAAAAATTAAAATACTTAAGTAGTATAGAGTATTTTTTATACTTATTTAAATTATTTTAGACTAAAATATCTATTAAGCCTACTAAATATATATATATTTAGGTACTTAGATTATATATAGTATACTTAAACCTTTTTACGCTTTTAGGGATAATTTTTATAATAAAAGTATTATTTTTTTTAAGGTTACCTCTAAAGAGGACCCTTTAAGTAGTAATATTTATTTTTAGATTCTTTTAGTTAAACTAAGATAAGTTTAAAAAAATTTTATATTAAAAGAGATCTATAACTATAAATAGAATTAGTTAAGTTTATTTTAGCTACTATAGTACTATAAATAGTTATATTAAAACTATTTACTATTTATACTAATAATCTATTAAGAGTAATTACTTTTAAGCCTATCTCTTTTACTAGCTTAGTATTTATAAAATTTAAAATAAATTTTAAGTTTACTAAAGCTTTAATATAGCTTTTATTTATAACTCTAGCTTTTAGAGTAACTATCCCCTTACATCGATTATATAACTAGTTAAATAAACTACTAATATATTTAATTTTAAATACTTTTAGTAAATAGCTTATAATAATTCTAATATAGGTAGTAAGTATTATAATTATTTTTATCTTTTCCCTTTTTTTACTTAAGTTAATAACACGGCTTTATAAGTCGCTTTTTTAGACTTAAAGGCTATTAGCTTATTTTAATATTAGTTATTAAAAGTATAGTAGTCCTTTTTACTATAATAATAATATATTAGTATACTAGTAAGGGACTTTATTTTAGTTAATAGCCTATTAGACTAGGTAATATCTAATTATATTTATTAATTTTACCTAAAATATTTTTAGAGTTTAGTAGATTTCCTTATATTTTATATATTTTTTTTAGGTTTTTACGTTTTAGAATTACTAGAATTATTTATCTTTTATATTAATAAAAAAAATTAGTCTTCTTTTTTACTTTAGTAATAGTATTAATTTATGATTTTTTTAAGATTTATAGTCTAGCCTAAAAATTTTTATTTAAATAGTTTATATAGCTTTAAACCTATTAAGATTCTTTACTAGCCTTAAGTATATTTAGCTCCTCTTAAAGAGAATAGATATAATCTAAAAATTTTATAAAAAACTACTTAAATAGCTAGATAGTTTACTTAAAATGAATTTTAGTTTTATTAAACTATTATAGTAGTCCTCTAAAAGTATTTAGTATTTAAATTTTAAAAAATTTTAAGTTTTTTTTTATAGTAGATTAGTACTAAGTTTTAAAATAATTTTAGCCTTTTAAATAGTTTAAACGGGGTCGTTAATATAGGTAATAGTAAATTTAACCTTTAAAATCTTTAATAAGAAATAAGTTAATAATTAGTAAAAATAGCGTTTATAATAATTTTTTTAAAAGTTAAAATTACGTCTATCCTTTTGTTTATAAATATAAAGGGCCTTTAGTATTAGTAGGCGTATAGCTAAAATAGAGGCTAAAATAGTATAACCTTATAGTATAGTTAAATTTTTTATAATTATAGTTTAGTCGCCTATATTAAAATAATAATAAATATTAAGTAATTACTTTATTTTCTTTTTATCTTTAACTTATTAGAGCTAAACGCGTACTTTCTTAAAATTAGTAAATATAAAAAGTTTAATTAAAATAAAAGTATCTAACTATAATAATTAGTAGCTATTTATATCTTTTTATATTTTAATAGGCCTAATAGAAGCGTCTTTACAACTTATATAAAATTTTAAAACATTTAAGTATTAGGGATACTAAAAGGGAACTTAAAATTTTTTTTTTGTTTTTTAATAATTTTAGTATTTTATAAAACTAACGTACTACGTATAATAGAGTAATAAAATTCTTTTAGAGCTATATTATACTAAATTACTCTTAAAAATAAAATAGTAATTTAAATATTAAAAATTAAAATAAAGTAGTAATATAGTATAATATATAAAAGAAATTAAATATATATTACTTATAAGAGTAAAGAGATAAATTACTATTTAGTTAAAACCCTATAGCGTAGACTATATATTCCTTATTACGTAAGTACGCTCCTATCTAGAGCAGAGATACCTAAGTTATAATAGTGCTAGACTACGCTAGTATACTAGTACGCTTAGTAATTAGTACGTCCCCCTAAAAAAAAATATTAAATTAAAAAAGTCTAATATAAAAAGTCTAGTATAGATACTATATTTAAAGAAATATATAAGTAATAGTAATTACTACTACTTATATATTTCTCTTCGATTCTTATTAATAATACAGCTAAATATTTATAAAAAAAAATACTTACTAAAATATTATTCTTCTAAGATTCTTTTACTCTTTCTTTTACTTTTACTCTTATTTTAGCGGATACTATACTTATTTAAATTAATTTTAATACGCCTATTATACTAATTATACTAAAAACTATTTTTACTATATCTTACTTATAAAATAATAAAAATTAATAATAAAAAGTTTTTAATACTACTAAATATACTACTCTATACAATATAAGTACTAAGTTTTTTAAAAGTACTATTTATTAATTTCGCGTAATATTAGATAATTAATCTAATAAAATAACTAGTGTAATAACTTTATTAATAGTAAAAATAATAAAATTTAAAAACTTAAAATTAGTAGCGCTAGTCTATATAAAGATAGTAGTAATAATATAACTAGTAAATATAATATTATACTAGGTATAAAAAATAAAAATTAAACATAGTGCGTTAATATAGCGTTTATAATAAAAATACGTAGTCTAAAGTCTATAGCGTAATTATATAAAGTGCTACTAAGAGTACTAGTAGTAAAAATAAAAATATTTTAAATATAGAGCCTCTGTAAAGATACTAAAAGTAATTACTATTTAAAAATTTTAGCGAGAGTCTATATATAATTTTTTTAATACGTAGACTAAGTAGATAAATAAACGTACTTAGTATTACGCTATTATAGGTGTAGAAAAAAAATTTTTTATTTTTATTTTAATATAATTAAATAATAATAAAAATTAATATATTATATATAATTTATTATTATATATTTAAGTAATAAAAAATAAATAAATAAAAATATAATTAGTCTATTTAAATTAATTCTATTTTAATTTATAAATAATTTATATTTTTAAATAATATATATATTACTAAAGTATACTTAGGCTAGTAAATAGGTTTCTATATCGGGATCTTAAAAACTATAATAACTCCTTTAATACTAGCCTAATTAGAAAGTTTAATAACTAGTTTTATAGCCCTAATCTATCTCTATATTTTGCTTATAGAAAGTTTTTCTCTAACTCTTTTAGTTAAAGAGATATCTTAAATCGGAGTAAAATATAGAAACCTAATTTTTTTTCTAGAGTTATTACTATAATATTACGCAACTCTAGACTAGCTGTTTAAACTTCTACTATATAACGTAATTAATACTAACTTATTTTAATAAGCTTCTTATATAGTAATTATAATAACTTTTTTACTAGTACTAATATTCTATAATCTTTTTTAAACAGACAGTAATTAAAATATTAACATATAATATAGTACGTATACTAAAAGACTATTTATTATACTATCTATAATAAAGGCATACACATACTCCTCCTTTTTTAAAACCCCTTTTAGTCGCCCCAAGCTACTACAGCCACACTATTTGTTCGATTAATATATAAATATATACTATCTATAATATAGTAAAATATAAATAAAAAAACTACTATATTATTAAAATACTCGTCCTTATTATATATTTAATACCGCTTTTCTAACTATTTTATATACTCTTTTTAGTTTTTTCTAAGCTCTTCTCTATACTAATATAATTAAATTATTTTTACTCTTTTCTTTTACTTTATTACTACCCTCGCTACCGGTACTATTATATTTAGTTATTAATATTAATTTACTATATTCCTACCTATCGCGTAGTACTTTTAATTTATATAGTACTATTAATAGTTATAACTACTACCTCTATTTTAGATTCTATGTTAAAACGCGTTTAGTTTTATATTTATAATACCTACGTACGCGGTGTACTATATTATTTTATACCTTTACTACTTACTCCTTTTTATATTATTTCTAATTATCTAGTATACTATATACCCCTTTTATACCTTATTAAGCACCTCCTATACGTACTACTACTCTACGCTTGCCTCTTACTATACGTTTTACTACTCTTAAGCTCCCTTACTATAATAGTTATACCCGGCCGACTTTATATTATTACACTCTACCTACTTACTATTTAAGTAGCCGCTTATTAGTTTTTACTAATACTTGCTCCTAATTAAAAACGTACCTATTACTTATATATCTAAATTATTACTTTTTTACTTTATTATTTACTTTATCTTACCCTATTTTACTAAGATAACTAAATCTACCCGCTCGCTAGTTCGTCTGCCTCGCCCGCTTTCTTACGCGTAGTCGATTATGCTCCACAGCCCCACGTGCAGTATACACACAATCCCCGGGAAGTCGACCCCTGTACCCAGCGCCGGCGTAGTTACGGTCAGCCCCCGTCCTTCAGCCACTGCTCCAGCCGCTCTGCCCAGTCGACGTCGCCGACGCGATAGCACGCGCGCCCGAGCGCCTCAGCCAGCTCTTCGCACAGATCCGTTTGATAGTAGCAGATGGATCAGTGCACAATACGGCTGCGATGCGTGCAGTCTTCGAGCAGAGACATGGTGTGAGCTAAGCCTAGTTGGGTGATCAAAAGGGGTTGATTACGGACTAAGGCCGAAAGTGGGAACAGGAGCAGAGGACAGCTGAGTGCATCGCAAGCTGGTACCCCTTAATAAGTTGCCTAACCGCGCGGCTTGACGGGCTCTGCGACGGGCGCTGGAGGAGATCTTTAACAAGGCGAGCCTGCTTCTCTAGCTGGTCTACTATACGCGGCGTCTCCGCCGTCCATACGACCTTAGCGTTAGCTGCCGTCGCTGGCGGGGACGGCGTCCTAACTACCCTAAGCGACGATAAGAAGCGATGATAAGAAGCGATCTAGATAGAACGAGACGAGCCCTATCGCCTAGAAGCTAGTCTAGACGTTCTTTTTAGTAAATACTATCTCTCTAACGTCTAGGTATATCTATAGAAAGTTGTCCTTATTAATATAGTAGATTTTTAGGTAAGTAAACTTTTAGACCTCGCATTCGTACGCGCGCTTAAGAGGCGAGAAATAACTAATATTAAGCGGCTAGAGCAGGTGCGACGTATTAGGCAGTATATAGAGCGTAATAATCTTATTATCTACGTAGTGCTTATTAAATTTAGTCGTTATATAGCTGCTATAGCTATTAAAAATAAAGAGTTAGTAAGTATTTATTATATACGCCTTTATATAGTAGTTAAAGTACTAAAACTAATTAAAGCTAAACTAATTTATTGTCTAGCTATTATTACTAATAGTAATTATCTAGCCGGTACGTAGGCCTTAATACTAGTTAGCGTAGTAGAGCTTAGCTATAAAGATAATAAAGAATAAAATTACTTATTTAACTACGTTAGTCCCCTTAATTATTATTACCTACTTATAATTATTTAATTATATAGTATAATTATCTAATAAATTATATTAGAACTTATAATAACTTTTAATATTATAGTAATACCTATTATAAATCTAGTGTTATTAAAGTTATAGATATTTATATAAAATATACTATATAACTAATGCGATTCTTTATAAGCTTAAATTATATATAAATTATAACTAGGTCTTTATATTTTATATGCTATAAGTTAAACTTTTTATTTTATTTTATTTAAAAGTTCTAGTCGGGCATTAATAAAGCGCATTATTTAGTACTTACTAATAGGTTAAATAAAGGGGTGTTAACTATATACAGTAAATAAAGTCTTAGTTATATATTATATATTAATAATATAGTATAAAAATTTACATTAATTAAACTCTAGAATTTACTTAACTAGGGTTTTTTTCTCTAATAGCTGTAGCTTCTGTTTTTAGATATTAGTTATAACTTAAGGGAGGGTACTGTTAACGCGTAAGTAAAGAGTTATTTCTAAAATACTATATAGAGCTACAGCCCTTCGGTAGTTTAAAATTTACTTATTCTAAAATACCTGCTTTAATAATGCAAGTCTGCTATCTTTTTAAAACTGCTAAGTGTCCTGCGTAGGCGGCATTGCGAGTTTAGTGGAAGAGGCGTCGCGATTTTAGTAGGGTGCGCCACTGACTAATATCCGCCACTAATTAGGGAGAAATTGGATGCAGGGTTGGATGCATTTAGCGATAATACTCTAGATAGTGTAAGGAGGGAGGGGTTGTTGCAGTGTGGTTGGGTAGTCGCAAGCACAAAGAGCAGTCGTAGGGCCTACCTAATCGTTATCACGCCAGACGCGCCAGACGCGACCAAACGCGTAGTAGACACGTCCTAAGTCAGTTTAGTAACCGGTCTACAATAAACGCAGATAGGGGTAAAACTCATCCTTAAGGCCTAAAAAGGTAACGGAAAAGTAGGAGAGGCGGCGGCAGAAAGTTAGTAAGGCGAGCCCAGGCGGTAAGGGGGGGTAGGGGGAGTAAGCACTGATTGGTCGAAAAAGAGAGTCTGGGCTGAGTTGTTTTCTAGAATACAGAAGAGTAAGCTAATGTCACTAATCGTCTCTATATGTAAAGAAATCATGACTAAAGCCAATTCGACAATCGCTCCAATTAGCCGACATGACACCGTCTTTCACCACTGCCTTGACTTGTGTTAACAATATCTCTTCCCAGCAATAGGTATGCAGCTGTATCTCAAAGGTTCGAAGGCTTAGCAGCCTTTGCTTTTCCTTACAAGCGTCCAATATTTCGTAAAACTTGAGGAGATGATAGGAAATGTCTTGGAGGGTGAATTCTGGCTCATCTACTGCGTGGAATAGCTCTTCCTTTACGTGCATTTTTCGATCTGGCGTCATAAAAACGGCATATTTATCATGGCTCGGTTCATCAATCCAGACACCGTCCCTACACGCAAGTTAGCGTTCGAAGGATTGAGCCATGCTAAGGCCTACTACCTACATGTTTTTCATATCCCGTGTGCGTCCAATATGTGGCCAGTAAATCCGTTCGATGGTGTTAGATGAGTTAAACCAAAGATTCAGAACAATATGCTCCACACGGCTACCGAAGATGCGATTAATTGTGGCGACGAAGCTACACTCGTGGGATTGAGATTAGCTCAGACATACCTACATCACACCAGGACGTCACGTACTGATCTGCAGAGTCGAACTCTCGAGGGCCGTCCCAGGCGTCTTCTGATTGATACGTGTTGGTGACGACAACGGTCGTTGGCTGCAAAACGTGATTGATTATTTCATCCCCGGTATTGATTGAGTCTATGGTGCAGTGTAAATCTATGATATTAACTTGCCCGCGGCAAAAGTCGATTGCATGAGGCCGCGACTCCGAACAGACGGTCGCTATAGGTAAACGGTTTACGAGCGTTTGAAACTCATTTATATAGAGGCGCACCCTCCTGCCGTTGTTTCTGACGTAGACTCTAAGAAACTGTTTCTCTACGCCTTGAGGTAGGCTTTCGTAGCTAACGAACGCTTGTCGTAGGCGCTCCGCAGCGCCAGGCTCTATGGAGGATTTTGGCGAACCATCGGCGATGCTGGAATATCAGTACATAGAAAATGCCGAATTTTATGAATCTTACTTACTGTTGATATTGAGCAGCAGCAGCAGCAGACCATATCATATCCCGAATCTCACGTGGGAGTAGGGTGAATGTGAGGGCTGGCATGTTGCGTGTAGGGCAATGTTTGGAGAAAGAGCAGCTATGGCAGGCGGCACTACGGCAAATTTTCCTAGCTGTACCTGCAGTGAGGCGATAGAGGGATGTGATATCTGACGTCTGCCTGGGGTGAAGGTCGTTTGTGCTTACAATAAGCAGGACGTTTGCCTGGGGCGAAGGGCGTTTGCTTACCAACGGAATACGGAGAGCGACGTACCGGTAGCGCTTACAATTAAAGAGGCGCACACATCGTCCCTCGCACCGTCTACGCCGCCCACGCCGCCCACGCCAAGCCGCTATTCGTTTAAGCCAATCAAAGCGTCTACACGTAAGCAAAATTAGAACTTTACCGCGACGGGCTCCTTTGTAAACGTCTTCTAATTGGCTAGTACTGCTTATGTTGTAGGAACTGGGTTCGGTGTAGCACTATGCGTATGTTTCAATCATGTCCGATCCAGGGAAGCGGTTGATTGAAGCCCCTCGAGTTCACTACGTTGTTCTTTCCTAAGGGACGCGTCCCTCACACGAATTCCTTGCGATGCAATATTCATAGTAGGCAATGGTGTTATATCGTGTTTCCCTTTCTTTGGCCCACATTTTCAGGAATCCTAGAAAGAACTTGAGATATTATTTCTTTACGTTTATCCGTGGGAGCTGCATCGACTTGGCCCCAGTACGCTACGTCCTCACTTGACACAGAGGTAGGCAAAAACAATAGCGCTATAATTAGGGCCTATTAAACATAGGATTTTTCGAATATTACAGCTGGTGGAGCGATGACTCGAGCTGACGACTTGTTGGGCTGCAGCGGCAACGACAGGAACTTGAGATATTATAGTTCAAGAACGATTCTAAAAAACGTAGACTATTGTAGGAACTTGCTGTGCAGATGAACTAATGTGGACATGTCCGAGCTGGTGAGATTTCAGACTTCCGAGCGAATGCGATATTGTTCTACATAATTGACTAATTGGGGTTAGCAGCTAGTCATGTCTAACTGCTTAAGGCCCTTGCCCGTAATTTCTAGAATTTCGGGAATGATAATGGTATTCCGGTGGGCTGAGACCAGCACCGGATGGGCGTTCTTTCGGATAAGAGCGAAAATGCCACATCATGTGGCTTTGGAAATGCAGATACTGTAGGCCTACACTTCGAATATAAGAACGAGTTTACCCTCTCTATCATTCAGTCAGTTCAGTCACTCGTTCTTTGTTCTTCGTTTTTCGTCCCTCGTTTTTCCTGTTTGATACAGGAGCAGTCGTTTCTATTCACTTCTATTCATATTCATTCATTTTGATTTTCTATTCACTCCTTCATCGTTCATATCCTAATATGATGCGACCAATTCTACTCTCTACCCTCGGGGCTATTCTCAGTCTCGGGGTGTCAGGGGCACAACTTTCCTGTGACACCCAGCATCATCCTGTAACTGTTTCGAGCGTGGGACTTCTTGTCCAAGAAACAGAAGACTGCATTACCAAATTCTGCGCTACTGCAGGAAGTCAAAGAACAGTCACGGAACAATGTGGATCGGTCATTTTAACTATCACGCCTCTCAACCGTAGTGTTCTGGTTTCCAAGGTTGAAGACTGTGTCAGCCAATTCCGAAACATCATCAACCAGTGCCTCACCGCTCCTGATGGTGCTTACGGAGGGACTTTAGAAACGGATCAGACGCTATACGATATCACCTTAGAGGATACTGAGGACAAAAATGGTCACCATGCTGTCCAGACACGTGGTGAACGCAAAACTGGGGTCCAGTAGAAGCCAGTGCCCGTGAAGAAGACCAAGACTCGAACTAGACAGGGGAAGAGCCGACCAAAGACTACACCAAAAACGAGGAAGACAGCAAAGAAGACAAAAGCAAAGCAGGCAAAGAAGGTAAAGGCTTGTCCTGTTCCTGGCCAAAAACAGGGGAAACAAGGACACAAAGCACAACCTGGAGGTGCTCCTGGAAAAACTGCAACGGGTAAACAGAATGCCCACCACAAACGCACTGATGGGGCTGGTAGAGGAGGTGGAGGGGGGAGAGGAGGTATGTTTATTTCGGCGAGCTTATCAGCTTCAGTGCTGGACTGATCATACGTCTAGGTAGCAGCACATCCGGTTCGCGTGGAGATGCAGCGCTCATTGACTGTGGGCAGCCCTACGACAGATGGTATAAAGAGCATAGAAACTTGTTAGGCAGTCAACAGGTCACGTGGTGGACGTACCGTAGCAAGTCCGGTTGGAACGGAGGAACCTTCTTGAATCATGGAGTTCCCCGCAATTCCAAAGCCTGGAAGGTTCTTAACGAGATGAGAGTCAACGGAAAGTTCGACGTTATCCGAATCAGGGCCGGCCATATGTACGTCCGTGGTCACCCTAACGGACCACACAGGCATGGAGTTCGTTATCCAGACTACACAGGGCTCGCAGGCGATTTTCTCATCATGAATGGCGGTTTCTGGAGGGTCAACCGTGACAGTAAATACGCTTCAGTCGGTCGTACAAGTCCAGGAGTAACGGATTCTACTTGGCCTGCTACTGAACCATATGCAGAGCACTACCATCTGATCCGAGGTGATGATGGCGAATACATTGAAAGCGGACCAGACCTCAAACCACAATGGACACAGAGACCCCTCGGGCCCTGGAAGTACAACAAAGCTACCAATGGTGGGGAGGTAATCTCTGGCAGTCTCTCCCACACAAGCGATCCGAACGAGCGTCTTGCCATTGCTATTGCGACCAATGGAGACAAATACGTTTTTGTTTATACTGCGAATTCTCGAGGGTTAGGACTGAACATGCGTGGATGGAGAAACATGATTAAACAGTGGTTCCACATCTGGCTCAACATCGACATCACGAGTCTACAACAGGTCACAAACCTGGATGGTGGAGCCAGTATACAGGTGGTTTTCAAGAGGAATGGTAGGAGACCGATCAGGATAGCCCAGGGCAGTATCGGGGATACTATGCCTGGTAAGCATCCAGATCATGAAGACGCGAAAAAGGTGGGCAACATGATCCTTATTTCACCATCAACATTGCAATTCCCGATAGTAATACCTAGTGGAGAAGAGGCTGAAAGCGAGGATGAAAGCGACAGTGGCAGCGTATAAAAGTTGCTAGGACCAGCAAGTAAGTAGTGACCAAGAATGGGCTTGGCCCCTGGTTATGCGCTTGGGGGAGACGAAAGGAAAATTGTTGGGAGAGATTGAGTTGCCATTTTCTAGAAAGAGGCCTCGGAACCGGGTTTTCTTAGGCTCTTTACGAGCATCGTTTTCAGAACGTATCAACGTAGAGCTCCAAATTCGATTCTTGTACCTATAGCGCCCACACCCCATTCGCTTAACTATAGCTTTTAGAGAAATACTTAATAGTATAACTGTCGTATTATCTTAACTTCCTCTTCTACTTCCGCAAGCGCCCGAACTACCGGCACCATTATATTTAGCCACTAGTATAGCTTACTAGTATCCTCGCCTATTATACAGTATTTTTAACTAATCTAGTACCTTTTATAGCTATACGTCCCGTTTTAGTCGCGTATACTTTATTAAAATTAATTTACTTTCTTTCCCGTAACGCCTTTGTACGCGGGGTCTCTTTTATTATTATTACTAATCTAAATAGATTATACAACAGCTAGCACGAATTATAATATATTAATTATAGTAAAATAGCGCACTAAATAAGAATATAAAAAAAAAGTTTAATAGAGTAATAGTAGAGTCTTTAAGTATTTATACTATAAATAGTAATCTTAATACTATAATAAAGGGCAACTCTCCTATAGGAAAGGGCTTTTTAAAAAAGTATTAAATACCTAAGTATAAATAACTACGTCTTTTATTATTTTTTTATTAATACCTTAACTACAACTTTTAATACTATAAAAGCTAATAACTATATCTAATACTAGACCTACTAAAAGGGTATATATTTCTATTATTAATAAAAACGTTTTTAATCTATTAAATTACTATAAAAGTAAAGCGATCGGGCTAGATATTATAAAAAATAAATATAAATAAAAAAAATATATTATAAGTAAAATAAAGGTATTTAGTAATAAATATAAAATTAAGTTTCTAAAAGTATACCTTATTATTTTAAAAAGGCAGTATAAGTTCGCTATCCTTAAATAATATATATTTATTTATATATAAATAGGTAAGAATGCCTATTATAGCTATAAGTAGAAGTATATTAACTATTAAATAGTAGCTTTCTAAACTATTATTAATAAAAATAATACTAAAGAGGAGTTTAATCTAAAATAGTAAGCTATAAAAGTGAGAATTATTAAATATAATAGTAAGTAAATAGAGAATCTTATAAAAAGAACCTAAAAATAGTAAAGAGAGAATAGGTTAATAGTAATTAATTAAATTATTAACTTTATATATAGTTATGCGTAGTATTAATAAAGCGATATAACAGCTTTATATTAAAGAGCGCTTTATACGCGGTGCACTACTAGTATATAATACACTACACACCCTTCGCGCACCTCGTCTATAAACTCCTAAACCTATTACCACGCCACGCTCGCATCGTGCTACTAGTCCTACTACTCTTAAATTCTTTCTCTATACCGGTCGCACCCTACGCCTTCTGTCTAGATAGCTGCTTATTAGCCCTTATTAATATCTACTACCTAAAAGAAATATACCTATTACCTTTACGTTTAACTTTTTCTTTTTTTATTTTATCTTCTACTCTACCTCCCTGGCTTTTACTATAATTACTAAGTTTACCCTTTCCCTAGCTCGCCCGCTACGCCTACTTTTTTAAGTAAAATTAATTATACTCTACGCCATCCCTACGTGTAATATAAACACGATGCCAAGGAAATCCACGCCCGTTCCTAACGCGGACGTCGCCACGAGCAACCCTCCTTCCCTAAGCCATTCTTCTAACCGCTTAGCCCGGTTTACTACCCTAGCGTAGTAGTACCCGTACGCTAGCTCTTCTACTATTACTTTATACTGTTCCTTGCTACGGTAATATATAACCCCTTTCTCTCTTTATTCTCTAAGCTGTTGTTGCTACCGCTAATATAATGCTACCGCAGTCCCGTGCCTCTCTTTGCCCGTATTACGACACAAAGTACTACGTATTTAGTTATACTATACTTGCTTAAATATACGTTGCGTATTACACTAGTGTGCTTTCCCCTAGTTCTTCCTTTCGCACCAGCGGTAGCGTTGTAGTAAGTAGTACTAGTAGGTATAATAGTAACTAGAGATTCCTTAGTATAGCTAGCTTTAGCCGCTAATTGCTGGATGTAAAAATAAAATAACTATTATTAATTACGATTCGCTGTAGTAGTCCCTTTTTAATAAGTATATTTACGTAGCTTAAAAAGTTACTATTACTAGTAGTATCTTCGGCTAAGTCTACGCTAATTATAATAACAGCTACTAGGTCGCTTTTCTTATACTTTTACTCTAAGTAGTTAATTCTGTAGTTTTATATCCGTGCGACTAGATTATTAATAAGCGCTTAATATAGTATAACGATAACTATTACCCTAAACAGGTTAATATAAGCTAGAATAGTAAATAGTAAACTTTTACTTTTACCTACTAGTAGTACTATAATATGCGGTATTTACCTATCTAGTATAGTATATCGCTTTTTAATATAGAGTTATTATTTTATTTTATTAATATTACGTATAATTATATATAAAGTTAATACTTATTTAATTAATTTACTATTAATCTATTTTTTTACTATTACTATTATAAAGGTATATATATACTCCTCCTTTTTTAAAACCCCTTTTAGTCGCCCTGAGCCACCACAGCCACACTTTTTATTTAATTAATATATAAATATATATATATTATTTATTTATATTTAAAAGATTTTAGATCTATATAGTATTAATATACTTATTAATCTTCTACTTTATAGCCTATTATATTAGAGAGAGGCTACCTTCTATTTACCCCTAATAGCTATACTTTTTAATAATTATTTTTATAGAAAAAATTTCCTTTTACCTATATAAGTAAAAGACCTTTTTAATAAAAATAGGTAAATATATAGATTTACTTTTTTAAAATTTTAAAGTATAGTTTTAAAAGCTTAAGTTTTTATTATTTTTTAATAGTCTTTAGTTTAGTCTTTATACTTTTATTAATAATTTTACTCTTTCTCTTTACGTATATAATATTATTATTAATAATATTAGTAATTTATATATACTTATAGTAACTAATAGTATCGCTTATAGTATTATTAATAATAAAAATTATTATAATCTTTATTTTAGAATTAGTATTAAATATAACTATTACCTTTTATAAAATTATAGTTAAGATATTAGTAAAAAAAATAAAAATATAAAATATTAAATAAAATATTTTTATAAATTACTATTTTTTACTACAGTATTTTAATTAATATTTACTTTTATTACTATCTAATATTATTATTTATTATTTTTATTAAATATTTATCTTTGCTTTAGTACTAGCCTACTAGGCCGCCCTTTATATTTATATTTACTACGCTTTTTTACTATAATTAATATATTATTATTTATACTAGTTATTGTATAATCTATTTAGGTCGGTAACGACGATAAAGGAGAACCTAGTATATAGTATATAACGCCTACTCTTACTGTACGGACCGGAACCCGACCTCCTCTTACCTAAGCACCTGCTACATTGCCTTCTTAATCGCTTCGGCTCGGCCGTCTTGCACCTAATCTACCCTGTGCCTCAGTACTAACCCTTCGTCCTTAACGTTGTCATCGTAGCTACGATCCCGCCGTCTCTTCGTTCTATACCCCACGCCGACGTCTTTCCACGCTTCTTCCCGCACCCCTTCGCCTCCGTCCAGCCCTAAGAAGCGGTGCCACAGCACGCTTAGCGGTCGGAAAGCCTTAATTAAGCGTACGCTAAGACGCCCAACAACGTCAATCAGCACGCCGTAGTTCCCTATTCCTATAGCCGTCGCGTGCGCATTCCGCAACTCTAAGGCGCTCTCCGCCTCTTCGCGATAACGATTTTCCTATAATAATTTATATATTAATATAACCTATATCTAGCATACTTAATATAGATTATAATAAAGTATTTTTTATAATATTTAGTACCTTTTAAAAGTTAAAATATATTTTTTTCCCGCTCTATTAGTACTTTATAATAGAAGGGGTTTTATAAATCTTTTATAAGGCGTTTTTTATAATTCTTCTTAAGAAGCTTTTTAATTATAGAGAGCCTATTTTTAGTATACTATACTAGAAGTCCTATTAATAAAAGTTAGTTAGATAGTTAGTTATAAGTATAATAAAAAAATATTTACTTACTAGAATTATACTCTAATTTTATTTTATAGCATACTTAACTAAGTATACTAAATAAAATAATTTATTTTTTAAATAAAATAACTATAGTTTAATTTAAGTTTTTAATATAAATAATAAGACCGCCTATAACCTAATTATGTATATTTTTTAAAAAAACTAAATTAAATAAAATATTAATATAGAGTTTATATTTATAAAATTAATTTAAAATTAGTAGTAGTACTACTATACTTAATATAAGTATTATTAAATATAAGTATAGTAATAGAGGTAGAGAATATATATAAATAATTATAAATATAATAGATAGGTAAAGAATTATATATAAATAAGTTTTTTTATATTTATTTTTACTATTAACTATAACTTATATCTCGAAATTATAATTTTAATATTATTACTTTATTAAACCTATTAATTTCTATTAGTATAATTATTTTATATATATATTATTATTATTATTTAAAAAAGATATTTACCTCTTTACTAATGTCGGCTTTTATAACTTTTATTAATTTTATATTAATACTTTTTACTAAACGACTCTTTTATAATTACTTTACTTATACTAATAACTATATACTAATAATTTATTATATATAACTATATATCTAATATTATTTTAATTTTTTACTTAAATATATATATAAGCCGATTTATTTTCTATAGCCTCTATTTATTAACTAATATATAATTACTAATATTCTTTTTAAATGGCGATAATTATATATATATAAAATAATTACACTAGTAGAAATTAATAAATTTAATAAAATAATAGTATAAAAATTATAATTTAAGAGTATAAACTATAGTTAATAATAAAAATAAATATAAATTTTTTTTATACTATAATTTTCGCTTATTTATTATATTTATATATATTCTCTCTCTCTATTTTTATATTTATATTTAATAATAATTATTTTAAATATAATAGTATTACTACTAATTTTATAAATTTTTTATAAATATAAATCCTATATTAATATTATATTTTATTTAATTTTTTTTAAAGAATCTAAATAACTAAATTATAGAAGGCCTTATTACCTATATTAAAAATATAAATAAAATTATAGCTAATCCGTTTAAGAAATAAATTATTTTATTTAATATATTTAATTAGATATACTATATAATAAGATTAGAATATACTTTTAATAAATAAATATTTTCTATTACGTTTATAACTAATTATTTAATTAATTTTAATAGGACTTTTAATATAATATACTAAGAATAAATTCTCTATAATTAAAAATCTTTTTAAAACGAATTATAAAAGACGTCTAATAAAGAATTTATAAAAATTATATTATTATAAAATACTAATAGAGCGGAAGAGAATATATTTTAATTTTTAAAAAATATTAAATATTATAAAAAATACTCTACTATAATTTATACGTAGTATACTAGGTATAAATTATATTAATATATAGATTATTGTAGGAAAATTATTATCGAGCTTTTTTTTTCTACAGTAATCGACGCAGAACTCAAATTGTCTGATTGGGCGATCTTCACACCTACCAATTGTGCACACAGTGTACTCGTGCTTGAGCATTGGCTACGGAGGGTAGAGTTATGGTCCCCCAAACGTGTCTCCCCAGAGCGGTGGCTGGAAGATGATACGGTGGAAAGGCTTTTGAATCAGGCATCTTGTTCCCCAGCGGTACCCGATCAAGGCGCAAATCTACGAAGGCGAAACCAACCAAGTCACCTCAAGATACGTAATCAATATAGAGATAGTTCAACATAACATCAACTCAAAATATGTTATCACTCGTTCCATCTCACTCGTCGCAGTTGGGCAATGTAATGGCATCGCCGTGAAGTTCGGCGTGAACAGCGGGGCGCTGTGCGCACGGACTCCCAATTGCTCGGCTAGCTGTACTAGATGGAAGGCAATTATCCTACCGCCTGCACGGTGGGTGCGGTCCGTAGTTGACCATCCGCATTTAGTGCTAGAGAAAGCTATGCTTCGTGTATAATAGAGACTTGATGTAAGAGTCGATTTGAGAGAACAGTAGTTGGGACGGTGGTGGTGGGCGGAAGCATACTAACGGGTCGGCTAGCTGACCAGACCAGGGGACGGTCGACCCTTGAAACTTCAACCGTGTCCCAGACTAGCTCGGCTAATGGAATATACTGTATCTAAGCTTTCACTGAAGAAGGCTAAGTGAGTGTCATCCTGTGTCAACAATATTTTGAGACTGATTATATATTTTACGAATAAAAAATTGCCAATCCAACATGAATTGCTCAGTTACGGACCGCATCCATGGTCCAGCGGTAGGATAATTGCCTTCCATCTAGCACAGCTAGCCGAGCAAAAGCAATTGGCACGGGTTCGACTCCCGTTGGATGCACGATTTCCTTTTTGTTGGGGTTTGTGGTGGCATCTCCATGACCATCTATCCTGTTGTCGCGGCCACCGTTCACTTCCGACAGTGACAGTGACACCGCATGCGCGCACAACAGCATTTTTTGTACAGAGAAAACTCTTCTACTAAGTAGGCATAGCACAAAGTCGACGCGACCGAGAATACAGCAGACACATCTTTCCTCGAGGACTCAAGTCTAGGCAACCCCCGCATCGTCCGTGGCACGGACGGATTCCAGGGAATTGGCACGCGATTCAAAGTCGTACACAAACCTTGGTTCCAAGGCAGCAGCCTCGCTTGCGTTATCCCGATTGGCGTTGGGGCGTCAGCCCCTGCGCTCGCCCTCGGGGTCCGTCGGGTTCTGGGTTGCTCTTCTTGGCTGAATGCGCTGTCGTTGCAGGCGACGGGCCCGCCAAGACGGCGCCCGCAAGCGGGGAGTCGGTGTACTGGGCTCGTGAACGCCAGTCCTGCGCGCTGTTGCGTGGGCGGGATGCCCTATAGCGTGGATGATTGGCCGAGGTCAGTTCGTGCTCACCGACACCCTTTCTAGGTGGGATATGCGAGGCCATGCGCCAAGCTTGGGATGGTGTCTTTTGTTTCCTGCTCGTGGAGGAATAATTGATACATAAGGTCAGGAGGCGGCACTGTTGATGTGAGCCGCATATCTGTCCTCAACACTACCCCTACCCGATTACGGGCCTATTTCAACGCGCCTTGAGCCTAATCTTCAACATCTCGACGTTACCGAAGCTCAATACCCCGCAATATCTGTCCCACACGGGCTGCAACGATGCCGTCCTACGATAACGAACGCTTCCAGCCCCTGCCACCCCTCCGCACCGCGACGAGCGGCTCGCAAAAGTCTGAATCATCTGGATCGACATCCCCAGACATACTATCACCCGCCTCGGGGTACTCTCGTGGTCAACGTTCACCGGCCACCCCTGCCGAGGATTCGTTCTTCAGTGCCATCAGCGCCAAGATACGTGGCAGGTCTCGCAGTCGTTCTCGCGCGGCATCTTCCCGTAAGCATTCGAAGTCGCCGGCGAGGATGCCCCCTCAAAATATGCCACCAACTCCATCGGCGCATCCTATGAGTCCAACATACTCCACGCAGCGACCCCAGCAGCCACGACATGCCTCTTCCGGTAGCCACAGCTCCATCGCATCGACGACCGGGAAGCCTGCGCCCTCACGACGGAGCACAAGCAACAGTGACATGTGGCGCGGACGCCATTCCAACTCATGGCTCTTCAACGACTTCTCCTTCACCGAGACCGCGAGCAAGGCATTCGGGCGGAGGTCCTGAGGACAGACCGATGCACATGGAGGGCGATCTGCCTTATCCTGCATCCTTGGCCAGATAGCTGCGGGCAAGCTTCACACTCGCTGGGTGTCCGGTGGCCTTTTACGACTCGTTATGGCTTCGAGCGGAGGTGATGTGGTAATCATACTGGATAGTCTGTCGCTGGTCCCATTAATGCCCGCTGTATGCAGAGCAGTGGTTCCTTTCATTCCTCTCTTAATGAAGCATGCATCCCCTGAGCATTCGTTTCCTATATGATGTATTTTAGTACAGAGCGAGAATACTTGATGGAATGGAGTAGTAGCCTGTTGTCTCGAATCAACATTCTCGTTGAAGTGAAGCCATACGGAAGCGCTTGTTGCGCTTTTCGTAGCTGCTTTAGGCGGTACGCAATCCTCCCTTAAGCACTCAAGGTTGCATATCCCTCGCGGGAGAAGGGGAGGATGAGGCGAAGTTTGAAGCGCTGCTGTTGCAAATCCGCTTGCACTGCCCCCTTACTAATCTCATCCCACCTGCACGGTCCCGGTCTCGCGGAGAGTCCCACCCGCGAGCAAACTCTGGAACTACCCCTTCGTACATCGTAGAATCACATTCATGGAATCAATCCGGAATATATACTCGATATGTTTATATATCCCTCGGGTTTCTCGATCGTGTTTACCAGGGCACTTCTTCACCTCGAAAGTTCAAGGACCTCCCTCTTCCAGCCTTCCAATCGTCTTCTGAGGCTTCATCCAAACTGCGTACAACCTTGATAATGCCGGCCGCACTTTCATCGATCTCTACATTCGCTTTGTCCCCACCAAGCCTCGTCTTGACGTGCCCAGGATCTATGCACACCACGCGATGTCGTCCTCTTAGCTCCTGCGCCTGATGCACCGTAAGCATGTTCAGCGCAGCTTTCGAAATACTGTAACCGGTTGCCTGGGCGGGAATTGTGCCCTCAGATAACAACTGCAGGGACCCCATTCCGCTCGTGATGTTGACAATAGTGGCGTGAGGTGCGAGGAAAGGAAGCACCACTTCGGCAATCTTTGCTGGACCGAGCACGTTGGTTGTGATATTTTCCATGAGCGCCGCTGCGGTTAAGGATGTGGCTTTCACTCCAGGTTGTGCCACCACACCGGCGTTGTTCAAGAGAAGCGTAACCTTGCCATCGGCTGGGAGGACAGTCGGGAGCGTAGTCTTGAGTGACGAAACGGACTCGTTTGATGAGACATCGCACGTGACGATGCGAACATTGCTGCGCTCATTCCCAAGATGCTCCAGCTCCGGTGATAGGGTGCGGACAGTAGCAATGATTATCGTCGAACTGTCTGAGGAGAGCTGACGGACAAGCTCCAGGCCAATGCCACGGGCTGCGCCGGTAATCAGAAATATGGGCATGAAAACGAGTTTGCTTCCTCGGTGACTGGTGGTTTTAATGGACTGTGCAGTCCGAATTTTAAATATTTCAGTGGATACCGCTAACTTTCGATAGTCTGGGTCACTCTTACACAGTGGTATCTTGTTCCTTGCAATACTTTATTCGAGCTGAAGAGGGTGAGCCACCAAGTACTCCTCAAAAGTAGTTAGTCTGCCGCGGGCATTGTTCGCAGCCCAGGCAACCAACTTCTCGCTATCAGGGCCAAAGTAACCAGTTTCATCTAGAAAAGCAACCATTTCCATGATCATATCAACCATGCCATCTGGCAATTTCATCCTCTTCTTAAACTCCTCAGTCGAGACACGCTTGTAAGTTATGTCCTTTCCAGTAGCTTTCGACATGGCGATCATTTCCTCCAAGCTATACAACTTCGTAGCGCCGCAAAACGTCTTGCCGTCAAATTTGTCAGGCTCAGCCAAAATCGCGCCGACAAACTTTCCCGTATCGCTGACAGCATTCACTAAAGGCCATTGGATACTCGGAGAGACGTGAAGGGCCACGACCCATGTACCATCCTCTTCCTTCTGTGGAGTCAAGAATGAAGTCGACTCGAAATTCTCCATGAAAGATCCGAGCGAGCAGAAAGCACTCTGAATGGGAAGTCCCCGAATGTACTCCTCAGCTTTCGCCTTAATATCGAAGAGGGTGACCTTCGTGTACTTGCCACCAGAGAGCTCATGAATAGACGGTAGAGTGCTGAAGATAATGTACTTTGCATCTTTCTCAACGGCGATGTCGGCGATAGTTTTCACAGTGTCATACTCGACGTCGGGATTGAGCAGTGGCGCTGTCATGATGAATACGGTATGCACATCGGTCAACGCTGTCTCGAGGGATGACCGGCTGAGTATATCGCCGTGGACAACGTCGACTTTGTCCTTCAACTGTTTCGCCTTCTCTGAAGTGACATCCCGAGTTATAGCACGGATTTTGTATTGTCGGGAGAGCTCAGAGTCGTTTAGGACATAGTCCACGATTGAACTTCCTTGCTGGCCTGTGGCGCCGAAGATAGCGAAAATTTTAGACATCTTTTGAGTAGTCGCAAGATAGCTTTCTAGGAATATAGATAACAAGATTTAAAGGAAAGAAGCGGGGTTCGACACTCTAAATACACAGGTTCATTAACTGAACAGAGTTTAATAGTTATTCGTAAGCACTTCTGCAAAGTACTCCTTCCGGGTTTGTCGGTGTACGTTATTAGCATAGTTCTTACGAATGTAGTTTAGCGTACGAGGGAGCTGTTTTTAGCAAAGCCTAACCCCCCATGACACGCAGGGATCTAAGAAAGCAGGTAGGCCTCAACAGCCTTGATAATAGTTATGATATTTTCAGCATTTGCTACCTTAATAGTATTTGCCTTGAAGGCGTTAGCGCCTGACTTTTTATTGTATACCTCCCGGTAACCTATCTGGTTTCTCGCTTTGGCAAGATACCCAATTCTGGTCCCCTCTAAAAATAGAATCGTGGTTACACTTTTGGAATCTGACTGCATTCGCATAATCCCGCTCTTAATATAGCGGTTATCTATTTCGCCTTTGTTAGTTACTTCGAATACTTAAAAACCTCGCCAAAATCAAAACAGGCTCGGTTCTTAAGAAAGATAAATTTAGCAAGAAAGTAGAGGAGAATATTACAACTTACTACGCACTATTAATTCCTTGTATCTAATAGCTATAGAAAGTAGTTTTCCAGGAGGAATATAATAGCTAAAGTAAGATTATTAGCTTTATTTTTATATAAAGTCTATTCTTTAGCGGGCAATTAATAGCTTAGGTACCTAATAATAATAGTATTTAATTTAGTTAAGTCTGCACGTTCTCTTATTAAAGTAAGCTTAAGGTTATTTAGAAGAATTTAGTGCAATATAAACACGCTATTTCTCTTTTAGAATAGTTATATATTAATTATTAGTTATACCTAATTAGCTGTAGTTTCTATTTTAGTTCCCGTAGTAGGTCTAGTTCTAGATATCTAGTTAGGTCTGCTTATAATTTTATCTAGTACTTACTAGGAGCTACGCTTAAAACGCCTTAGTGTACTCTACCCTTAGTAGTAATACCGCCGACGTTTTAAGACCGTTTATACTAAAAAATTAAGTGCCTCCTTAATAGGGTCTGTATTAGTACAGGTCGGTCATTCTCCCTACTAATAGTAGTAAGACTATATATCCCTAAAATACCTATTATAACTATATCCTACTTATAAATTAGCCTCTAAAATATATTTCTATTTAACTATAAAAGAAAGTCTAATAGTGCCGTATACTTAAACTAGAGTCCTATACTAAGAGTATAAGAATAGATTTAAATAGTTAGCAGAAAAAAAAACTTATATTGTTTTTTAATTAATTAATAGCTGCGTATAAAGATCTGTAAGCACTTTTTATAGTACTAGCTATAAAGAATTGTTTTTTTTTTAAAAAAAAAAAACTATTACTCTTATAGATATAATATATTTTAGTAGTTTTACTACTTTTTTTATCTATTTATTTATTTAATATACTTATATAAACTTACACTATAACGCTAGTTAGTTAGGGTACTCTTTTACTAGTATTTTATTTTTTATTATAACTATATACTTTAGTAGTTCTATAGCCTTTTTTATCTATTTATTTATATAGTATACTTTTACGAGTTTATACTATAATACTAGTTAAAAAAGGTATTTTTTATTAGTACCTCCCCTTTTACTATAATAATATACTCTAGTAGCTCTACTACTTTTTTTTATTTATCTCTTTATATAGTATACTTATACGAGCTTATACTATAACGCTAGTTAGTTAAAATACTTTTTTATTAATATTATTTTTACTATAATTATATGCTCTAGCAGCTCTACTACCTATTTTATTTATTTATTTATATAATATACTTTTACGAGTTTATACTATAACGCTAGTTAAAAAAGGTATTTTTTTATTAATACTTCTCCTTTTACTATAACTATATATTTGTATATTAATCGAACAAATAGTGTGGCTGTGGTGGCTCGGGGCGACCAAAAGGGGTTTTAAAAAAGGAGGAGTATGTGTATGCCTTCATTACTATAACTATATACTCTAGTAGATCTACTATATTTTTTATTTATTTATTTACTTAATATGCTTATATAAGCTTATACTATAATTCTAGGTAATTAAAATACTTTTTTATTAATATTTTAATTTTACTATAACTATAAATTTATATACTAATTAAACAAATAGTGTGGCTGTGGTGGCTTAGGGCAACTAAAAGGGGTTTTAAAAAAGGAGGAGTATATATATACCTTTATTACTACAACTATATACTTAGGTAGTTTTACTACCTTTTTTATTTATTTATTTATATAATATACTTCTATGAGCTTATTCTAGGACACTAGTTAAAAAAAATATTATTTTATTAATATTTTCTCTTTTACTATAATTATATACTCCAGTACCTCTACTGCCTTTTTTATTTATTTATTTATAGGGGGGTGACAAAAAAAGATAAATTAAAAAATAATACCTTATTTAAAAATTTATATAAAATTAAATAATAGGCCTAAAAATACGTAAATAATAGCGTTTTAAATTAAAAATTATAGAAAACTATTTAAGAATTTTAGTTACTGCTTATTAAGTATATATAATAAATTAAAATTACGTAAATAGAGAGATTTTTTAGTCTCTAATATAAGCCCCTATAACTTTTTATTTAGTAAATATATTCAACTAAAAGTTTTACTATACCCTTTTAGGCCTAGTAAAATTCACGTAACCTAAATTTTAATAAGAATTTATTATATAATATTAAATTTATATAATAAGTAAAAATTTAGCCGAGAGGGTGTATGGCTTAATAGATAACACACCTGGCTACCTATAATAGTAATATTATAGGTTACGAGTTTAAATCTCGTTCTTAGCTACTTTAATCTACTATTTAATTAATTAGTTTATTAGGTTTTAGACTTAACCTTATTAGGTTTAGTTATATTACTTAATTAGGCTAGTTAATTTCCTAAATAGGTTTAGTTTAATTACTTAATTAGGTTAGCGTAGTGACCTAACCTAATTAGTATTAGGCTATTCTTAAATAGGAAGGACGCTAGTCCTAAATAGGTAATTAATTAAATTCTAGTATAGGTTACTTAACTAGCCTATATTTAATTAGTTAATTACTTAAAGAGCCGGTTATTAGTTTACTTAAAAAATATAGCACTTTTCTTAAATAGTCAGGTAGCCTTAATATAAAAGGCTTATTTTTTTTTAAAAAAAAAGTAAAAATTTAGCTATGACGTAATATAATTACTAATTACGTAATATATTATTAATATTATAGTATATAATAATATCTTTTAAATTTTATAAACCTAGACTCTTATTTCCTTAATATAGTGCTAAATTTAACAATACTTAAACTAAAACTTAATTTTTTTAAAAAGTAAATACGCCTATTCTAATAATTATTTTAAGTTTAAAAAGAGCTTTTAATAGTATTTAATATACTATACAATGTATTAAAAATATAATAATAATAATAAATATATAAATAAAGCTAGAAGCGATAGAGTTTTTAAGATAATATAAATAAAAAAAGAATTATTAATAGAAACTTAATTAAAAGCCCTAAAAAACAAAATAAAAGACTATTATTAGAAAATAATTTAAGTATTTTAAAAATATATATATAAACGACTTTTTATAAGAGATTTATTATAATATTAATATAAGTAATAAAAAATCTATAATTAAAAAAAATACTAAAAAAATAAATAAAATACGCTAAAGAAAATATAAAATATATTAAAAATATAAATATATATATAATAAATTATATTTTCTATATATTAATATATTAATCGAATATATAGTGTGGCTGTAGTGGCTCAGGGCAACTAAATAGGGTTTTAAAATAGAAGGAGTATATGTATACCTTTATACTTAATGTGTTAAAAAGTTATATTTTCTAATAAGTTAATAATATAAAGAGAAAAGATTAGAAAGGGGTATTATAGAAAAAGAGATAAAAATAGAGTTAAAAAAAAACTAGCTATTAGCTACCTATAAAGTAAGTTATATTAATATTTTAATATTTTAATATTTATATATTTGTATATTAATCGAACAAATAGTGTGGCTATAGTGGCTCGGGGCGACTAAAAGGGGTTTTAAAAAAGGAGGAGTATGTGTATACCTTTATACTTTAATATTTTAAAATATATTAGATTCTATATATTTTTACGTTATAATTTTATTTTCTTAATATTAATTATATTACTTATTTTATAAGTAATAATTTAATAGTCTAAGTTTAGAATTCTATTTAATTAAAAGATAGAAGTTATTTAGTATTTTTTAAAATATCTAATTCTTTTATTTCCTTTAATAATAAAAACTATATATTTATAAACTCTTTATATCTAAAATTTAACCGAAGATAAAATGGAGTAAGTAACGTAATAGATTTTTTAGTTCTTGTTTTAATATAATATAATATTATATTATATTATATATTTATATATTAATTAAATAAAAGGGTGTGGCTGTAGTGGCTGTATAGGCGACTAAAAGGAGTTTTTAACAAGGAGGAGTATGTGTATGCCTTTATATATTATATTATAATTATAAACTTTATATATATATTAATCTAGGTTAGTAATTTTAGTACTATTACGCTTATATTTATAATATAACGGACGTATTAAACTATTTTAAATATAAAAAAATTATACTTTTTTCTTACTTAGCCTATACTAGTAATTTAGCCTCTATAGAGAATATATAGTATTATTTATAATATATACTAAATAATAATAAAAAGGCTAATTTAGGTATAGAACTAAGTTTAGAAAGTATAGAGGCCTTTAAAAGAGCTATAATAAAAAATTAATATTAAATACTATAAGAAGTTATTAATAATTATATTTTATTACTTTCTATATATTATAAGATAGTTATAGAAGCTTAGGAATACTATAGTAAGTACTAGTAATATATTATTTACTAGTTTATTATTAAAAATTTAAAAATTTAACTTTTTGTAATATTATATAAATAATATATTAATATATAAAAAAATCTAAATATTAATAAAATATAGTATCTATTATAGATTTATATATTTATATATTAATTAAACAAATAGTGTGGCTGTAGTGGCTTGGGGCGACTAAAAGGGGTTTTAAAAAAGGAGGAGTATATATATGCCTTTATACTTAATGTGTCGAAAAAGATTAGTATCTATTATTTTATATATAAAAATAAGCTAATTTTATACCTTAAATAAAAAGTTATAATAGTCTTAAGTAGAGTCCTAAAAAATTTCTATATTTACTAATTTTATTTTACTCCTAAACCGCTTAGTAAGCAGCGACTAGATAGTTAGAGTAAATACGCTAGTCTTTCTCTTTAAAATAGTATTTTTTAGTATTTTTAGACCTATTAGTTAAAAAGTTATATTATTTTAAAAATGGTATATTTTCTTTTTTATTTTTTTTATTACTTTTTTATAATAATACTATAACTACTATATTCTACGTATCTCTTCTTTATATATATATATATTTGTATATTAATCGAATAAAAAGTATGGCTGTGGTGGCTCGGGGCGACTAAAAGGGGTTTTAAAAAAGGAGGAGTATGTGCATGCCTTCATGCTTTATATATAAATATAATATTTATACTAGACTGTTTTAACTTAATATTTTTTAGAGGGTATACTAAGTGCACTAGTACTAGTATAGTATTATACTTTTTTTAGTATTACTTTACTTAGCTTTTTTAATAAATTAAGTATAAAGATATATATTAGGATAACTATACTCTGCTTATACGGAGTAATAGTCCTTTATAATATTATAGTAAGTAGAAAATAGTATAAAATAATAAATAGTAAATAGTTGTGTTCTTTTATATTATATTCTCTTTTTTACTATTTATATAATAGCTAGATAAAGGCTCTACTTACTAGTATAGATTATATAATTATATAACTATAGTTATATAATCTATATACTCTGTATTACTAGTAAATTTATTTAGGTTAACTACTTTATATATACTAGTAACTCTTCTTTTTATAGTAATACTATATAAATATTTTATCCTCTTATAACTCTTTTTATAAATAAATAAGTAGTTTTTTTTTCGTACGAGAATCCCTTTATCTTAATATATTTTTATATAACTAAATTATAGTTTGTTGTTCGCGCGTTATATAATAATAAAGAGTAAAATTATATAGTATACTACTACTTATTAATTAAAATTATAGTAAATTAAAATAAGAAGTTAATAACTTTATATATTACACGAAAGTAAAGAGTAAAATTATAGTAAATAAAAGTAAAGAGTTATTATATAATAGTTAAAGAGGGCTGGTTTAAAGCTATATAGAATAATAGTATATAAAAAAAGGCTTTTTTCTCTTTATAATATATTTTTTTTTAGTTTTTATCTATTATTATTTTTATACGTAGTTTTAGATATTATTTTTTTTTTAACTTTTTAGCTATTTTTTTTTATATAAAGTTAACCTCTAATAAAACTTTTAAAATAACTCTTATTCTATACGGTTAGTAGTAGTAGTAATAATAATAGATTATAGTTATTTTTAGTTTTACTCTTATATAGGCTTCTATACTTAGTAGTTAAATTTAAATTACTTTTTCTATTAGGACTACTATTAATAGACTATTTTTATTAGCTTTTTATATTAATATATATATATATCCCTGTGTAATTCTTTTTGTACAGTAATATTTTATAGAATAATAAGTATATAATATACTAGTTACCTTTATATAATATTAATATTATTCTGCCTAATAATACTAACTTAACTCTTTTTACTATAAAAATTATTTATTATAAGGGTTACTTTTATATACTTTTTATATAGTTATACGGAGTATTAGAGCCGTAGTTATATATATAAAAATATAATAGTAATACTAGGCCTTTGCCCTTTATAGAGTATTATACTCTAGTAATATTTTAGGGTAATACGTATAGTTTTTATATATAGTAATTATATAGGGTCTAATATAAATATTATATTTAGAGTATATAAGCGTTTCTTTTATTTTATTTTTATTTTCCCTTTATTTTTCTTTTATAAATATAGAGGAGGATTGGGGATATATAAAAAAAGTAGAAAATTTTTTTAAGTATAATACTTTAAAAGTTCTTCTTTTAATCTTTATATAATAAAGTAAAAGGATATAATATATAAAAGAAAAAAAATATACTAAAAAGTAATTTATACGATAAGGGATATCTAATTTAAAATATAGAAAAATATATAGAATACTTTATTAGGCCTTTTATACGGGCTTTAGCCTATTAACTAAAGCTTTAATACTATAAAAAAGGGTATTAAAAGATACTAATTATATAAAAAAACTATTTAGTTTACCTTTTATAAAAGTAGTTATAAAATTATTCTTTTTTACTATTAATTATACTTTAGAGATTTTACGGTTCTTATATAATTAATAAAAAGATATAATATTTATTATAAGTCTTTTCTTATTTATTATACTAAGCTTAATAAGATAATTATATAAAAATTTTAAATCTATATAGACTACTATAGCGGGCTCGACCGTAACAGCTAGGTCTAATAGATTATAATAGTAGTACTTATTAAAAGGTATTTTATAATAAGAAAGAGACTTTTTTATTTTTTTTTTAATACTAACTACCTATTTCCTTTGTACTTAAACTATTATATTTTATACCTAAACTATTATATATTATTTTACTTATATTTATAGGTATTTTATAATACTCCCCTTTCTCCCCTCTATATATTATCTGCTACGTTTATCTATAATTATTTACTATCTTATATATAGCTTTTATATTATTACTAATACTTTTTTTACTAGCTTATTTACGTTTCGCAGCTATCGTGCTAAAGTTATTATTATTATTATATATTATAATACTTTATCCTTAAACTCTATATAATTAAAGTTAGTCTAGTCGTCTAGTATAGCTAGGAGCTATTACTTTTATTTAAGAACGTATTTTAGGTTAGTATTAGTAATATAGCCTTTATCTACTACGTAGGTTAGTAATAATTACTATTACTATACTTATATAGCGTACGCTTACCTATTTTAATTATAAAGTTATAGTCTAAAAGTATTACTTTTACTATTTATTCTATACTACTTAGTTACCCGCCTAGGTTAAGGCTTACCGCAGTATACTAAAACTTTTTAAAAATTATTAGTAAGAGGGTCTTTAGTATATAAATATACTTAATAGAGTACTAGGTGTTATACTTATTACTTTTATAAGGTTGTTCGGCTATTATAATATAATATTTAGTAAAATCTAATATAGCTGCCCGGTATAGTAGGCTACTTTATTATACTTTTTTATATTATATTATATATAGTACTAAGGGCGGTAGTATATACTAATACTTTATAGTATACTGTAGATATACTACCTCTTTTTTTTTTTTTTTATAAATAGGCGTCTAGTACTAGGTTAAAAGATAACGCTTACTTACGTATTACTATTTTAACTTATTATAACTAAGTATAGCGTCCTTAGTATATTTATTAATATATAACTACGCGCTGCGTCTCCTATTATTATATTTAAATTATTATAGAGTTATTTTACAGGAACCCCTATAGTAGCTAGTAGTTATTTCTTTTAAAAATATAGGTACTACGCTAAAAGCGTAGCTTTATTTAAAAAAAAAAAAGACTACTATAGGGGCTAGTAGAAGGTTAATTATATAAAAGGTTTTATTAATAATAGTACTAAAAATAATAGTTATATTAAAATTTATAACTATTTTATATAATTTATTAGTAAGGACACTTCGCGTAACTTATTTATATTTAGTTAAGTTTTAATAAATAATATTATTATATATAGTAAACTTAGTGTCTATATAGTTTTTAACTTTAAAAATAATAAAATATTTAAGCTATAAGCTAAGATCTTAGTTATTTATAAAAGATTTATTTATAAAGATAAAAAGTTTTATATATTAAAAGTTTAGTAGGATATATAAGATTTTATTTTCTATATTTTTAATCTACTATTTAATCCTCTTATTTAGTACTTTTACTTTTAATATAGTAAACTCTCTTATTTATATAACTATAAAAAGGTTAAATATAGTTTTTAGTTAATAGATAAAAATAATATATATACCTTTTATACACTACTTAATATACTACTATTAAGCTTTTAAATTAGTTAAATTTATTATACGGAGGCCTTTACTTTATTCTTTTTAAATTATAGTAATTATTTTTTTTTCTTTTAAGGTAATTTTTGCTTTATTAAACTTTAGAGATTTATATATAAAAAAAAATAATTTATTTTTTATATAAAATTTTATAGCTTATAGTTTATCTTTTTCTTTATTAGAGAAAGTAAGTAAAATAATACTTAAAGTATTATCTATTTATATACCTATTAGGCTAAAAATTTTTACTCTTTTCTTTATTATAAGTAGGTATAGATTATACGTAAAGGGGAATATTTTTAGCCTTTTAATATAATAGTTATAGTATATTTTAAACTAGTATAAATTTAATTTAGTTATACTATATAAGAGGCGTATAACTTAAAAAATTATACTAAAGGGAAAAAAGTTATTTATCTTTTTTAGGGATTTTACGTATAGTATATAAAATAGTAGATCTTTAAATTATATATAGATTTAAATAATATTACGTAATTTATACTTTATATTATATAATTTAAAAAGTATTATACCTAAAGCTAAGATAAGTTTTTAGTTTATTTTTTAGATAGTTAGTAACTATATAAGGATACACTATTTATTACTATTAGAGTAGCTAGTAAGTATATAGTAAAATTTTTATATAAAATTATATTCTTATTTTTAACCTTTTATACTATTTTAAAATTAAATATATAGCCTATATAAATAGTAGGATCGTACGTAATAGGTTTAAAAAATATTATTTATAATAAGAGAATTAATTTTTATATAATAAGATTTCTTAAATAGGGCCTTAGGTATTATAATAATATTATTCTAGTACAGTTTTATTACTAGTATAAAATTAAATTTTTTTTTAAGTTATAAAGATTTTTAATATATAGTTCTTCCTTAGGCGACTTTACTTTTTTAGTTTCTTAGGTTTAAATTATATAATTATATTTTTTTCTTTTATAGCTAAGGGGTTATTATATAAAGGGGATTTATAGTAGTATAGTTTTATATATATTTATTTTATAGTTAGTGAGCTATTTTTTAAAGTTATAGTAATATTTAGTTTATTAATTAACTATAGTACGTATAGACCAATTTTTTTTTTTTTTTTTTTAGATTAAAACCTCTAATCTAATAAAAAGGGATAGAGTTTTTTATAGATTTAATTTATTATATATATTAATTATATAGCTTAGTATAAGCTTTATATAATTAGCCTATAGAGCCTTTAAAGTTTTATAGATAGTATTAGCCCGTGTAATAATATTTAGTAATAGTAGAAATATTATACTAATCTTTAAATAGGCGCTAAAGATAAAAAATATTAGTATAAGACTATTTAGGCCTATAGTAGTATTTAGTGCTTTTATAACTATTTAAAGAATATTTTTATTACTTATATAATATCTAATTTTATTTTTTAGGATATTAAAGACTTGCTGTAATAGGCTATACGCTCTCTTAATCTTACTAACTACTTAGTAAACTTTTACTAGTATTTAGTAATACTCTAATTTTAAATTTTTATATACTATTCTTAAACTCTTCTAAAGTAAAGTTAGTATCTAGATTATATATAATAAAATCTAGAGGACTTTAGTAAGTATTAATCTAGTATTATATAAAAGCTGCCTATACCTCTTATATAGATATTAAATTAAGAAAAGTAGTAGTTTAAAATAATATTTTTAAATTAATAATATAAAAAATATCGCGGTTACTAATTTATATAATATTAATAATAATTTTATAGTTAAAATAGGTATTATTTTTAATAGAGAATTTAAATTTATATAGAGCTGCTCTATATATTTAGTAGTAGTAATATAGTTTCTAAATTTATTTTAGTATAGTAGAGTTAATTTTATAGTCTATATTATAAAATAGTTTATAAAGTTATTTTATATAAGGGTATTTAAAGCATTTATAAAGTCTATAAAGTTCTTTTTTAGTAAAAAATAAAATAGCTTTTATATAATTTATATTAAAAAATAAATATTTTTATTTATATATAACTAGAACTGTTGTACTATTTTTACGTATAATAATATTTAATATATTATTAAAATATACTCCTATACAGTTAGTATCTGCTAAAAATAGTAAAAAAAGTATTAGAGTATCTAAAATATAGTAGATTATTATACTAATTAGGTTTTTAATCTATATAGTACTAAGAATATATATTAGTATATTACTTTTAAAGCTAATAGCAGTTTTTTTTAGAGTTTAATTAATCTTTATACTAGGGTTCTTATATATATATATTTTAAGCTAGCTTTTACTAACTATTAAGAATTTAGTTATATTTATATTTTAAAATTTACTTTAGTACTACGTATAGTATCTTCCTTTAAAAGTAAATTATTTAGCTATCTTTCCTTTATCTATACAGAATATATCTTTTATTATTATATAATAGAGGAATAAGGCGGTAGTAAAATATTAAATTATATTTTTTTTAAGGACTAAGATTAGATGTAGTTTTATTTTTTAATTTTTTAATATTATTATACGAGGATTCTTTAAAGTCTTAAATATAAAGGGTAATATTATTTTAAAAAAGTATTTCCTTATAAAAGTTTTTATATATTATAATATACTAGTTACGTACTCGGGCCTTATTTTATATAAAATAGTTTAATAATTAGTATTTTTTTATAGTAAATAAAGTACTTCTTTTTTTTTATTACTAAAATTATATTTTTAAATCTCTAGAAGGGTCGTTACGTATAAAAATAAAATTATTAGTATTAAAAAGGTTTATTTTTATTATTAGTATATCTTTAGCCTATATAAAAAGTCTTATATAATAATTATAATTACATATAGTATATATATTAGTAATTAATATTAATTTATAGTATAGATTTTAGATTACTTAATAGTTCTTTATACGTAGATTTTATTAAAAATATAGCTTATTTAAATTCTAGTTAATTTTTATATACTTGTATAATTACTATATAGAGTAGTATTTTTTTTAAACTAAGGGTCTAGAGCTCTTTATACTAAAGTTAACTTATTAATTATTATCTTTAAGGCTTTATATAGAGTCTTATTAGGGTTTTTTTACTTAAATTATATAAATATAATAGTAGTCTAGTTAGTCTAATACTAATTATAGTTAATATACGTATTAAAGTAGTAGTTTAATTTATTATATAACTATTTTTATAAGTATTTTAAACTAATATTATATAGGTAAAACTAGTCCGCGTAATTCTCTAAAAAATTTAAAATAAATAATAGCGTATTATAACTTTTAGATATTAATTTTTTAGTAAAGCTTAATAAAGATACGAGTCTTATTAGCTAGAATATTATATAGGTAGCTAGTATAGTTATTTATCTTCTTCTATATTTTTTAGAATATAATTATTTTTTATAAATTAAGCTTTTCTAGCAGTATATCCTATATAGATAAAAATTAAAATATTAGATTTTAGTAAGTAGTATACGAAGATTAAAAAGTTAATAAATAATTAGTTATTAATATTTTATAACTAGTTTCTAGAGAAAATAGTAATATTCTAGAATTATATAATAATAAATATATTAAGTATTATAGTCTACTATTATATATACCTAAAAATAATACTAGGGTATATAAACTATATAAAGTCTAGAGTTATTTAAATTTATATAGTTTATATCTATACTTATAGCGATATAGGTCTAAATTTTTTTAAATAATACTAGTATAGCGGGATTAATTACTTATATAATATATATTATAATAGTTAGCTTTCTTAATATATAGGAGGTATAGCTAGAATATATAAAATATTTAGCTATTAGTTAAAAATTTAAAGGTTTAAATTTAATAGTTTCTATACGGGTTATTTTATAATAATAATTAGATTTTTTATTAAACTTTTTAATCTTACCTAGAAGTTTTTAATTTTTTAATATTTTTTTATAATCTAAAGAAGAGTTCGTATAGAATTTATTAGTATTTTTTTTTTTACTAGAAATTGTACGCCCTTATCTTATAAAATTTTTAATAGTTTTTTTTTAAAATACTTATTTTAGTAATATAAAGTAGGAATAGTTCTATTTAGTAAATAAATTATAGTATAAAGTAATTAGGCTTTAGCTATCCTTTTACTTTATATAAAGTTTTATAATAACGCAGCTAACGTACGTATTAAGTTATTTAATAAATAAGTTATTTTAGATATTTAGATTTTCTATTTAGTATTATAACTTAGTCTAGTTTCTAAGTACTTATATAGAGATATTATATTTTTAGGTATATTTTTTTTATAATAAATCTAGATCTATTTTTGTTATATACTTTTTACCTTTCCTTATAAAGAAAGCTTTTTTTAGTATTATTATATTATCTAGTTTATATAATTAATTATATATTTTTAGCTTACTATACTAGCGGGTTTATACGGAGCGGTTTAGTTTTAAAAAAAATTATATTTATTTTTTATATAAATAAGGTTTTAATAAAATATATAATTTAATATACTTCCCTTTATTTATAGATACGGAGAAGAGTTACGTAATATATAAAATTATTTTTACGTAGTATAGATTTAATAATAATTTAATTTTTTTATACGCTCTTGCTAATTTGTAGTAGATAAAAAAATTTAATTAACTACTAGTTATAGAGTAGTTAAATAATTTAATTAACTAACTACTAATTAGTGTTAAAATAATTATATTTTACTTATATAGAGTAATAGTTTTCTGTAATATTATAATAAATAGTAAATAGTTATATCTTTTTATATTATATTCTTTTTTCTACTATTTGTATAATAGCTAGATGAAGGCTCTACTCGCTAGTATAGATTATATAATTATATAATTATAGCTATATAATCTGTACGCTCTGTATTGCTAGCGAATCTATCTAGGTTAACTACTCTACATATAATATATATATATATATATATATATATATATTAATCTCTTTTTATTATTTTAATCTACTATAGTCTATACTTTTCTTTTAATTAATATATAAAAAATATATATAATTATATACTATTAATATTTATTTATTATTACTATATAGAAATACTTACTATTTTTAAATTTTTTATAAAAAGATTATTAAGTACTACCTTAGTGTATATTATTTTATAATAATTATAATTTTTATTTTAAGCTTACTATATATTATAAATAATTATTATTAGTTTATTACTATTAAGATTCCTTAGTTAAATATTATTATTTTTAATTATTTATTTATATATAGTACTTATATATTAAATTATATAATATTAGAGTACAGCCACCACAGCCACACTATTTGTTCGATTAGTATACAAATAAAATATTAGAGTATTAATATACTCTTAGTTTAGCTTTATTATATTTAAAGTACTAAACTAGGATTTATTAATTTTACCTTTTTAAATATATATATATATATATATATAACTAGGTCTAAGGTCTTTCTTTAGTACGAGATTTTATAAATCTTAATATATAGTCTAATAGATAGTACAGGGGGGTAACATTGGGAAAGGGTTAATCCAAAAAGTTACTATTTTTAAAAATTAATATAAAATTAATTACTAAGCCTAAAAATACGTGAATTATACCGTTTTAAAGAGAAAATAATAGAGATTTATATTAGAGTTTTAGGTATGTACTATTTATTACCTATAATAAATTAAAATTACCTAAATATAACAAATTTTTTAGCCCCTTTTTTAGATTCCTATAACTTTTTAGTTAGTAAATATATTTAACTAAAATTTTAACTATACTCTTTTAGGCCTAGTATAGGTTACGTCACTAGATTTTCGAAGTATATTAGTAATCTAATAATAAAATTATATTAATTATAAAAATAGTGCTAAGCTTTATATAATTAATAATCACGTAATATATTAGTAATATTATAGTATATTATAATATCTTTTAACTTTTATAAACTTAAACTCCTATTTCCTTAAAATAGAGCTAAAATTCTTAAAACTTAAATATAATATTAATTTACTTTTAAAAGTAAATAATTCTCCTGCTTTAATTGCTACGACTTTAAAAAAGTCTCCTACTACTATTTACTACGCTATACAACGAATTAAAAATAAAAATAAAAAAAATTATAATATAAAAAAAGTTTATACAGGGGGTATAAAAAAGTTAACTAAAAGAGATAAAAGAGTTATTAATAGAGACTTAACTAGAAGCCCTAAAAAAGATAATAAAAGACTATTAATAGAAAATAGTCTTAATATTATAAAAAGACAGTTATAAAGGACTTTAAAAGAGGAGAGTTACTCTATTAATATAAGTAAAAAAAAACTAATAATAAACAAAGAAAACGCTAAAAAAAAGGTTAAACTACGCTAAAGATAATATAAAAAATATAAAAAATATAAATTTAAAAAAGATTATATTTTCTAATAAGTCATTAATACAAAGGGGCAAGACTAAAAAAGAGTATTATAAAAAAAGAAGTAATAATAGAGTTAAAAGAGAACTGGCTGTTAGCTAATCACAAAGTAAGTTATTTTAACTTTTTAAAATATTAAATTATATAACTTTTTATCTATTTTTAAGCTATAGTTTTAGTTTTTTAATATTATTTATATTAATTATTTTATAGCTAAAGACCTTACCCTATAAGTTTAGGGTACAATTTAGGTAGGAGGTAAAAGTAATTTAGTATTTATTAAAACACCTAATTCTTTTACTTCTTATACTAGTAAGGATTATATAAATAAAGTCTTTATACCTAAAGTTAAACCCTTAATAAAAAGGGGTAAGTTATATAACCTTTTTTTACCCCTTTTTTTAATAATATAATAATATATATATATATATATTATTATATTATATTATAATTATAATCTTTATAATAATATTAATATAGGTTAGCAATTTTAACAAGATAACGTCCCTATTTATAAAACTAGGGACGTTTTAACTTAGTTTAAAAATAACAAAATTAAACTATTTCCCTACCTAGCCTATAGTCCTAATTTAGCCCCTATAGAAAATATATAGAGTTTATTAAAATTAGGGCTAATTAAAAATAAAAAGGCTAATTTAGGTGTAGGAAATAGTTTAAAAAGTATAGAGACCTTTAAAACAGTTATTAATAAAGAGTAGTAAAATATACTATAAAAAGTTATTAATAATTATATTTTATCTATTCCTAACTATTATAAGGCAGTTATAGAAGCTAAAGGCTACTATACTAAGTACTAGTAATTTATTATTACTAGTTTATTATTAAAAATTTGAAAAATTGACTTTTATATATAATTATATAAATAATATATAAATATATAAAAATATTTTATATACCTATATATCAGAAGAACTTTTATAATATATATAAAAATTAGCCAATTTTACACCTTAAATAAAAAGTTATAATACTCTAAAATATAGTCTTAAAAATTCTGTATATTTACTAAATATTTTTTACCCTTTAGGGGCTTACTAAGCAGCCCCTAACAGAGTAAATAGAATAAGCTAGTCTTTCTCTTTAAAATAGTATTTTTTTCGTATTTTTAGGCCTTATAACTAAAAAGTTATATTATTTTAAAAAAGGTACCTTTTTAGATTAACCCTTTCCTAATGTCACCCCCCTGTAATTTCAATAATACTTTTAGTATTCGCGAACTATATAATAAAACCTAATAAGTATATACCGATTAATTAGCTAAAGCTAATTAATAGATTATTTTCGCAATCAACAAAGCGCTTTAGCCGAGCCGTCATACTGGATTTGGTAGCGCGTTGAAGGGGTGGAGACGGGTATTTATAATCATTTGTTTCTACGTCCACATTACCATGTTGGGCGGAGCTCGCCTTGCTGAAATGCAGCCCTTCCGTCTGGGGACCAATTCTCATACGAAGTGGGAACCGAAGAGGAGTTCGAAAATTTGCACTAGAAGCACTTGACATTGCTGCGCTACTAGTAGCCATTTTCATGACTCGTCCACTGCAGGTGGCAGGTGGGTTGTATGGAACAGAATTGTTAAAAAAGACCAACTTCAATGTTTCGAGTTAAAGGGATGACAATTCACTTTTCCAGTCTTGTATATCCTGGTATATTAGGTGTTACGCACGTTTTATGCGCCGCCGCATGGGTATGTGCATATCACGTATTTTTTTTTTTCGATTGCCACTAGAAGACGAGCGCCGAATTCTCGAGGGCCGTAGTTGAACCTTTTCCCATAAGTCAAACGACGGCATCGTGGTAGAGACCTCCTACGCGGTAACTGCAGTCTGAGGATACGGAAGAAGTTGAGACTCTTCAAATTACTACGATGCATACTCACCGTACTCAAATATTCCTCAGTGTTTCCTAATTCAATTTCTCCCAAAATCAGTCGAATTTGCAAACATTTGGGAAGTCATCGTACTTGCAGTCGTCGACAGCATCATAAACTGTCGATGGTAGAGGCTCCCGAACACTGTACCCTTCGAAGGTCTTCCTATAGGCCCTAATATCCAGCTTAACCTACAGGTTTTATGCTTCCCACGATTTACTCCCGTTGTGTCCGACGTGACTAGCATCTTCAAACAAACACAAACTCTTGTAGTGAAAGCAAGTCCAGGAACCCTTTAGATGCTGTCGAAGAAGTAGCAAGATCCTCCATTACATCATGAATGTATGCTGGCGCAATAAGCTTCCACGTTTGCGACTCCGCTCGACGGACAATCATTGGGAGGTTCACCCCTTGAAAGAATACGACGCTATCGTCAGCCTGAAGAGCCCGGGATGCAATGCCCACGCGACCACTCGCAGTAACAAACATCACCTTACGATCAAGCAGGGTTCTGATAAGCCCATGAAAGGTGATGACGTCGCTCCGCATATGTCTTCTCTTGATGTTGTCCTCCTTAGCACAAGAGACGATTTGACCATGTAGATAATCGTAGACGTCTTGATGCTCCAGGTATGATTTCGGTGCTTTGAAGCGTTTCAGTCCTAGTACCCAGTATTTTGAGACTGTCTCAGAAGATAGGTGAGATTCCGACTTTATACGTTTCCAAGGCTTGGCGGCTGCACGTCTCCAAAATATGGAATTACTTGTAGGCCGGATACCGAGAGTGATTCACAGCCACGAGCGAACTCGAAATGGCTTGACCGGAGGGTGGCTTAGCTCGCATGCCAGCCCCGCCATCAACATTTCTTCCCGAATCGGTCGTTGCCAAGATGCAGTTCTTAAGGTAATAACTGTATCAATAAGTCGTGGAAAATACCTAAAAGCGTGCAGCGCAATCCAGTGACTGATGTCGCCCCAGGACTGTCTGGAGAGTGGTGGGGTGCCTACATAAGCGCCACGTGTGCACTGGTGATAATACGTGCTAATCCTCTTTCGCTGCATTGCATAGCTCGAGGGCATGAGTGATCGTTGACAAAAAGCTTCTTGTGGAGAGATCTACAAAAGGACCGGGGACGGTCCTCGTTATCTCCTCCCTATGTGTTAATCCAGAACACACTCACCATACAGAGGCAGAAGTACAAGAGTCATGCGCTAGCCTAGCGATTGTATTAATATTTTTCGGCCTTTGTATTATACAAGGTAAGACAGTGACCGTTTCCGCGACTGTTACCTAATGTGCTTCCTGAACATCGGTGCGGAAACCGCCCGGGCGGCATCAAAGACCATCTGCCGTGTATACAGTGGCCAAACAGGATCAAATTTGAATATAATCGGCCTTGGAAAGGTATTACTCATCCCAGATCAACAAAGAGAACCTGGAATCAGACTCAGTACTGCGCGTAATCATCTGTCTAGCCTCTAAACTCTTCTAAATCAACAGCCCAGCGAACACGGCCGCAGCTGCCTCGACTAAGCCAACATTCGATGCCATACTTCTGACAGCCGCACCGGTGTTTTCTGCTGGAACAGCCGAGCTGCTGCCTGATTCTGAGGCTATTGTCTGCGTGAACGTGGTTATTGTGGCATCTGCCGAACCACCGGTTCTCGCAGCACCACTTGTGCTTGCTTGGGAGCTTCCATCCGCAGTAGGAGTAGCATCAGCACTGGCTGCCAACTTGTCTGCCCCCGCGGTAATAGTAACAGGTAGAGAAGTAACGCCACCCATATCGCCATCTGCTTCGTAGGTCTCCGTACTACTGCCGGGAAAGTTCGCCTCGCTTCCGCTTGCGCTCTCTTTGCATATGGCCTTCGTCACCCCAATACTGCAGTCCTGGGTCATTGTAAAGTCATCGTCCCCAGGTTGCTTGATTTTTCAAAGGTCAGTTTCGGATGGGCTCCGGAACATGGGCCAATAACGTACCGACAGGTCCACATGGTACGTCGACGGTCCATAAGTGAGGATGTGCTGCGGAAAAAGGCCGCATTCGCTAGCAGAAGATGGGCATGCAAGGGCGAGTACGGTAGCGGTGGGTTTGGCCGAAATAACGGAGGCTTGGACAGCAAAGCTGTCAAAACCAACAAGTGGAACAGTTATTGTTGTTATTTGCGCCAAGATAAGGTTAAGAAGGGTGGAGGCTACCAACAAGGAAGCCATTATGCGTCTGAATACGTAGGGGGCGACTGTATTTATTCAAATGTGTGTAACGAGTGTATTCTTCGATGGTCTGGTTATATGGGAGGAAGGGCAAGGGTGAAGAGGAGGGAAAGAGAAGCCACCGATCGCCTACAACGAATTGCAGGCTTCTGGTAGAATTTATCGCGACAGGCTTAGCCATTTCGCGCTTGAATAAAATAAAGGGGTCCACCGTGAGATGGAATTGGCTAGTCGCCCGGAGCTTACTCTTGGCACCTATATTTACGCTTAGCACTTATTAGCCGATTATACCTACCCCTTTTAGCTATACTATTCAGCCCTTTTAGAGTCTACTTTTACTTATAAAGTCTTTTAGCTATCCTCGTTATACCCCTAAAGCTACCCTAGCTACCACCTATAATAGGTAATACCTTCGGCAAGATCCTCCCAGGCAGAAAGCAGACTGATTTATATGTAAGTTACAGTACAAACCTGTTCTTTAAGCGACGTCCATTTTCGGTAAAGCTCGGTTGAGATAGAGTTTTATGCGCGATTTCACACCAACCTTCTTCTCAATTGTGCTACTTTGCCCGTGCTTCTTTTTCCCTAGAACACTGAGAGTTTATGATGCTTGGAAACAACTCTGTTTTCCGCCGTTTCGTCATTCCCCCTAACGTATCATCTTGAAAGATCGCAGCGTATGATTTGAGGCGTGAAACGTTGTTCGGTGCGCCCTTTTTGTTGTAATCAACGTGTTGTCGTTTGTGCTGGTTTTCGCATGATCTGTTTCGTTCTTTGACGACGATAAAACGTGAAGGTGAGGCCTAATTTGCGGCCAAAGGTGACTGAGAAGGGCCACGTGCTGATGGGGAATTGAAGCAATCCGATTGCACAGTACAATCGATAGCAATAATGTCGCAGGGTCACGAAGTTGCACCTTATTAATAATACCAAATCCCTTTGTTGCACAACTTCGCATGTCAGCAGCTGTCATGGTTGACTATTGATAGTTTGAACTAGTTTAGGAGGCCACAATGTTATAAGGGACGCTTCCTTCCAACTGCAACCGAGTCGTCCAAGAAGTATTCAATTGTTTAATTAATGCCCGATCCATCCTTAAATCATGAACTCCAGCTTTGGTACGAGACTTCGAATTAGTCGAGTGATGCACATCGTTCATGCTCCTCAGAGGCCCAGAACACCTAAATTCAACTATAAGCTGTCATTTTCATGCTAGAAGCGTTCGTTACTTGCATGTGTCTTAAACACGTTATATCCAATCATAACTAAAGAAGTGCAACCATCAAAACTCCCGAGTTGCCAAAATATTTTCATCTGCGGTCTGTGAGCTTTTAACTCTATCATGCGAAGTTTTCCATGGTCGCTCACTCATTGATCCTCTTCGACAGCTCGCTTAGCCTCCTCTCTCTTGATGTCTTGTGTTTCGGCACCTAGTAATGTGTAACTCTATATGTTTACGACGCAATATATATTATAGATTTTAATACTAGTCTAGTTATATAATAAAAAAGTTAATAAAGTTAATACTAGATTCTTATATAGTTTATGTACTTAAAAAAAATCTAGTTTTATAAATAGCGTAAGGTTACTAAACGCTTTATTTATATAGTCTATATATAGTAACTTTTTATAGTTAAGTATTTTATTATTTTTAATTTTCCTCTAAAGTATTTTTATAATATCTATTTTTTACTTTTAGTAGCTTTATAAAAGACGTTTTACAAAGATTAGTACTATTTATATATATAGTATTAAAAGGCGTATTTTCTTTATTATAGATAATAATACAGTAAATAATTATATTAAAAAGCTATACTTATAGCTATATTATTTTATTATACTTTTTATACTTTTTATATTTATTTAGACGCGCCTAAACTAAATTATAAATATATTTATTAAAATTATTTTTAAACTCCTTTAGCTTACTATATATATTAATTTTATAATTAATATTTCCGTAATTACGTATACGGTATATCTAAAAATAAAAAACCTTTTAAATAGTATTTACCTAATTCTTTATAATTAAAGTATAAGACTTTTAGACTATAATATATTAGTATTAGCTATAGCTACTATTTTACTACTATTTACTTTAGGCTATATATTATATTATTTATATATTTTCTTTACAGTGCGTATATCGTTAGTAAAAGAATTTATATTTATAGTAGGAGATAGTTTAATAAAAAAAAAGAGTTATAAAGTCTATTTTACTATATATATAGGTAGCTAGTATATAACTTAGTACTAAACTTTAATAATAATAATAGTTAAAAAAAGAAAATATAAGAACTGTAGGTAATTATACGCTTAATAATAAAAGCCCTACCTTAAACTGCCGCTAAGGCATAGACGTTAGCCTTCTTTTAGCGTCTTATTCTCCTTGTCCTCTCTAGGCAATAATAATACACGTGCGCGAGGCAACGGTGCTAGTAAAAGTTAATAGATTTAATAAAATAGTATTAAAATTATTACCTAAAAGTATAAACTATAATTAATAAGACTATTTTACTATATATATAAATTCTTTGTCTATTTATTATATATTTATTTATATATATTCTTTATCTCTATTTCTGTAATTATTATACTATTTAATAATAATAGTTACTTTAAATATAGCTATACTACTACCTTACTTAAAAAAATAATATATTAATAAATAGTTTTATAAACTCTATACTAATACTCTATTTAACCTAGACCTTCTTAAAAAAGATAAAAAATAATAAATTAAAAATAATTTTTATAAATATATACGTAAAGCTAAGTATAATATTAATAATTATTTTAAATTAAAAATTAAGTTTTTTATATTAGTCTAGCTACTATACTACTATTTAAAATTAGAATTTAATATAGATAAGTATATAACTACCTTATATACTAAATAACTAACCTTAATAAAACTATTAGTATAGTATATTAAAAATAAATTACTTAAAATTAAAAAGCTCTTTAAAAAGAATTATAAAAAATATTTTATAAAGGACCTATAAAACCCGTTCTATTATAAAATACTAAAAAAAAAAAAGTATATTTTAACTTTTAGAGGGAGTAAAATATTTTAAAAAATAATTTATTATAATTTATAATTAGCGTATTAGATATAAATAATAAAATTACTATATAGATTATTATAGGAAAATTATTATAGCCGTTCTCCTTGTCGCTGTCGTAGTCTTGGGCTTGAACCTGATGGCCCAGTTCCCGATGATGACGGCAGGCACCGACGGTGTAACCGACATCGAGCAGGTCAACATGGCCGTCGCATGTGCGACCGTAACCTGCACACCGATAGACACCTGGGATTTGGTATGCAAGACAGTGGCAATGGGGATAGCGGCGGACCTGCACGTAGCACATGTTGTTATTGGGTTGAGACACTCAGCTGGGATAGGTCGTTATCCTTTGCGGATTCTTTGGGTTGTTGTAGTTGGCGTTCAGGAAAAAATCCATAGAGGGAGCTTTATAGTAGATTGAGGTCAAGTACAAGTAAAGGTGCTTTCCAGGGTGAGACACACTAGAGTATACGCGAGAGCAACGAGTTTAAGGAATGATATCGCGACCTATACTGCTGAGGGTGAGAGGATAGCAAGCTACGAATTAAGCGAAACAGGTTCCGGCAGCTTACACATCGGTCTGCGTACGTAATAAGAGAAACTCGGATGTGGTGTAATCTCGACGATACGTAGGGTACCATATCACGGCTGTGGTCTTAAAGAACGTAACAGTAATAACTTGTGCATGGACGAATCGCATTTACCGTACAGGGGGATATTTATATGTGTTAGTTGTTAAATGGCTACATAGAAATAATCCAGAAACCTTGAATCACATGCAAGGTAATTTGGTTCCTATAAAACATGAATACGGACACGTCTAGTGCCTTACTAGCGGCCTAAAATAGGGCTTTTGTTGTTGGGCGTATAATTACCTATAGTTTTTATAGTTTTTATATATTTTTTTACTATTATTATTAAAGTTTAATACTAAGTTATATATACGCTGGCGAATAGGTTAGGGTTACACAGACCACTTGGGGTCGTATATAAGCAAAAATAAGCAAGGAACATCAAAGTATTTTTTAAAAAGTATTTACTAACTTTTTAACTATAATTAATTAAGTAATGCTATAATAATAAAAGTTTTAGCGCATAGGCTGAAATAAAATTATAAATTATAAAAATAATAGTTTTATTTACTAGATTATATATAATTTAAGATTTAAATAGGTTTCCTGTTTAAATTTTAAATTGTATAGAATCTAGTAAATATAACTATTATTTTTATAATTTATAATTTTATTTCAGCCTATGCGCTAAAACTTTTATTATTATAGCATTACTTAATTAATTATAGTTAAAAAGTTAGTAAATACTTGTTAAAAAATACTTTAATGTTCTTGCAAAATGTGGCCCTAGCTTTATAACCCTAACCTAACCCCAACCCGACCCATTTTACCAGCGTAGTTATATACTAGCTACTTATATATCTTATAATATAAACTTTATAACTTTTTTCTTTTATTAAACTATTTTTTACTATAAATATAAATTCTTTTACTAATAACGCTATACGTATTCTAAATATATATATATAAACTATAAAATAAGTAGTAGAATTATAACACGTTCGTGTCTTAGCGGCGGCCTAAAGTATAGCTTTTATTATTAAGCGTATAATTATCTATAGTTTTTATATCTTCTTTCCTTAACTATTATTATTAAAGTCTAGTACTAAGTTATATACTAGCTACCTATATTATTTATAAAATAAATTTTATAACTTTTTTTTTTATTAAACTATTTTCTACTATAAATATAAATCCTCTCGTTAATAATATTACTATAAACTTTTATAATTAACGCACCCTTTAAGGGAGGCGTAAATAAGACCTACCTTACTACGCACTATATAGAAGATATATATAAATAATATAGTATATAGCCTAAAGTAAATAGTAGTAAAATTATAGCTATAGCTAGTACTAATATATTATAATTATAAAAAATTAAATAAATACTATTTAAAAAGTTTTTAACTTTTAGGTATAGTATATACGTAACTATAAAAATATTAATTATAAAATTAATATATATAATAAGCTAAAGAAGTTTAAAAATAATTTTAAAAAATATATTTATAACTTAGTCTAAGCGCGTATTAATAAGTATATTATTAAGTATATTTTTTTTTAAATAAAGCTACGCTTTTAGCGTAGTACTTATATTTTTAAAAGAAATAACTACTAGCTACTATAGGGGTTCCTGTAAAATAACTTTATAATAATCTAAGTATAATAATAGGAGACGCAGCGCGCAGTTATATATTAATAGGTATACTAAAAATATATTTATTATATAATACTTAGTTATAATAAATTAAAATAGCGTCGCCCGCTTAATCGCCTATAATAAGTTAATATATAACCTCTTTTAATCTAGTACTGGACGTCTATTTATAAAGAAAAAAAAGAAAAAGGTAATATATCTATAGTATACTATAAAGTATTAATATATACTAGCGCCCCCGCTACTATATATAAGATAAATAAAAAAAGTATAACTAGTAGTCTACTACGCTAGATAGTTATATTATACTTTTTACTAAATATCTATAACTATATACTATATATTATATTATAATAGCTAAACAACCTTATAAAAGTAATAAGTATAATACTTAGTACTCTACTAAGTATATTTATATATTAAAGAAAACCCTCTTACTAATAATTTTTAAAAAGCTTTAGCATAATGCGGTAAGTCTTAACTTAAGTAAATAATTAGATAGTATAAAATAAATAGTAAAAGTAATACTCCTAAACTACGACTTTATAATTAAAATAGGTAAGTATATACTATATCTATACGACTATAGCTACGGCTATAGTAATAATAATTATTACTAACCTATATAGTAGATAAAGGCTATATTACTAATACTGACCTAAAATATATTTTTAAATAAAAGTAATAGCTTCTAGTTATACTAGACGACTAGGACAACCTTAATTATATAGAGTTTAAGAATAAGGTATTATAGTATATAACGATAATAACTCCGATATAATAGCTATAAAACGTAAATAAGCTAGTAAAAAAAGTATTAGTAATAATATAAAAGCTATTTATAAAATAGTAATTAATAATAACGGGTAAATATAATAGGTAAATATAATAGATAAATATAGCAATAATATACTAAAAAAAGGGAGGGGAGTATTATAAAATACCTATAAGTATAGGCAAAATAATATATAACAGTTTAGGTATAAAATATAATAGTTTAAGTACGAAGGAAATAGGTAGTTAGTATTAAAAAAGAATAAAAAAGTCTCTTTCTTATTATAAAATACCTTTTAATAAGTACTACTATTATAATTTATTAGACCCGGCTGTTACGGTCGAGCCCGGATTAAGTATATTACTAGATATATTAATAAAAATATTAATAAAGATATTAATAAGGAGTTAATAGAGCGTTAAGCCTAGTATTATAATATAATATATAAAGGTATACACATACTCCTACTTTTTTAAAACCCCTTTTAGTCGCCTACACAGCCACTACAGCCATATTTTTTTATTTAATTAATATATAAATATAAATATATAATATAATTATTTACTATATTATTATCTGCTTTAAGGAAGGTACGTCTTTTAATACTATCTAGAAATAGTACTAATATTAGTAAAACGTCCTTTATAGAGCTACTAAAAGTAAAAATTAAACGCTATAAAAGTATTTTAAAAAAAGATTAAGAATAGTAAAACGCTTAACTATAAAAATTTACTATATATAGACTATATTTACCTTTTAGTTATTCTAAGCTACCACAGCCACACTATTTATTTAATTAATATATAAATATAAATATAAATATAAACTATATAAATAAAATATTTAGTAATTTACGCTATTTATAGAATTAGATTTTATTTAAACGCGTAGGCTATATAAAAATCTAGTATTAACTTTATTAACTTCTTTATTATATAACTAGACTAGTATTAAAATCGGTTATAATATATATTATCTTATAAAAATATAAAGTTATATATTACTAGGTACTAAAATATAAGATAGTAGAATTATAATTAATACTAGTATTAATATATTATTATTTAAAAATATTATATCTTAATTATAACTTCGGTAAATAGTATTTAAAAAGTTAATTATTTTTAAATACGCTATATACGTAATTATAATAATATTAATTATAAAATTAGTATATATAGTAAGCTTAACAAGGCGGGGTGGCACAGTGGGCATATGTCTAGAAATACTAAGATTCCTCGAGTTTTTAAGGTCTTCTTGCGCATTAGGGGTTTAATTCCTTTCCTTATTGCAGCGTTCTTTGAACGCGCCCACTTTATATAGTAAAATACAGAGTTTTTAGAAGTGCAGGGCACCGCTAAGGAATTAATATAAGGCTATAGGGAAGCCAAAATCCCTATACGGAACACGTTACATTTAGAAGTATTTTAGGCTAAATTACTATCTAAAGTTAGACGAGATGAAAATCTATTCCTAAATAGGCTTAGCGTGGCGAACTAGGCCTAATTAGGTAATAGATTAGTAGTTTAATATAACTATATTTAGTAATTAACCTATATATTAGTTTAGGAGTTAAAGAGCCGATTCTAGTTTATTTAGGAGATAAAGTACTTTCCTTAAATAGTTAGGTAGCCTTAATATAAAGGCTTATTTTTTTTTAAAAAAAAAAAATAGGTTAATAAGTTTAAAAATAATTTAATATATATATTTATAATTTAGTTTTAGTACGTATTAATAAGTATATTAATTATAAGTTTATATAATATAGAGTCTAACTTTTTAACATAGTTATTTACTATATTATTATTTACTCTAGAGAAAAAATATTTTTTAATACTACCTAAATATAATACTAATAGTAGTAAACGTCTTTTATAGGGCTTTTAAAAGTAGAAAATAAATATTATAAAAATATTTTAAAGAAAAATTAAAAATAGTAAAATTGTTAATTATAAAAAGTTACTATATATAAATTATATAATATATATTTATATATATATATATATATTAAACAAATAGTGCGGCTGTAGTGGCTCGGGGCGACTAAACGGAGTTTTAAAAAAGGAGGAGTATATATATACCTTTATACTTAATATGTCGAAACTGTTAGTATAAATTATATAAATAAAATATTTAGTAACTATATACTATTTAATAAACTAGATTTTATTCTATAAGCACGTATATATAAGAATTTAGTATTAATTTTCTTTTATTATATAACTAAATTTTAACTAATAACTATTATTATAATTTATTAGTTACTTTTTTAACTTTATTTTTATATAAAATAGAGGTTATATTTATTTTTATTACTTTTTACTCTATCTTAATATATATAAGTAGTATAGCATTTAATAATAGTTAATATTTTTATTTATAATTATATCTCTTTTTTTACTTATAATAACGCGATACTAAGTACACTTTATACGTCTACTTAGTGTATATACTAAATATACCTATATATATAGGCCCCCCTAAAATTTTTAAATATTAACTAGTATTTTTATGCTTAGAATATTTTTATTATTACTACTAATACCCCTAGTAGTATTTTATATAACTATACTACGTACTTTAAACTACGTATTTTTATTATAAAACTAATATTAATATACTAACTTTTAATTTTTTATAATTAGTATAATACTGCGTATACTATTTTCTTTATTACTACTATTTTTACGTAGGCTAGTACTATTAACTTAAGATTTTTAAATTTTATTACATTTACTATTAATAAATTTACTATACTATCTTTTTTATTATTTATATTACTATTTATTTCGTCGTTTATTTTATTATACTAATTATCTACCTTTTTTGATATATTAAGTATAAAGGCATACATATACTCCTCCTTTTTTAAAACCCCTTTTAGTCGCCCCTTGCCACCACAGCCACACTATTTATTTAATTAATATATAAATATAAATATATACTAATTAACTAATATTATACGAAATTAACTAATAGTACTTTTAAAGAACTTAGTAATTATATTATATATATATTTATATATTAATTAAATAAATAGTGTGGCTATAGTTGCTCGGGGCAACTAAAAGGAGTTTAAAAAAGGAGGAGTATGTGTATGCCTTTATTTATATTATATATATAATAGTATACTTAGCGGTATTAAAGAAAACTTTTTATTATTAAACTTTATTGCCCTATAAGTAGAATATAGTAAAAATAGTTTATATATTTAGCGTAGTTAGATTAGGCTTAACTATAATAGTCGGGTCTAATAGGTTATAATAGTACTTATTAATAGGTTTATAATAAATAAAAAAACTTTTATTTTTTTTTGTACTAACTATCTATTATTTTTATACTTAAACTGTTATATATTATTTTACCTATACTTATAGATATTTTATAATATTCCTTCTCCCCTCTATATATTATTATTACGTTTATCTTTATATTTATCTATTATATTTACTATTTTATATATAGCTCTTATATATTCTTTTCTTACCCTTAGGACTAGTCTTTAATATATTATTACTAGTACTTTTTTTACTAAATCTTTTATATTCCGTAGCTATTTTACTGCTAAATTTATAGTTATATATTATAATATCTTATTTTTAAGCTCTATATAGTTAGGGTTATATTAGTTATCTAGTATAACTAAAAACTACTACTTCTATTTATAAATATAGTTTAGGTTAGTATATATAATAATAAAATTTTTAGAATTCTTAAGATTTTTAAGGTTTTTTACTATTATAACTACGTAATAAAGTTAATAATAATTACTATTACTATAGCCGTGTAGGTATAGTATATACTTATCTATTTTTAATATAAAATTATAGTTTATAGCTATTATAGCTATTATTTATTTTATACCTACTTACCTATAGAGGCGGAGCCTTTTAGTATTATACTAAAACTTTATAAAAATTACTAGTAGAACAGTTTTTATAAAAATAAATTTAATAAAATATTAAGTATTACGCTTATTACTTTTATAGAATTATTTAGCTATATTATAATATAACGTATAATATATAGTATATATAGTAATATTTATAAAAAAAAATTTAATACAGCCACTTAGCGTAGTAAACTACTTATTATACTTTTTTATTATTTTATATATATAGTAGCGGGGGTACTAGTATATATTAATACTTTATAGTATATATTTATATATTAATTGAATAAATAGTGTAGTTGTAGTAGCTTAGGATAACTAAAAGAGGTTTTAAAAAAGGAGGAGTATGTGTATATCTTTATACTTAATATATTAAAAAAGTTAGATAAGGCTAGATTAAAAAAGGTATAGCGTCTTATACTAGTATACTAGCGCGCTTAGCGTACCCCCTAAAAAAATATTAAATTAAAAAACTTTAGTATAAAATGTCTAGTACGGATATTATATTTTTTAAAAAAGAAATATATAGGGTGCCGCCTATATATCTCTTTTTTATCTTATAATTAATAGTACAACTAAATATTTATTAAATAAAAGAAAATACTTACTAAAATATTTTTTTTTTAAAAGTTCTAATACTACTATATTATTCTTCTTTAAAGGTCTTAATACTACTCCTCCTCTTATTAATACCAACGACGAGATAATTATAATTAATTTTAAGGCGCCTAGTATAATTAACTAAGCTCTTTCTATATTATTCTTTTATTTTACGGGTAATAAAGACACGACTCTAGTAAATACTTACTAGTATAAGCACCTTATTCGTCCAAAAGTAGCTAACGCTAATAGAAAAGTTAATTATAATTTAAATAAAATTATAGCTATTTTTAATAATAGGTACTAGCCTAATAAGTTAATTAAATTATTAATAAAGGAAGTAGTTAAAGTTATAAATATTAGGTTAGCGGTATTAGCGGCGGCGGCGGCTTTAATAAATAAAAATATAAAAGTAAAAGAGGTAAAGAAATATAATATATAGTTTATAGTAGAGTTAATAGGTAAAATAAGTATCTTATAGATATAGTAGGTGCTTCTTAGTATAAAGCATACAGTAAAGAAAACGGTAAAGATAATAATAATAATAAAAGTAATAATAAAGGTAATAAATAATAAAACCTTTAGTAAATAGAAATACTAAAATAATTAATATTTAAAAGTTTTAAGGGGGGCCTACTTATATAGGTGTATTCGGTGCGTAGGCTAGATAGGTAAATAGATATACTTAGTATCGCAGTTAACTATCTTTATAAGTAAAAAAAAATTTATAATTATAAATAAAAATATTAACTATTATTAAACGCTATACTACCTATATATATATAGGTAGAGTAATAAGTAATAGGAATAAATATAACCTCTGTTTTATAAAAATAAAGTTAAAAAAGTAACTAATAGGTTATAATAGCAGTTATTAGTCTTTTATAGTATATTATAGATATACTACCTCTTTTTTTATTTTATAAATAGGCGTCTAATATTAAGTTAAAGGGTAATACTTACTTACGTATTACTATTTTAACTTATTATAACTAAGCTATTTTTAATATACCTATTAATATATAACTACGTACTACGTCTCCTATTATTATATTTAAATTATTATAAAGCCATTTTATAGAAACTCCTATAGTAGTTAGTAATTATTTTATTTAATAATATAGGTACTACGCTAAAAGTGTAGCTTTATTTAAAATATATATAAAAAAAAAGTGTAGTTAGAGTATTAAAATTAATTTATATAAGTATAGTATCTGCTAAAAAAAGAGGAAAAATAGAAACTATATATTATAAATAAAATGAAGGTATATATATACTCCTCCTCTTTTAAAACTCCTTTTAATTATTCTAAGCTACTACAGCTACACTATTTATTCGATTAGTATATAAATATATATTATAAATAAGTATAGTTATAATACGTAAAGTTCTAGTATATATTTTTACTTTTAAAAATATTTTAGAGAGTATATTTTTTTTATTTAATAAATATTTAGCTGTACTATTGTTAACTATAAGATAAAGAAAAAATATTTAAATAGTGGTAACTACTACTATTTATATATTTCTTTTATAAAATATAGTATTTATACTAGACTTTTTATATTAGACTTTTTTAATTTAACGTTTTTTTTAGGGAGGTACGCTAAGTACTAAGTATACTAGTATACTAGTGTAGTCTAGCGCGGCGCTATACTCTTTTTAGTATAATTTTAACCTATTTTTTTTTTAATATATTAAGTATAAAGGTATATATATACTCCAATAAAGGCATACACATACTCCTCCTTTTTTAAAACCCCTTTTGGTCGCTCTGAGCCACCACAGCCACACTATTTGTTCGATTAATATATAAATATATACTCCTTTTTTTTTTAAAAAAAAAAAAAAAAAAAAAAACCCCCCTTTTAGTTGTCCTAAGCTACTACAGCTATACTATTTGTTCAATTAATATATAAATATATATACTAAATTAGTACTAAAATTAATAATATGTATTACGTCGCAAATATATAGAGTTATCTATTACTAGGTGCCGAAACACAACACAATGAATACGGATAATGCTAACCACGAAGTCCACAATTTCTTTTGCACATACACATTTTAGTTGTACAAGTTGAGTACCTAATGGTGCGAACGAGGCTCACCGCTCGAATTATTCTTGCATACAGCGCTACCTACTACTGATCCTTCCACTTCCTGCCCGTGGCTTCTACAAACTTCTCATAGCTTCTCTGGTTCCTTTCCCAGCAAAGTGTCCTGCTCCTTATACTGATCCTTAGTAATACCAAATGGCCTAATATCTTCGAAGGTCTCATACATCAATCTCACGTCCCTTCCCCACGCAGGCCTACTCTCTTCTTGAAGCGCTGTTCAAAGGCGTCCAATGATGCTTGGTCACTCAACGTTGGTTTAATCCCCTTACCCAACGCTTGTGACTACAGCTGCGCAATATCTTATTCGTGTACGTTTGCAAAGTTCCAAGCCTGATCTTCTTTCCATCCCACTGTTCTCCATCGTCCTCCAGAGACTTGGCAACCGCAAATGCGATGTCGTTCTCCGATACGCGGCTTACACCCCTATTCCCAAGTGGCTCATCGAAGACACAGTCTTGAAGCATGGCGCGCTGGCTTCTCAAGTCGTTGTCAAAGATAGCGTGGGACTGAGAATGGTCCAGCTGAATCCGCCTTCCTGGCCCCGTGGTAATAGACCATGCGCGATCTTGGCTTCGACGATGAACTTCACGGCCACGTGTGCACAGCTGACATATGTGAGGAAGCCGATCCGCTGTGCTTCTAGGCTGTAATCGCCGGCAGCAGACGTGTATAGCAGATACTTGACGGTTCCAGAACGCCTTAGAGAGTCGATGAAGTTGAATGTTGTGAAGAGTTCGTAGGAGCCGGTTAAGCAAAGGAATACGCCGGTGACGTCGTAGTCTTTCAAAGTCGTGTCCACAAAAGCTGGATCTTGCTCGCTGCCCCGCAGAACATGGACCCTAGTTTTGTCGAAATCAGAAGGTAGTGAGGAAATGAGACGTTCTGCGTTGCCTGTTGAGAGGACAAGGATAGGTTTGGATGGGTGAGATAGCAGAAGCGGCACAAGCCGTTGGCCAACATGACCGGATGCCGCAGTGATGAGATATGATGGTGCCATTGCGATTGAGAATAGGCTCCGATGTCGAATTTGATCACTCGACCTAGCGGCTATATATACGGGGATTGGAAGCTACATCGTAGGAGTACATGTTCCCCTAAACACTGCTGGCGCTTATGTAGGTAGAGGAACCGGGCTCGTATTGCTCCAACTTTTCATACGTTAGCGCAGAAGTCGGTCGAAAGCCAGTTTGAAAGATCCAAAACGGTGCCAGTCAAGCGGGTCGATCTTGGAGGGAATTCCCGCGCAACGCTAACTACCTGCTCAATAGTTTGTGTGTGGCAGGAGACAGTTCGATGAAGGAGAAGGACTCATGGAGTCCATTTTGCGAAATGTATAGGTGGCTGGCATGCGACTCGGTACCGAACTTCGACGATGATGATAGTAGTAAGGAGGATGTGCGAACCGTGGGAACCGTGGGCGATCGTGCGCTCAACAACAAAGGCCCCACCTTGGGCCGTAAGGCACTGAACGTGACCTGCTCAATAGCACGGTTGCCTTGTGCACACATTATTGCCGCCTACACAAGGCTAACCACCTATAGTGTAAAACTACGGTTAAAACTTTTGGCATCTCCCGTTTCTTGCCAAGGTTGGTGTGCTCGCCATAATCATCAAGTGTTGGAGCAGTGAAGGATTGACAAGCAAAAGAGATTGTATCGGCTGCTGAAGGGTTGGGCTGACAAAGATGGGGTTCTGTATCGGAGATACACAATATCTCCGCACTATCCCGAAGAATATCCGATAACCTGTCCGAACATTCCTCCTCCATCCACTTCTTCCCGAAACATTCACTACTCCTTGCACGCCACCCCCGACTCGCTTGTGAACGATGCGCACTACGTCATCAATTCTCCGCCGAAGCATGTGGGCAACAGCTGCCGGGCAGGGAAATTATGGGGTACATTAGGTTGCTGCAGTCATCGCACCTTCAACAACACACCGGCAAGAGGCAAATGCCCCACTGCCGACTTGTCAAAGCGCGACCTTCGTCAGACCAGCGATGGAGGTCGTGGCTCAGACGTTTCTGGAACTACACAAGCCATTCTGAGGCTCTGCATCCCCTCGTCCGGCAATTTGGATAAAACCACTTTTCATAACAGTTGGCCCAGTACGGTATCCTATGGCAGCATCGCGAACGGTGAAAACAAAACTTAGAGGACTGTCATATTGGGTCAATAATTACCTTGATTCTTGCAGCATGATTACCGCCCCCGCGAAACGGCAACGCACGAACGGCAGTCACCCTCGTGCCATTGCGGAGCCGAACAGAAACTTGACCACGAGGGCCTGGCACTCCCGGCATATGTGGCTGGGCCGTTCGACACCTGGGCATGGTCTATCTGACGATGAAGTTTATTTCGACGTTGTCCAGGAGCTGGACCCTTGTGAATATATCCGTCTCGAATATTGTTCGAATCGTGCGATTTACCTGGCGCCGACAATGGCACTTGCGGAATCACAAGCCGGTTAGCCGCACCTGCCTTGCCTTTCAGCTCCAGATGCACCACAATGCCAAAAGATCCGAATCGAGCAAAAGCACAGAGTGCGCTCTTCGGGGCTGGAAGGAGAAGGAAAAAGAAATACGTCTACCTACGTCGTGGCGGTAACCCGTGCTACTTCCCAAGCATGAGTGCTCTGGGATGTGTATATTAAAGTGAGCCTGTCTGCTTGATCGGCATATTGACCCTGGTTCCTGCTTCATATCGTCATGCCAAGCGTTACACGAACCAAAGTCTGACTGCGAGGCCCGTCATTTGGGAAAGGATCCATGTAGTACATACGTACTATGCAGCATGTGGCATTTTCAGCTCGAGGTTGCCTGTCAAGATGGGCTCGCTGAATCCCGAGCGGTGGGGCCTATCTGCCAGGCACTGATTAAAACTCGCGCTCTGGACATCCATGATGAGCAATCAGTTCTCCAGGATCCCTATGGCATTGCTTTTTCGTTGTTTCTGAAGTCTAAAGCGATTTTCCCAGCCGTGGTGTGCGCGGACGAATCATGAGCGGCGAATTGCAAAGTCACGTTATCGGAGGACGGACTCCCTGCGACAGCTCTATCGATGATGCTGAGAAGGGCATGCACGATGACATGCTTCCGTTACCATTCGTATATTTGGGTGGAAAAGGAGCGACGAACTTCGATCCACACCACTCTCCTGTCTCGCCAATACACGAAGGGATTACACCTCTTTCCAGTGTCCCGGAACTCTCATTGTCACGACCAACAGCGAGTCTCCAGAACAGCGATGAAAAGGTTCCCAAGGTCATGGCCAAGAAGTCGGATCCACCCAAGCCCAAGATAGGGCGGTGGATTTTATTCAATCTCTGGTTTAACACCTATCGGAAATTCTTTACTTTTGTCACGCTTCTCAACCTGACGGGAATTATTCTGGCCGCATTGAACCGATTTCCATATGCGCAAACGCACTTGGGGGCTTTGGTCCTGGGCAACTTACTCTGCGCGATCCTTTTTCGAAATGAGCTGTTCATGCGGTTCCTATACGGGTTCTTCATATATAGTTTGCGAAGTGTGCGTGCCTCTCCTCGATACCCCATCAGCTGCTGACATCCTTCAATAGTGGGCTCCTTTGTCCGTCAAATATGCGGCCACGTCGATCCTACAGCATGTCGGAGGCATTCACTCTGGCTGCGCGCTCTCAGGGGCCGCGTAAGGAGGTTCTCTCCCTGCATTGATAGTAGTCTGACGGGATACAGGTGGTTGATCTACAAGATCGTTGACATTATTCGGTATCGCGCTGTCCAGCATAAGGCTGTGCTCGTCAGCGGTATTATCACCAATATTTTCATCATCATTTCCGTTTTGAGCGCCTTCCCGTGGGTTCGAAACACTTACCATAATGTCTTCGAGAAACACCATCGATTTATCGGATGGTTAGGCCTTGCAGTGAGTCCCCGCAATTGTCCCTAGATCCAAAAACGTTAATGCGTGACAGACGACCTGGATGTTCGTGGTAATGAGCAATGTATATGACATCAAAACTGGACAGTGGAGGTCAAACGCCAACGTTCTCATCAGCACACAAGAACTCTGGTTCGCCGCCTTCATGACCATCTTGTACGTGACATATGGCATTCTTGGCAGCGCCTGTTAATGGATCAGTGTTCTTATTCCCTGGGTCACCCTTCGACAGGTCCCTGTAGAAGTCGAGATCGTAAGGCTTCCCTCTTACTCCTCCCAGCTCGTACGCCTTTATTAATATGAGCATAGCCGTCCCCCAAAGTCGCAGTCATCCGCTTCAACCGCGGTATGCAACAAGGTCTCCTGGGCCGTATCAGCCGCACATCCATCATGGAATACCACGCCTTCGGCATCATCAGCGAGGGCCGCCACTCACCGCACCACTACATGATTTGCGGCGTGCAAGGCGATTTTACGAAGGAACTTGTCGCCAAGCCGCCCAAGACGCTCTGGACACGAGAACTGAAGTTCGGTACTAAGCCCTTCCATCAGCTCCCGCTTTCAACGGTCTTATCGATGATGCTAACTCATCCAGCTGGCGTCGGCAACGCCTCCGCCATGTTTCGCCGCGGCATCCGCATCTGCACTGGCACGGGCATCGGCGCCGCCTTGTCAACCTGCATCCAGTCGCCCAACTGGTTCCTCATCTGGATCGGGTCAGACCAGGAACGGACGTTCGGGCCCACGATCTCGGGTTTGATACATAGGAACATCGAGCCTGAGCGCATGATACTATGGGATAGTAAGAAGAGAGGTGGGCGCCCGAATACGATGGAGTTGCTCAAGGAGACGTGGGAGGTGTGGCAGGCGGAGGTCATCTTCATCACAAGCAACATGCAAGGGAACGATGAGATGATGCAGGGATGTCGCGCTGGTGAGTGCTCGAACATGAGAGTGTGCGTACTATGATGGTGCTAACGGTGTACAGCTGGATTGCATGCATTCGGTACACTATGGGACTTTTGAATACGCTCGCATGGCTATGGACATTGCATTGAATGTATCGATGTGTGTGTTAGGGAATGATTATGCGTTAGATGTTCATGCAATATCGAAAAGTAAAAGTACGCCTAGACCTCGATCCAGGGGTACAAACGCAGTGAGGGAACTCTGTTGGGTGCTAAACCGTGTACGCAATGATCAAAAGCTGACTGTTCATGCAATATATATGTATATATATACCCTTCTCTATTATTGTAATAGCAATATATGTGTTGTGGTAATGAAGCCATTTCAGGAAAGGAGATCAACCAGTACGAGAGGTACGCCAGGACTTCGTCTAAAAACGACAACGCATTAAGGGAACGCAGTAGTGTGGTGGCAAGCCGGAAAGCAGTAATTTCAAAATCTGAGAGCGTATGGCTAGAAAAGGAGATCAATGGCAATAAAAATGTCCCGGGCCAGCAATTGCTGCGGGTCAGAGGGAGAGTCGCCCTCGCTTCGGTTAAACCTGCCCTAAAATTTCGTCATCATTCTTCACAGTGCTTCCGCATTCCCTCCATGGGGCGACCAACACCCACACAACAATCTATTTAGAGCACACACGGTTCAGAGGAACGAGCCATAATGGGTCGCACCGAGAAGTCCCAAGGCCTGGCGCCACCAGCGATAAGAAAAGACATTCGAGCCAAACAGGCTCGCCACATTATCAACAAAGTCATACCAGCCATCTTAGCGTCGAATGCAAGAGCACGGAATGGTGCTGAAGGTAGCGAACTGATCGTTGATCCGAGCACCATCAGCCCTATTGCAGTTCCAGAAGCAAAAGAGAAGGATAATGCGGGCGGCGACGATGCAAAATACGTCAAGCGCAAGGGCCAAGGCCGCCGAAAAGCGAAGAACATACCTCAAGACGATGACAGCACTACTCTTGTTGATGACAAGCCCAGGTCCAAGAGGCGGCAAGACTCGCTATCGGAGCCGCTGGCGCACATGTCCCTGAACTCCCCTACGCCGCCTGCAGCACCGCTCACAATCCGTATCCTCACAACCGATGCTCTGACCGCGGCGCAGACGCTCATCTCCAAAAGGCGAAACCAGCCCAACCCATGCATCCTCAACATGGCGTCCCCGCTGCGCCCTGGCGGCGGCGTGCTGACGGGCGCCACGTCCCAAGAAGAATACCTTTGCGCCCGCACGACGCTGCTCCCCTCTCTGAAAGAAGCCTTCTACCGGCTCCCCGAACTCGGCGGCATCTACACCCGCGATGTCCTCGTGTTCAGAAACCGTCTTCCTCTAGGTAGCACAAAGGGCGAATTGGGCCCTGCAGAGCGGTGGTACGTCGACGTCATCAGCGCAGGCATGCTGCGTTTCCCGGAACTCGAGGGAAGCGAAGACGACGAGAAGAGGCTGAATGTAAAAGATTGGAGGCTTGTAGAAGCAAAGATGCGCGCTGTGCTGCGTATCGCGTGCGCAAAGGGAGCGAGGAAGATGGTGCTTGGTGCCTGGGGGTGCGGCGCGTATGGGAATCCTGTGTGCGATGTTGCGGCGGCGTGGCGCGCAGTGTTGCTACCCCAGCCAGAGAATAAAAAGAAGGGAAAATACGATCAACCGTTGGAGATATGGGACGGTCTACAAGAGGTGGTATTCGCGATTTCGAACAAGAATATGGCGCAGGAGTTTGCGCGCGTATTTGGTAGCGAGGTTGAGGTCGAATATGGACCTGGACGTGAGGATGAGGCGGAAGAGGACGAGACGGATGAGGTAGCTGAAGAGCTGCGATCGAAGATTGCGGAGATGGAGGGTCAGATAGAGAAAGTGTGGAATGCAGACTTGAAGCGGAGGATGATGATTATTTTGGATGGATTGAAAGGCCAGCTTAATGAGCGAGAAGGGGCGCCATCTGAGCAAAGAGAAGACAGCGAGGACGAGGGAATCGCGGATGAACATGGCAACGATAGCGAAGAGTTCGCTGAGGATGAGGTTAATGGCAGCGGTACCGAGGACCTTGGTGGCGGGTTGAGACTGCCAGAATGAACTCGAGAACCATGACCTGGTAGATTGATACCCACGATTCACCACTATTCTCTTCCGCTCTCAATTCTGTCATCTTAACTTTTCTCTGCTGGTGCTGCAGTTTGCGAATACACCAAGCGCAAGGCCCGATGTATTCGTATATCTTCCGAGCGAAAGCTCCTCCTGATAGGACTTGTATTTATTTTCTATTCCAAAAGCATTCCGTACGAGGGACCCCGTATACTGTCATCCCACGAAGCCGTCTAGGGTCAGCGTGTGGACTGCGCACCCTGGTACAACCCATCTACAATAGTGTCTGTTTCTCAGTGCAATGAAGACGGTGCCGAGCGCCAGATGTATGTCTTCACAAGCGGTACATTCCAAGTTTCTCCCTGGAAGTAAAGGCCTATGCCGTCAAACCTGAACCAATCGTCAAAATAACATGTGCTACCCGCAAGCTGTTCCAAGATGTCACCCTGGACGTTGACCGCAACGCCAAATACGGATTCGATTCGGAAAACGAGGAGCCAAGGGGATAGAGAAGATAACGAGAAGTGCTCCAACTTTGGTGTGAGCGTGAGCAGCACGCCAGGCGGAACTGACAGGTTGTTAGGTGCCACGACGCGCGTCCATCGAGTTTTGACAGCCTCGCAGAATGGTGAATCGTTTAGGATTTGGATGAACCGCGGATACATATCGGAACCGTGTATCCTAGGATCGAAAGCGTGAGGCTTGGGCTCATTGATGTGTAGCTGCTTCACTAGTTTGCCATCGTGAGGCTTTTTGAAAAGCGTGCGCATTTTGGTGTTAGGTAATGTTAGATATTGATTCCAAAGGTCATTTGAAAACTCCTTACATGAGGAGGGTCAAGCGGCCTGGATATAAGGGCCCTGGAACAAGCACAATCCTATGGTATAGCACTTCCCTGGCGATCGATTGAAGGAGCTTGCAAGTCTTCGACAGGTTGACAATATCTGCTGTAGCAGAGGCAAACGCTTCCCACTCGTGAATGTAGAAATTGGTTTCATCACCGCTGGTAGGTAGCGCGGGCCGTACGTACTTCGCGATACGGAGTAGCTCGTTCGGGAGCGAGGTAAGCCTGTCGGTGGCCATTGCGCGTGCGACGAGAGCGAAGATACCTACATAGATTGTTAGCCTAAACTTGTTTTGGCAAAAAAAAAAGAAGAAGAAGAAGAAGAAGACAGAAGTGCGGGTAGATATACACTGCGTCGCTCTTTCCCGGTTAGGCACGAGGTGGTCTTGGCAGCAAACGGGGAGATAGGCGGTTGAATGACAAAGCTCTACACGCGGCAGGCTATGTCAGGCGCAATATTTGCCCGTACCATGGACGCAGAAGAAATGTAGAATCGAAGGAATGCTGCTGATGCGTTGTGTGTCTAGGTGACTTGACATCGTATACACCTTAAATTTGTGCTCTAATACTGAAGCCGGAGGAAACTCGCAGATGCTGGAAGTACAGGTAAACTGGGTAGACACCTATCCTGCGCGCCGTTACAAGGGATATGACCTGAATTGAACGTCCCCCATATGATGCTCCTTGTGCCACTCAGCATTGAACACATCCGCTGAGACACACCAGAGTACTACGGCCTATGCTAATTCACATGTCCTCAACTTACGACGCAGTCGCACGTTCCTCTTGCTGCTTTTTTGCCGCCCATAGCTTCTCTTTGCTGATTTTCTCCAGAATCTTGTCCGCGCCTTTGTCAAGCAAAATCCTCGCAACGTCCCTTCCCATATTCTCTGCTTCCTCTGTTGATCTGATTTTCCGCGCCGTCTCGTACTCTACACACTCCTTCCCATCCACGCTCACGACGATTGTCTTGAGCACCAACTCCCGGTCGTCCAGATCCGGCTCAGGCCCTTCGAGCGGCTGCCCATCCTTGTCGAAGTCTTTGGGAGGTTGTATGCCAACGGCCAACCCTTTCCCGCCTCGCCACGACGTCTCTACGCCAACCGGTACGCTGCAGCCTCCCTCCAACGCCCGCAAAAGAGCGCGCTCGGCTGAACACGCCCGCGTCGTCTTCTCGCACTTGATCTTGGAGACTAGCTCCTGCATATCCTTGTCGTCCTTGCGGATCTCGAGCGCCAGCGCTCCTTGTCCAACTGCATGCAGCATACCGCCATTAAGACTAGTGAGGTACTGCGTGATCCTTGACTCCCAGCCCATGCGCTTGATTCCCGCAGCGGCGAGGATGATGGCGGCGTATGGCGAGTCTTCGGTGTCGAGCTTGGCCAGTCGTGTGCCGACATTGCCTCTGAGGTCAGCGAACTTTAGCCCCGGGTATAGTCGTCGCAGTTGCGCAGACCGTCGAATCGAAGAGGTGCCAATCGTGGAGCCTGCCGGAAGCGAAGCCAGTGTGGTATCTTTCGGAAGGCGTGGAGAGACGATGAGTACGTCGCGGGGATCTTCGCGCTCGAGGATGACGCCGAGCTTGAGGTTTTCTGGGAGCTGTGTAGGCATATCTGTGCGAATAGTCAGTGAATATATTCCACCTAGACCCTCAATGGCGCGGCATACCTTTCAAGCAATGCTGGATCATGTCCAAATCGCCGGCTTCCAGCATAGCTTCCAATTCGCCAGTCCATAAGCTCTTCGCGTTCTCCCCTTGGCTGAGAATTTGTAGGGGCGTAACCTTGTCCTTATCGCCTTGCGCCAGCACCGGACATATCTCATACGTCCTATCGGGATGCACCTTCTTCAGCTCCTGTTCTACCCATCGCGCCTGAACCTGAGCGAGCGCTGAGCGTCGCGTGCCGATTTTTATAGGTGGAAACTGAGTACTGGCCGACGTGGTTGCCGTCTGGGGAGCGGATTGAGTAGGCGCCGACAGGTCCGTAGTTGTTGCTGAAGCCATTGGAGAAAGAATATGTGGCAATAGTGAGAGATGCAGAATAAACTCTAAGGTCAGTCCAAGGTGGGCTGGCGGGGCAGTTGCGCACGGCAGGAATTGCCGACTTATCGATAAGGAATCTCGAGCACCGCGAAGTCCAACCTGTCACTCGTTCCATGCATCTCGTACGCACACATACACATCTGCAGGCTCTTGGACCGTTGAAAGACCATTACCAACGAATACAGTAACTAGATCAATTGCGGAGCAGATGATTCAGCTGACATAAACCATCTTACGGCCGCGGCCATCACTCTTCCTCTCTCACCCATCGCAAGCAACAAAGTCGTCCCCGCTTGCACCGGTGTGCGTAATCTCTCCAGCGAGCTGTCCATCTTGGTTGAAGATGACACGGTCTGAACCAGGAGATCCTTGGAAAACCTCAGCTGATATCATCTGCCGTCATGGAATGGACTCACCGCCGTTATATGTGCCACTTTTCTTCAGAGGGAACTCATAATAGGTACCGGAGACGGGGAAGTCGAAGCCCTCGCGGTTGTGGTACACATGAGGGTAATCACTATCGCCGGCAGTATCTCCCTGCTCGACGTAGTTGTATCCGGCATTGAGTGCAACCTTGACCTGGGCCGAAGTGTAGCAGTTCGAGCCACAGGTAGCGTAGCAAGCCCGCTCGGCAATCTCTGCGCTCTCAGCAGGAGCATCGACGACGGAAGTGGGCAGTGAAAACGCGACGGACGCAACAAAGAGGAGGCGAGTGAGGAACTTCATTGTGCCGGTTTCGGGCTGGACAGCGAAAGACTGTTTGGGAGAACCAAGGGATTGGACTGAGATCTCGCGACTCGGCCTGGTTCCCTACACATGACTACGGGCTGGATTATATACTGTAACTGTGGTGGAGAGCTGGTCGGGCGTCTCCAAACGGTAAGTAACACGTTGATTCTTCTGCATGCGCGACGAGATTCGCTATCGCTAGCTCTATCCCAAACCAACCTCATGCTCCGTATAATCTTACGACGACTGCGCTGGGTGGCGGGTAACTAACGTTCATTTCCACTACGTCTCGCAACCGTCGCCCTATTACCACTAATTACCACCCTGACAGAGCGCCATTTCCTGCCTTGGGACGATCACTTTGCGCCGTCCCTGAACGCACCCTCACAAGTCGCTCGACCTCATTCGACCGGGCCGTACGTTCACCGTACTCCGCAGTGCAACCCAACTGAAGAGGAAGGTCAAAAGGTCCAGTTTCGAAACAACATACCAGGGGGCATGCTATGCGTCTGAGACTCGGGTTGCTCGCGAACGAGCGCATGTGTGCCATTGATAGGCTCGTCTGGGATTAGGATCATCCACAAGTGTCAACGTAAGCTCTCGGAAACTAGCCGCTTTCGGATGGTAACGCGGATTATCATCGGGTGCTGGAGGCAGGAACGGTCTGTTTATGGTAGGGCGCATTTCGCGTGTTCATGTGGTGGTGGGATTTAGGTATCCTTTTCAGCATGAATGCCGACTTCACCGACAGCCGTGGTGGTGTTGAGGGCAAGCCACCAAAGTCAGCAATGGCGACCGTGTACGAAGGTTGCATTATATCTTGGACCATCGACAAGAACGTGCGCCAGAGTCGCTCCCAGACTACAGTATCCAGCCTATACAATGATATACGCACAAGCTGATATCCGCTTCAAAGCTTGTCGATCGGGAAGATGTCCAATGGAAAAAGCTCCAATTCGACGGAACCTCTTGTCATCAACCTTTTCCAAAAGCAGACCTTGCAGCCTTAGGTCATCGTCTGCTTCTTCTACCCACTCTTCGCACTCGTAGATAGGAGCACACCATATCCTCTTCCCCAACAGTGTTTCATCAAAGTCGTCGAAGACGACATCGTTGCACGGATCGTCCCAGAACGAGGTCATGACTCCGTCGCCCCGGATGCTTGCACAAGAAATGCTGTATGAGATCCCCTGGACCCTCTCAATTCCTCGACCAATTGCCTCCACCCAGGGCTTTTTGCGCGCAACTTCCACCTCAGTGATTGGCCCGACCATGTGTATAGACAATGGCCAGTATAGAAGCAGCGGCGCTACAGCATTTGGGCCCTTCTCCTCTTTCACTTTCCAATGAGTGACTATTGTGGACTCTGAAGTACCCGATGCCCATTCGGTCCATATAGGGTAATCCAGCGAGGCCCAGGACCACGACGGCGCTCTGTACATCGACGGACGGGAATTAGGCCATTTACTCTTATCTAGAGCTCCCCTTCTCCACAGAAGACAATATGGAAGATCAGCCTCCCACATGCCCGCCCAGTAACGGCCGCGTGCCAGCCCTGCGGTCTCGAGCGCCGAAACCATACCGGCCAGAGCAACGAGTTTGTCCTTATCGAAGGTAAGTTCGCATTTACTGTATTCGCCTATTAGGACTGACCATACGGCGTCATCCTCGGTGAAATCCGTTCGCCAGAAGCGGTTGCGTCTGTCGTGAAAAGGCCACAGTGCATCTGGCACGCGGACCGGGTACGACTCAGTAGCTGCATTGGTTCGGCATTCCCAAACAAGTTCCGACTTGGTGAAATGTATCATTCGGGTGGCGAGGAGTCGTTCTTGCATGACCCACGCGCGCCGAAGTAGAGGCTGGTTCATGAAACGCTTGGCCCATTCGATGTCGTTTTCCACGACTACGTACTTACATTCGGGTACCGCTTCCCAGCATACCAGCCCCACGGAAGGGGCCGTACTCGATGTGTTGAAGAGACTGCCATCACAGTTGACAGAAGCCGTGGCCGCGATGTTGATTATAGCTTTGGAATAGATCACGCCCATCAACTGGGACTCCCTTGCCCAGTCCTCCTGGGAATCTTGAAGAATGCACAAGCAATCGATCCACAGGTATCGAATACCTAAATGCCAACACACCTCCATAGCTTCAGTGAACACCCGTGGTATACTGTTACGAGAGATACCTTTAACCATAGGTTCGATGTTCCCTGAAACAAGACGTAGGGGTTGAGAATTTCCCCAACAGTGACTGAGAGTAGCATAGGCTGGTGCAAATTCTGGAACTGACCCTTGGGTGATAATGACGAGCTTCACTGGGTCGCCTGACCATGCTCGTCCGACATCGAGTAGTCTAGAAGGAACATATGCGCCGTCAAAAATGGGTTGGCACTCCTGGTGATTTTCCAAGCAATGTCGATACCACTCTAACAATCTGGTCCCTGAACTAACCGTTTTCTTTTCGGGATCAACGTGTCCGACGGGATTGTCTGTCTCCGTCAATGCTACGCTGCATCCACTTGCTCCTTTTGAATCGCATACCTGATGGCCAAGGAATCCCTCCTTTCATATGTTCTACATCGGCTCCCGGTCTTGTTTCTACTTCCGCAGTTCTTTCACTTCCCGGGCTATAATGTTCGACTGGATGATCTATTTCCATCAGGGCTTCCACGCATACATTGTCTTCCGACAGTACCTACACGGGAGCATATCAAAAACCATATCTCTTTGAATCTCATCATTCCCCATCGTTCTCCAGACTTGGATCCGCAGCTCCAGTTGAAGGCTCTGCTCGATCGCATCCTCGATGCACTCGTTTGGATGCACAACCATATAATTCGTGCTAATTTCCGCAGCTGACCAATCTTCTTTGCCGAATCCGACGACGCATTCGAGCCATATCGCTTTGCAGATGCGGCAGTCCTGCGCCGCGGACCGTAGGCTGGCAAGGTGGGGATGGTGGGGTCCGCGGCTGAAGTTGTCCCGAAGATTTCGTTCTGCGAATATCCTCAGGCACTCGAGGCAAAACATGACAGAACAAGTTACGATCGTAGTGTTGTTAAGATTGTTGATCGAAGACTTGGTTAAGTCGCCCTGTGCCCAGCGCAGCAAGGCATAGATTGGTTGCCTAGGTTGGGAGCCCCGCTTGTAACCTCTTGTGCAGGCCCTAGGAAAATCGGCGCAATTGAACCTGGTCATGCCGTGGGAGACTCGTAAAATCTAGCTATTCACTAGAGTTACAACCATCGAGGAATTTCGTTCAACTACACAAACTCCCCTCATTTCGTCAGCGAAGCTTTCTGGCCTTGCACTCCAACCAGCACTTCACGGACCTGCCTAACGCTCGGGAGTATTCGAGAATACGCTTCGTCCTGCACATTCCGACCGAGCCGTATGCAGTCGGGGCACCATCCATCCCACCGCCGCGTCTGTTTCCACACGGCTTTGCTGCACCAACGCGGGCTCGGATTCATCTGCATACAGTCGTAGCACTTGTGGTTCTCGATGGGGCGCCCATGGTTGCATTGTGTATAGACTCCGTAGTTGACTCGGCACATGATGTCTGTGGATCGGCGCTTTGCTTTGGTGAGATACGCTATGTAACTTGGTATAGTACCTAGGTAAGGTTGTGGAAGTTCTGTTGTTGGTGGTCGAAAGATTTTGGCTTATTATGGATGTTGCATTTGGAGAATTGAGCTATGTGCACTTTATACCTTTTATATAGCCTGTACCGGTAGGAGCCGTGGCATGTACAGCGGATGTAGGAGTTGCTGTCCGCGCCGGAAGTATAAGCACCTTGTCGCACATGATGGTCTTGTGTTTCGGCACCTGGCAATGTGTGACTCTATATATTTGCGACGCAATATATATTGCAGCCGATTTTAATACTAGTCTAGTTATATAATAAGGAAGTTAACAAAGTTAATACTAGATTTTTATACTTACTTATTTAAATAAAATCTAGTTCTGTAAATAATATATTATTACTAAATACTTTATCTATATAGTTTATATATAATAATTTTTTATAGTTAAGTATTTTACTGTCTTTAATCTTCTTTTAAAGTACTTTTATAGTATTTATCTTTTACTTTTAGTAACCCTATAAAGAATATTTTACTAAATAGGGTTAGTACTATTTATATATATAGTATTAAGAGACGTATTTTCTCTAGTATAGATAATAATATAGTAAATAATTATATTAAGAAACTAGACTTAATACTATATTAATTTATACTTTTTATACTTCTTCTTACGCGTCTAAACTAAGTTATAAGTATATTTATTAAAATTATTTTTAAACTCCTTAATTTTACTATATATATTAATTTTATAATTAATATTATTATAGTTACGTATATAGTATACTTAAAAATAGTTAATTTTTTAGATATTATACTCCTAAGTTATAATTAAAGTACGAGATTTTTAGACTATAATATATTAGTACTAATTATAGCTATTATTTTACTATTTATTTTAGGTTCTATATTATATTATATTTTTTATATATATCTTCTTTACAGTGCGTAGTATATTTATAATAATATTATTAGTAAGGGGATTTATACTTATAGTAGTTTAATAAAAGAAAAAAAGTTATAAAATTTATTTTACGCAGCTAGTATACGACTTAGTACTAAACTTTAATAATAATAATAGATATACAAACTATAGGCGATCGTACGCTTAATAATAAAAGCCCTACTTTAGGCCGCCGGTAAGGCACTGGACGTGTCGCACATGATGGGTAGAGTATGGCTGCGATGTGTTACCGGCCTATTGCTTATCCAGGTAGCATCATAGTTGAGACACGCTACATATCATAACAGTGAAGTGTTGGCAATTCCACGTAACAGAGAGCTGTGGAGGCTTGAGCTCATCTTTCTATAGGCACACATAATTGCGGTGTAGTGAGTGCATGTCACGTACACATATTGGGGGGAATTTAAAAAGAAAAGAATCATTTTTACTCATGAAGTCCAAACATTTCGCTAAATATAATGATATTGGATGGCGTTTATTGCCCAGATGAGACTGAAAACGGTTTTAACCCTCTACGGGCTCCAAACTGTGTCCTCTCTAGGCGATAATAATATACGTGCGCGAGGTAACCGTGCTAGTAGAAGTTAATAGATTTAATAAGATAGTATTATTAAGGTTATAGCCTAAGAGTATAAACTATAGTTAATAAGACTACTTTACTAATATAGATTCTTTGCCTGTTTACTATACTTATACTTATCTATATATATCCTCTATCTTTATTTCCGTAATTATTATATTTAATAATAATAATTACTTTAAGTACAGCTATACTACTATTTTATTTAAAAAAGTAATATATTAAATAGTTTTATAAGCTCTATACTAATACTTTATTTAACTTAAGGCTCCTTAAAAAGGGTAAAAAGTAGTAAATTAAAAAGAATTTCTATAAGTATATATATTTAGCTAAGCTTACCTCTAAGGGCGACGATTTTAAGTTATAAATTAGGCTTTTTATACTAGTCTAGCTATTATACTACTATTTAAAATTAGAATTTAATATAAGTAAGTAATTATCTTTTATAATAAATAACTTATAACTTATATAATAAATAATTAACCTTAATAGGACTTTTATAATAGTATATTAAAAATAAACTACTTAAAATTAAAGAGCTCCTTAAGAAAGACTATAAAAGACGCTTTATAAAGGACCTATAAAACCCCTTCTATTATAAAATACTAATAAAAAAAAAAAGTGTACTTTAATTTTTAGAGGGGGCAGAATATTTTACTAAAAAATAATCTACTATAATCTATAATTAACGTGTTAGATATAAGTTACGAGATTACTATATAAATTATTATAGGAAAATTATTATCTCTAAACTGTATTATACGTAAACTAAGTTTAGTGCACTGACAAATACCCTTCATCCAGAAACGCAAGACCGCTTCTCCTACACCGGTTGCAGAAACCCGCTCGTCGCCCAATCCTCCTTCGAGTAGTGTAAGTACAAGTATGGGACCCCTCGCGTAGCGCTTCCTCGCATCGTATCACCTGATGGGTCGGAGCCCTATGGTTGCACCCTGTAAATGTGCGGTAAAGTATGACACACATGTTGCTTGTAGATTGTTTATATGAGAAGACCAAAGCCTAAACGACTGGCTGTTCGTGTGGGATTTTCGACAGATATTTTCTGTTGGATTATCGAGTCAAACTTCGGTGCCGTTATGCCCGAAATGAGGGCCTGACTTCTCCATGCCACCTGCATTGAAGGCGACAAATGTTCACAAGAAAATGTAATGTTGTTCTAACTGCCGTATAAAACTGTGAATTCAATGACTCTAGGCTACCTCTCATGGCTAATGAATCCCTCCATGCTTGGTCGCAGCACACAGAATGTTACCTAGGCACCTGCAGCCACCCACGTCCTGCTCTCCCCCTATAGATTCAATATCCAGCCCACCCCGTAGCTATCCCACAAGTAGCGCACGTTGCGTCGACTACCGATCTAACCCGCTGATAGGTCCGACAATAAACTGGTGTACCTAAACGGTCACGGCAAGCTACTATGTGAGTGACCGGTCCGCTATGGCCGCATTGCGCGTAATGGACGTAATATGCTCTGCACATGCTGTTCTTAATATGTTTGGGTTATTCTGATAATACTGGGTTCCGTTATAGATGGTTGATAATCGTTTGCTTCGAGACAGTTGTTAAGGCCGTGTTGATTCTGTTTGCAAGGAAGATTACCACCCTATAGTTTTGTACTTGTTCCTGGATTGTAACCTCCTGCGTCGTACGCCGGCCCTTAAATATTAAATATTATTCTACTACCTCTGTAAGATTATTATTCTTAATTTAGTAAGTAAAGAGTTAAATTAATATAAGAGGGCGTTATTAAGAGTAAAAGAGGTCTTATATTTTTATAATTAATATATTTTATAGCGTATTTAACGTATAGTATATACTTTTTAAAAAGTTTTTATTAAGTATGTAGATATACGGCGTCTTTACTCCCTAAAAAGTATTTATAGAAGATTAATTTACTTTATAGTAATATACTAAAAGTAGTCTTTAACGTTGTAAGTCGTTATAAAGGGGAAGATATTAGTATTAATATTAATATTAGCGTTAGCGTAGATATAGGGGTAGATATAGAAGTAAAAAAATAGTTTTTAAATAAAAGTAAATCTAATATATATATTATTATCTGCTATAGTAGATCGTATAAAGTAGTAAAAAGAGAATTAGAATTTCTATTTTTAGCTATTTTAATTATGTAGTATTATTCTATAGTACGTTAGAAGGAATTGCGCGGTTTCGCTACCGTTGAAGCTTCGGGCCAGCAACTGGAATGCGGCAGTGTGACTACAATTAGGCCCCGTGCATGCGTAAAGCCTTGTGATAGTGGCCGCTCGACCACGCAACTGAACTCATTTCCTACACATACAGTCACGATTCATCATTCTTATTGTATTAATATGAATAGTATCACTTTGCTTCTTACCAAGGATACTTTTTGGATTAAAATTTCTCGAAGCAAGAACTCCGATGCGGATATGCATAGTTCCATCATTTCTATTATTAATTATATTTAAGAGTATTAATTATAAAAGCGTTACTGAGTCTCTCATTTATTATCTAGATTTCTAATATTGACACCTCTCCGCCTTCTACTACCCCAAAAGGTACCCTTCGTCAAAATGTATCTTCACTTGAGCTGCACAATGGTCACACAAGTCGTTGAACCGTCGCCAAATTCATATACCGCTGCTGCAGTATGGTGCGTCCATCTTCCTCGCAGCCCTGCAACTGGATACATAGGTAAATTCCCCGTGGCAGTTGCACTGCATGAAGTGTAAGTAAAATATGTGACACATAATATTCCCGCGTTGGAAGATCTAGTATCAGAGATGATTCTAATGTACTAGTTATAGTTGCGCTGTACGTATTCGTATAGAAGATGGTTTAGTTTAGCGGGAGGGTGTATATGTGTCCTTGGGCAGCCATTGCTATGGCCGCCATTTAAGGTATACGGACATCCTAAGGATCAAGGAACTGCTTGTATCTACTCATACAAGCTTTATGAATGCCTGAAGAAACGAGGTTATAGTCGATCATTAACTCGAACCGTGACGGAACGACGGTAACCCCAACACCGTATCTCGTCAAATCCATCACCTTCCACTGACACGGTTGCCTCGCGCATGTGTTATCACCGCCTAGAGAATGTGGACGACGGTAGAGCCCGAAACTTTACTATGCACCCGATACGAAAGGAAGGTCCGTCAATATAACACTCATAAGACAGTATTTCGCGTGAAATTCTTGATATAAGCCTATACTCTGCTTTAATCCATTACAAGAGGATAATAGTCAATACTCGTTTCATTCTCGTTCACTGAACATAGCAACGAGATCATGACGCTATCTCGTGTGTTAATACTCCGACTCCGTATCGACACACTGAATAGAGCTTATGGTTTTGAATCTGGAACGCACAGGCACGCAGCTGCAGTTTTTACGCGAAGGCGCCTGCACCTCGGAACTCCACCGACTCTACTTGTGGAGCACGTGGAGTTCCACTGGCCTTGATCTATTGCGGGTAGTACAGAATCCTTTGAGAGCAGATATTAAGCCATCACAAGAACAACTGTGACGGCGGAGCTATTTTACGGAGCCGGAGGCCCGTGGGAGTCGTAGCGAGAAAATATAAGGAAGTAGAATGAACTCGCGTACACCACTGCACCTATAGCTGACTTCGACACTTACATTGCCCTTGGTCGTCCACCAAACCTGCTCTTGCCTTGACAGTTTTACCAAAATCGCTTCCTGTCGTCGCACGGCCACCGACATTCACTATGCCCGCCCCAACCCTCGCCTATGAAGCCGTAACCAACGTCATCTACCAAAGAGTCCCCAATTTCAAGTTCGACGTACAATACCTCCTCCAAACGCACATTCCCGATGCCAACAAAACATGGCGCTCGCACAGCTACTGGACACCACCGTCCCCGAAGCGCCCGCCAATTCGGAATATGCGATGATAATTGCTATTCGTTTAAAAGTGCTGCAAGGATGGCAGAAGGTGCATCGGACGCAGAGCAGATGGAAGCGCTAATGGCGAACTGTCCGAACTTCACGAACGGGACGCCGGATTTTGTGGTGGGGATCGTGGTAAGGCGGACTTATTGAGGCCCCGTAGAGGACATATGTGAATGAATAGCATGTGCTGGTGTTGGATCATGCCGTGTTTCGATTGTGAGGCGTGGTGCGATCATGCTGCATGTGTCTGGTGTTGGTGCGATTCATCGTGGCAGCCCGTTTCCAGCCCCTCCAGCACTTGCTTGTGTGTCTCCGCTGGGCAACGCGGCACTCGCAGCGGCACTCGCAGCACCGGGCCTCCTTCTCAGCGCCAGCACAACAGGCTCATCGCGAGTCCGCAGCGCTGTTCTCCGCGAGCCCGCGCCTATGGGTCCAGCGCTTGCGCCGACAGTAGTCCCGTCCGCCGGTGCTCTCTTTACTATTTCCTCGAGCCCCAAGTCGCGCCAGTGTATCTCCTTCTTGGTTTGCGTCGCGCGCTGTATGCCGAAAGCAGCGTGCTGGTCTGGCACTACATCGTCTTCATCTTCGGGGTTCAGCGGCTGCAGGTACTGCGGTACAAGAATCTCTTCGTCTGGGAGCTGGTTATTGGATTGCGTGAAGTCTTCGAGGAGGTCGGCGTGGTGTGAGGCGTGGAAGTGGAGGTAGGTCGCATTGGAGTCGCGGGACTGGGACGGCGTTAATTATGCCCAAAGACGTGAAGTATGAGAACATCTTACCATGTTAAAAATGCACAACGTCCGGTATTCTGTCGCAATTGAATCTGACTGGTTAATGTTTGGCGTGGTGTGGTCGTGAACATTATCTGTTTGTTTGGGGCATGCGTAGTGACGCATGGTGTAAGCATATATTACGCTAGCCGTAACAAGGCTAGTTTATAAAGCCACGTGACCGTCCTGAACTCTATATAGGGCCGGACACACGGTGCATCGCTCTTTCTGCAGTAATTGCGGGAGCTAAAGCCCTATTAGCCATTCACTGCTAAGAGTGAAGTCCTGTATACTTTAATGGGACCCCAAGCGCTAAACTCATTCAAAAGGGCTGCCTGTCCGATGACATTCCGGAGCCGATTCATCCATAGATGAGACTTTTCCCGAGAAGGGACCGGAGTGGATGAACGTCGCAAAACCAGAGTCATGATTTCACCTTAGGAATGAGCAGTTGAGCTTCTCAACGGCACGCTTGCATGTTACGCTGACAATCGCATGCATGAGAACACGAAATGCGTGCGAAAACATTGCAGAAATTTTTACATTTCATGGTGGAGTGGAGCTCTCTACCGCTCTAATTCTCTAGGTATACTTAATGGTGAAGCTCACGGTCTCCTTAGTATCATAGTCCGCTTCATCAGATTCGTCGCCAAAGATGTGCAGCGCACTAGCTTCCAGCTTATATGTGCCCGCCGGCGCAAACGAGCCATCCTTGAGCTGACCATTCCACTTCCACTTCCCGCTTCCACGAGGCATGTAAACCTGCGGGAAATCAAAGATATTTCCAAGTGAGGACGTGTTGTGGCCGCTCTGCGGTAGGACCTCCAGATTGACAAGCCGGCTTCCGAGCACAAGATTAATGAACACTTCGGGGAATACGGTACCGTTGGGAGCAGTTCCATTATTGGATGGGATGGTGAAGGTCTGGTTGGCAGCGATGGGGACGGAACTGTTGTCGTCGGAGCGAGTGAGGTATGTATCGTTCAGGACAGCGGCCTTGTGCAGGCTTCCTACTACGCCGAGATAGGGCAAGCTCAGCGAATCACCGTTGGTCCCATTCAGGGTGATGTAGCCGCTGTATACTGGAAGACGGTCTGCATCAAGTGCAGGTGGTGCAACGCTAACTGCGACAGAAACCTTGGAACCGGCTGGAACGGTGACCTTGTCTTCGCTGAATGCGAGTTTCGCGCCGTCAGGGACGAGCTCGCTCGGAAATACGGCTGGAAAGACGGTGCCTTCCTTGAGAGTATACGCGGAAGCGGCAACGACATTAGCGATGGCATATGTGGCTTCCTCGGTGCCAGTGTTCTTTATAGTGAAGTTCCTGGTGTCGATGTGGTCTGTGTCGTTGAAAGAAATGCTAGATGCACTTAGGATCGTCTTGGTGTGCGCAGCGTCGTAAGCTTGAAGTAGTCCGCCGCCCTGTTGAGAGACAGGAGCAAGGTAAGGAGACGTTTTTGCACCGTCGTTGAACAGATTGGGATTCGAGGTGGCTGAGAGGACGCTCTCAAGTTCGGTAGGATCAAACGTGCCGCGCACTTGAGCGACCAAGGCGGTGATAGCAGCGGCAAGAGGACAAGCCATTGAAGTCCCAGAGAGCACAGCGTAGCTGCCAAGAGCCCGGGGGTAAGTGGAAAGAATCATGCCGCCTGGTGCTGCGACCTGGGGTTTAACGTCGACCTCGTATGTCGGACCCCAGGATGTGTAGGTGCTGAGAAACCCACCTGTTACATTATTTGACGTACTGATCGTGAAGCTCGGGGCGACCCTAGGGTCGAAAATGTTCACAGTTACAGTAGTACCGCTCTTCAAAGCAGCAATCCATTCTTCGCCTTGCTCGGCAGTCACCATGCCTACGCCTTCAATACCGTTAACGGCGGCGGAAACAGAGATCACACCATCGACGTTGTTGTAGAATAAGAGATATTTCGCTCCGGCAGCAGCGGCGTTCGTCGCCTTCTGTACGAACGTACCTTTGAAAGGTTAGTGCATATCAAAAAGTGGGGAGCTCGAGGACTAGGTAGGTGCCAGGACTGTTAAAGTCCAACAGGCTCAAGCTACGAAGCCGACTTTTCAACAACTTCGACAACGTAAAGCACCTACTTCGTCCCCCGACGTTACGTACATGAACCTCTACGGATCAATACGATGTACCCAGAAAGATCCGGCGTTCCTGCTGGGTAGGCGTCGCAACCATTTGCACTGCCATTCGCATTGTTGTTCACATTCCAGAGGGGAAGGCTGACATTGCCCCATTTCGCAGGAGAACCGGGAGCCCATGCGAACAATTCGGCCGATGAGTTATCGGTACTATACGATGCGTTTACGAGGACCTGAGGCGACACGGTGTTGTCGACTGAGGCAACTGCAGTTACGCCTTTGCCGTTCGCCGCCGTGTTGGCGTAAAACTGCCCTTTGGCGCCGTCATTTCCTGCGGAGAGAAGGCACGGGACACCCTGCTCAACGATCCGGGATACCACGACGGCCCAAGGATCCTCTGTCCAGCCTGAAGCTGCACCAATTGAAGCAGTGATGATGTTGCTCTTAGCTTCGAAGGCCTGGTTATACGCGGCAATCAGCACATCGTTACCAGCCCACCCATTGCATCCAAAGACTCTGTATGCCCCAAGAGTCACGTCAGGAGCTGCCCCGGTGAAGCCAAGGGGATTGCTCTGCGCAGCGATGATACCGGCAACATGGCTACCGTGGCCTTCGCACTCATCGAGCGGGTCTGGATCGGGTACAGGCACGTTGCTGCCATTGTAATTGTCACCGACAAGGTCAGTTCCGTACGCTACCAAGTGACCGGGACCAAATCCACCGCCCAATGCAGGATGCAAATAGTCTACGCCGGTATCGATGACTGCAATCTTTATGCCTTTTCCAGTCACCCCGTCAGCATGAAGCTTGTCTATTTGTGTCATAACGTGCGTGGAGAAGGTGTCGCTACTGTTCCTGCTCGACTGTCGCTTTTGCAACGCAGTCTGAGCCAAGTTGCGATCGGTGCCCTTCCAGATAACTTCATCTTTAGGCACATGGAAGATTCGAACGGGCCAAATCTGCTTGACCATGTCCATATTGGCAATCTTCGCCGCAGCAGCATCCATATCCGATACATTCTTTAGCTGGAATGAGGTGCCCTTGAAGAGCTTGTAGTCGAATTTGAGGCGATGCTCGACGGCAACCTCGTCGTTTCCGAGCGTGGAGTAGAAAGAACTCGAATCCTGGACGTTTAGTTGTTTGATTGGCTGATTGAAGAAATGGTCCCTACATGGCTTTCCGCCAACTCGACAATATAAGCACCTGGAACCACCTGCACCGTGGGCTCTGTCGAGGTAGCAACAGCAGCGACGGAGAATGCGCTCCCAAGAATGGGAAGAATCCAGTGCACCATGATGGACAGCACGGCGAAACGAAACGAAACGAGATGTAAACGAAAGTCTCAAGGATCCGCGCTGGATGGAGAAAATCCAGTGGCAGCTATATCACGGTTATATATCTCAGGTAATCGGCAGAAGCAACCAAGCGTGATATAGCCCGGGCACGGCGCATGCTGATTCCGCCATAATACGTAGGTATGCTTGGGGTGACCTACGAGACTACACCCGATAAGAAAGATATCAATGAAAGGCAGGCGTAGCATGGGTGTATGCAGACCGCGAGACCTATATACGGGGAGCCAGATGGGAGACCGGATAGGAGGGTGGGGATTGCTACGTACAAGGATGGGCGCTGTCAAAGAGAGCGTCGCCATGCTCATCGTTAATTAATATGCAGGTACGCGTATGCTATCGAAATTATGAAACACAAGCGAAAGGCAGAATTGAGAAGGAGTGGGTGGCGCGCACGATATAGTGTAGGGAGATGACCTGCTGTATTCGGCCTAGCGTTACGACGCGTAAACACGAGCACCGGGCATAGAACCAAACCTTGTACTGTTCAGTCAAGTCATAGGTCTCCCTGTAGGCTTCAATACGCGCGCGCATAAGGCAGTAGCGCTATAGAGGTAATCTAATTTAACAAAGTTAGTGTTAAGGCTATTACTCTAAGGAGAAACTATAGTACGCGTAAGAGATAGTATATAAAAAGTAAATTTTTACTATAATTATATTTATTAATTTTTTATCTTCTATATTTTTAATATAATTTTTTTTATTAGTTATAGTAATTTTAATTATTATATTAATACTTATAAAGCTATTTAAAGAATTTCTTCTTATTACTAGTACTAAACTTAACTTTAAGCTTATTTAAAATATAGTAATAAAGTTATAAATATATATAATAAATACTATTATAGTTTAAATAAATTAATCTACGCCTAACTTATTTTTATAAAAAAAAAAATTAGCGTTTATAAGTACTAAAACTATTTAAACTAATATACTTTTAGTATAGTAAGCAATAGTTACTTAGTCTAAATAAATAATATATTTAATTAAAAATTTTTATATTTAAGTAACCTATAATAGTAATTAAATAATACTTTTAAAAAAAATAGTTTATATATAAAGAACTTTATAAGAAAACTATATAAAACTTTATTAAGTTAATAGATAAAGAGAAGGCGTATTAAGATTAGTAAATAAAAAATAAATAAATTATTTTACTAAAACATATAATAGCGCTTTTTAATATACAGTATATTATATAATTATTAAAAGAAAATTAATAAGTTATAGGTTAGCAACGCTTAACGTGTTCGCTAACGGTGTTCTTAGAGGTATTTTTGGGACTTTTATGTTTGTACCTTGTACTGTTATTCCAGTCGGGTCACCATTCGCATTTATGCAAGATATCGGGGTCATGAGGCCGGTCCACGGACAGGCATTGAGGGGTAGGAATCGGACACGCAGGATGCAGGATGCAGGAGGCAGGAGGCAGGATGCGCATTGCACTGCGCGTTCTAGATACCAGGGTCGCGAAATTGCATTTGCGGAGCGGCGAGATCCCACAAACAATTACCAGTGGTCGTTATCAAGCAGCCACGCTATCCTGGATGCCTTGCCGTTCCAAGCAAGATGTCGGGTCGTCGCGGACACCACCCTCGTGGGGATGGTACCGGGAAGTTTAGGTCACTTCGGCCCGTAGATCCTTAACATATATAATAAAAAGTTATTATAAATTTTCTTATTAAACGCCTAAGGAGTTATAGATCTTCTTAATTCTGCGTTTATTAACGTTAGTAATAGCGCGGTCTTATACTTTAGTATTTAGTAATATATAACTTTATATATTTATAACGTAATATATATTACAGCTAGTAGATTATAATACTTATTTAGTTATATATATAGAAAGTTAATATAATTAATAATATTTTTAAAATTAGTACTAAATCTTAAAATAATATATATATTTATATAAAATTTAATTTATATATAGTAAGTTATTATAGTAATATATTTTACTATTTTAAATTTTTTTTAAAGTATTTTTATAGTATTTATTTTATACTCTTAATAATTCTATAAAGAATATTATATTATATACTATTAAAAAAAATATTTTTATAGTAAATAATAATATAATAAGTAATTATATTAAAAAGTTATAGCTACTATTATATTATTATATTATATTTTTTATACTTATTTAGATATATTTAAACTAAATTATAAATATATATATTAAAATTAATTTTTTAATCTTAACAGAAATCTATAAATTTTAAAATTATAAAAAAATAATGAATAAAAAATACTTTATTTTATTTAATTATTTCTCTTACCTATTATTTTTATTATTTTAAATTTATTAACTATTACTATTATTATTAAATAGTATCTAGATTAAGATTTAGACGTACTTTTACTTTTTAATTATTAGATAATATAGTTTTATAATTACTATACTACTATAATTATAAATTATATACTTATAGTAACTAAAAGGTATAAATAATTTAAATTAGACTTTTAGTTATAGAATAGAATATATCTATTTCTTAATAGCCTATTATTTTTTAAATAATTTCTTTTAGCGTTAATCGGTCTTTACTAATCACTGTTAAAAATTAGGGTAGAGTAGTAATATAGTATAATATATAAAATAAATTAGATATATATTATTTATAAAAGTAAAGGGATAAATTACTACTAAGCTAAAGCCCCGTAGTATAGACTATATATTTTTATTATATAAGTACGCTCCTATTTAGAGTAAAAATATTTAAATTATAATATTATTCCCTTTTTAAGATTGCTTTTAGTTTAAAAGTAAATAATATAAAGGCGTATAGTTTAAGTATACCTATTTAACACCTTTTAAACTATTTTAGTATAATAGTATTAAATATTAAGGTTAAGTACTTTTTTTAAGGACTTTTTCTATAAGTTACTATTTAGTAGTATTTAGTATTATTTATTTTTTACTATTTTTATTAGGTATAGTTAATTACGTAATAAGTTAATTAATAATATTATTTTACTAGCGCTAGCGCTTTAGCGCTTTTAGCTATAAAATTAGGCTTTAGGAACTTTTACTCTTACTCTTTACTTTAATTTTAATCTTTTTTTTAAAGATAAGTATTTTATATAAGGTATAAAGTAGTAGAATTTAGTACTAATTATACTATATAATTATTTTAAGTTATAATTAGTCCTTTTCTATTATATTTTAAGCTATTTTATTAAGTTCTAGTCTATAGTACTATAATACCTTTTAAGTATTATACTTTTAAGAATTTCTACGTTAAGTTAATTAAGAAGAATAGATAATAAATAGAATTACTCTACATTAATTATATTAGGATTATAATAAAATATAATATTTTAGATAGTAAGTATTAGTATTTAATAGACTTTAATATAGATAAATAAAAATTATTTATATATAATAGTTACTAAATAAAGACTTATTTTACTTATTTTAATAAAAATGCCGCTTACTATATAGTAAGTACTAGTTTAGTACTACTTAGTACTATATAATACTAATTATACTAATTAGTTACTATATAATAAGCTCTAGTATTTAGAGTAATTTAAAATTATTATTAGTAAGACTTTAGCTAATAATAAAAATAATAATTGTTAAAAGTAAGTTAAAAAGGATGTAGGCTAGCCTAAAAGTAAAGTAATAGTATAAGAATATATATACTTTTACTATATACGCGGGTATAAGGAGGCGTATAAAAGAAAAGATAATAAAGACGTAAGTTACTAGCTACTAGCTATATTATAGCTGGTAGTAGCACGTGCGCTTTTACTAAAAAAAATTCTAATAAAGAAAGAGATAAAGTTTAGTAAAAATACTGTATTAAAAGTATACTATAAGGTAGGTTATAGCTATTTTATACGTAATACCTTTTTTATAATAGTTTTTACTATTATAAGTTACCTTATTATCGTAGTAGCTAAAAAAAATTATTTAAAATAAGTATTTTATATACGTACTATTGCAGGTAGTCTAGTAATAGTTAACTAAAAATTAAAAATACTAATATTTAATTTTTATATTAAATTTAATTCTACTAAAAATAAAATTAAGCTAAAAGCTTATTCTATTTACTTAAATAAACTAAATAAAATTAATAATTATAAGACCGCCGCTAAAACGTATATTAAAAATATTTAAAAAATAATTACTTTATAGTACTTAGACTATTAGAATTTTATTTATATTTAGTTATACTAGAAGGAAGAAGGGGTTTTTTATATTAATATTATATAAGCGCTCTATCTAGCCAAGCTATAGTAGACGGCGTAATAATACTTAAAAATAATAGGGAATAGGTAGAATCTACTAAAACAGTTTTATAAGTTTTAGAAAATTAAAAACTAAGTTAATAATAATTTATTATTATTATTAAAAAAGGACTAGGAGTTTCTATATAAGTTAATAGCTAGATCCTAAATACGGGAGGTCCTACGCAGTATACTAGTATAAAAAAAGTTATTTTTATTTTAAGCGCTAAGCGCAGAGCGCAAAAAGTAAAAAGTAATAAAAAAATAGCTGTATAAAGTTAGTATATTTAGGAATATAGGAGCTTACAAGATATAAGGAGTAATAGGTATAAATAATAATACTTAGAGTATCGCGAATTAATTAGTAAGATTAGTTATATTTTATAATTTTAAAAGTAACTATTAAATAGCTACTAGAGCTAAGCTTTTAATAGTTATATAACTAACTTACTAATAATAAAGGGACAGTTTAATAAGAAGGATAATAATAACTAAGTAAATAAGTACCGGTCTTAAAAATAATTATTTTTATTTAGATTAAAAGGTGTCTAATAAACGCTATATAAGGTATAAAACTAATTTTATAAAATATAAATATTAGATTATAGACTTACGTTATATTAAGTACCCTATAGTTTTTTTAAAAAGGCTAATTTTAGTATATAACTAAGCTTACTACTTTTATATTTTTTAATATAACTAAGGCACGTAAAAAGATTTAGGATAATAAAAAAAAAGTTAATAAAAAAATAAAGTCTATCTACGAGCGTATTATAGTAGATTTAATAAAGTAAATAAATAGTTTATAAAAATTTAGAGTAATTTAGTGCTAATTATTATATAGCGGTAATTTTAAGTTTTTTAATAAATTTTATATATATAATAGTACTTTTTACCTTTTAGATAAGTACGCAGAGTCTAGTATTCTTTTTTATAATTATAACTATTTAAACTAGGCCCTTAAAAAGAAGTAAAAGTATACTAAAACTAAAAATAATTTTAATAATTTCTAATTAAGTTTTAAGAAGAGTAAGAAGGGCGTAAGTATTTTCTATAGTAGTATAATAGTATAGTTTAGGCTAATTTAGTACTATTTAATATACTTAATTATTAATATATTTTTTAAAAGTCTAGTACTCCCCGTACAGTAGCTTTAACTAGCTTAAAAATTAAATAAAATTATTAAACTGCTAATTATACTATTTAGCTTTAAACTTAAGTCTAGTCCTTTATACTATTTTTTTTAATAACTTTTTTCTACTATAGTAACTAACGCGCTTTTTAAACTTTTAGTTTTACTAGTTTAAGTTCTATTTTTATTAATAGTAATAAATATAAAAAAGTTATATATTTTAACTATTAATTTAGTATTAATTATTATACTAAAAATAAAATAACTAATTTTACTAAAAGTTATAACTATTAAAGGCTTTTATTCTCTAGTAACTTTTTTTAGAAGATAGGTAGTAGAAAGTAATACTTTAGTAGATTTTAGATAAATAGTTAAATAAGTTTATAGTTTTTTAAATTTTTATAGTTATTACTGTAATATATAAACTTTTAATATAGTAATTTAGGCTAGATAGTACTAATTTATAATAGTTATAGTTTTTATTTTACTATAATATACTTATATATTTTTTATAATTCTTTTATTATGCTATTAAACTATTTTAATTTTTAATAGGGCTATTTATATTACTAAATTTTTTATAAAAGATACGTACAGAACCGTAAAAGTAAAAAATAATAATTTTATTTTAAATAAAAAATATAGCCTTAAAGTAGTTTAAAATAATCTATTTATTTACGCTAAGAGCCTTTTTAGATTAATTTAGCACTTATAACTACTAAAAAGAAAAAAAGTAAACTTTTTAACTTCTTTAAAGTCTATATAAAATTATTTTAAGCTATTTTCCCCTTTTTAGGAGGCCGGCCCTAGCCTTATTATACTAGTATACTTTTAAGTAGATTATTACTTTTTATAAAAGGTCTATCCTACTTTTATATTATTTAGTCTAGTAGGCTTATTCTAAATTTTTTTAAAATAATTTTAAATTATTTTTAAAACCTTTTTAGCGCTTCTATACTAATTAAGGTTTTTAGTTATTAAGTATTCTTTTTATCTAAATAGTTTTACTATTTAATAAGATATTTTTATTAACTAGACTTATTATATTTACGGTTTATAATATATTTTATATTATATAATTTTTCGACACTTTGAGTATAAAGGCATACACATACTCCTCCTTTTTTAAAACCCCTTTTGGTCGCCCCGAGCCACCACAGCCACACTATTTATTCAATTAATATACAAATATATATATATATTATATATATTTTTACTAAATTAATATAATATATTAATTATTAGCTCCTATTTATATAGCAGTATATTTTAAAGTTTATATAGTTTTAAAAAAAAATAAAAGACTAAATAAACTTATTCTAGACTTATAAGTTTAATTCTATATATAGTAAATAGACTACTTATATATTTAACTACTATACTATAACTTAGCTATTTTTAGTTAATTTTTTTACTTAGTCTTATAGATTATATATAATAATTTAAAACCTAAATCTTACTCCTTACTTCTAGATTTAGTAGGGGATATTTTTTATTTTAAAGCGCTTTTTAATATTTTTATACTACTTTTAGTTTTTGTTTAGCTTTATTATAGATATTAATAAGTTTAGAAACTAAGTAAAAAGTTTAAAAACTCTTTTTTTTACCTAGCGCCTATAAAAACTAATTTAGTTTTTTTAGGCTGTATCTATAGTAGACTTAAAAAGATATATATTTACTAATAAAATACTAACTATTATTATAAATTCTACGTAGGAGATTTATAACGCCTAATTATTTTATTTTAGGTAATAGAAAATATAAAAATACTATTTAAAAGTTTTATTTTATTATATTATCTCCCTATCTATCTATAAGTAAAAAATAGAAAATAAGATTTATTTTAAGTTTAAATAATAGTAAAAAGTATTTTAATACTTTACTTATATAAGCGGACCTTTATTAAATAATACTATTTTTAAATTTTTATAAAGTCTTATAACCTTACAGATTTAGGACTAGGCTAGATTAATACTATTTTAATTTATTCTTATTAGTATATAATAAACTATTTTAGAGAAATAGTCTATAATTATAAAAATTATATTATAAATACTTTTAGTAAAGCGACTAGGGGGTAAGTTTATAATAAAATTTATAGTTATGTATTACTATAGTCTATTAAAAATAAAAAGTAAATAAAAGAGACTATATAGTTTATACATTTTTAAATTAGCGCGCTAACAGCGCTTATAGTTATAAATATAGTTAATAATATTTTTAAATATACTTATTTATATATATTTATACTATATACGCTTAAGGGTTCGCTTTACGCTAAAATATTTTAAGAGAGAACTATTATAGTATTTTATAATTACTCTTATTTTATCTTTAAGTATATAGGGCCGTATTAGCTCTATTAATTTTAACTTAGCGCCCTTTAGACTATTTAGTTATAAATTATTATTACTATTTTTAAATAGATTTAATTTTTTATTTTTTAGGTCTGTTAGGTGCTCTAAAATAGTTATTTCTTTTTTAGGTAAATTACGTAGTTTAAAATTTTAAATTCCTTTTATAAGTTTTAAGTTACGTTTATAGTTTATTTATATATAAATTATTATTATAAAAATTATAATTTTATTAATCTTTATAGTAGAAAGTTATAATAGCTTTTTTATAAGTACTATAAAGGCTATATTATATTTATACTTAGCTGTCTTAGACTCTAGTATATAATTAGAGCAGTAAAATAAAATATTAACTAAATTTATTAATTCTATTCTATAGAATATATTACAATTATATTTAAAAAGAAGTAAATATAACTATACTTAACGCAGTAATAGAGTTTTTATTTATATAAATTATTATAAATTATTATAATCTATAAAAATCTTAAAGTAAATACCCTATAAATATTATTTTTAGTATTTAATACTTTCTATAATAGTAAGAAGTTTTTTATTATATATATTATAATAGTATTACGCGCCGTTTAACTTTTTTAAATAAAAATTAACTAGCTACTATTAGAATAATCCGTCCTCTTTAAAAACTAATTAGCTTAAAATAGTACTAATAGCCTTATTAAAGGTATTAGTTTTAATTTAAGTTTATTTTTTATATTTAAAGTGCGATAGTATTAGTACTTTAAAAAAAATATTTTAAAATATTTTAAAAGCTTCTTTACTAGCGTTGCGTATATTTATACAAATACTTTTCTTTTTTTTTATAACTAGTCTACTTTTAACGCTACTTAGTACCTTTTAGGTTAATTTAATAAATAATAAGGCTAATTAAAAAAATTAGTTTATAAATCTATAATAGTAATTTATAAAATTAATAAAAATATAAATATCGCGTAGATAAGTAGGTTTAGACTAATTTTAAATTATTTTAACCTAACTTAGGTCTATTAAGAGGCCTTTAAGTAAAATAATAAAACTAAAGTATTCTATAGACGTAGTATACTAAAAATACTTTTTTAAATTTAAATAAAATTTTATTTTACGTAAACGCTGTAACACTTTTTTTATATAACTTTTATATTTTTTTTTAGTATCTAAGAAGATAAGTATATTATTAAAATATATAATATAGGTTATATTAACTAATTTAGCTAATATTTATAATATAAGTTATTAGAACTACGCAGGTATATTTATTAAACTAAAAAATATAACTATATATTTAAAATAGCCATATCTTATACAGAATAAAGTTTTCTATTTATTATTTTTTATAATACGGACATAATAGTAAGCTTTTTATAAATTAAGTTTAGTATAAATTTATATTTTTATAAACTAGTTTAGTAATTTTATAATTAGTAAAAGAGTATTATAATTTTTAATTATAATTTTATTAAGGCCTTTATAGTCTATATAGAGTTTAAGACTGCCTATCTTTTTTTTTATAAAAAGGATAGGGGCTTTAGTTAAAAATTTTAATTACTAAATTTACCTATATTTAAAATACTTTTTTATATACTTTTTAAGAATCTCTAGTTTAGTAACTAAAAGATTATATATAAAATAATATAAAAAATTAGTACTAGACTCTAAATTAATTTTTAAATTATTTAGTTTATAGTTTATAAAAATTTTAAAGTCTTTATTTAAGACTAGATTTAAAAAATTAAAGTACTTAGGAGGTATAAAGTATTTTTTATACTTATTTAGTTTATTTTAGACTAGAATCTCTATTAACTCTACTAGATATATATATATTTAGGTAGTTAAATTATATATAGTACACTTAAACTTTTTTATACTTTTAAAGATAATTTTTTTAATAAAAATATTATTCTTTTTAGGGTTACCTCTAAAAAAGAGTTTTTAAGTAGTAACGTTTATTTTTAAATTCTCTTAGTTAAACTAAAATAAGTTTAAAAAAATTTTATATTAAGGGAGATTTATAACTATAAATAGAATTAGCTAAATTTAATTTTAATTATATAAGTTAGTTAGGTATATTTCAGTAATTATAGTACTATAAATAGTTATATTGAAACTATTTACTACTTATACTAATAGTCTATTAAAAGTAGTTATTTTTAAGCCTATTTCCTTTACTAGCTTAGCGCTTATAAAATTTAAAGTAAATTTTAGGTTTACTAAAGTTTTAATATAGCCTTTATTTATAACTCTAGCCTTTAGGGTAACTATTCCCTTAAGTTAGTTATATAACTAGTTAAATAAACTACTAACGTATTTAACTTTAGGTATTTTTAATAGGTAGCTTATAATAGTTTTAATATAGATAGTAAGTACTATAATTATTTTTATTTTTTTCCTTTTTCTACTTAAATTAATAATATAGTCTTTTTAGTTACTTTTTTAAATTTAAAAGTTACCGGCTTATCTTTATATTAGTAGTTAAAAGTATAGTAGACTTTTTTACTATAATAGTAATAAATTAGCGTACTAGTAGAAGACTTTATTTTAGTTAGTAATCTATTAAACTAGTTAGTACCTAATTATACCTATTAGTTTTATCTAAAACGTTTTTAAAATTTAGTAGATTTTCTTATATTTTATATATATTTTTTTAGACTTTTACGTTTTAAAATTACTAAAATTAGTAGCCGGCACTTGTTTATTTAGTTATTATTATCCTTCTTATTAAACTGTCCCTTTATTATTATTATTAGTAAGTTAGTTATATAATTATTAAAAGTTTAGCTTCGGTAGTTATCTAATAGTTACTTTTAAAGTTATAAAAATATAACTAACTACGCCTATTAACTAACGCGATATTCTAAGTACTATTATTTATACTTATTACTTTTTATATCTTATAAGCTTCTATATCCCTAAATATACTAATTTTATATAGCCGCCCTTTTAGTTATTTTTTACCCTTTACGCTCCGCGCTTAGCGCTTAGTATTTAGAATAAAATAACTTTCTCTATACTAGTATACTACGCAGAACCTCCTGTATCTAAAATTTAATTATTAGCTTATATAGAAACTTTTAGTCCTTTAATAATAATAATAAATTATTATTAACTTAGTTTTTAATCCCCTAGAGCTTATAGAGCTATTTTAGTAAATTTTACTTATTTTTTATTATTTTTAGGTATTATTACGCCGTTTACTATAGCTTAGCTAAATAGAGCGCTTATATAACGTTAATATAAAAAACTTTTTTTTTCTAATATAACTAAGTATAAATAGAATCCTAATAGTCTAGATACTATAAAGTAATTATTTTATAGACGTTTTTAATATATATTTTAGTAGCAGTTTTATAATTATTAATTTTATTTAGTTTACTTAAGTAAATAGGATAAGCTTCTAGCTTAATTTTATTTTTAGTAAAATTAAATTTAATATAAAAGTTAAGTATTAATACTTTTAGTTTTTAGTTAATTATTACTGGCCTACCTGTAATAGTATATACGTAAAATACTTATTTTAAATAATTTTTTTTAGCTGCTGCGATAATAAGGTAACTTATAATAGTAAAAATAGTTATAAAAAAGGTAATACGTATAAAGTAACCGTAATCTATCTTATAGTATACTATTTTTAATATAGTATTCTTACTAAACTTTATTATTTTTATTAGCTTTTTTTTTATTAGGAGTATACGTGCTACCACTAGCTATATATAGCTAGTAACTTAATTAGCCTTAGTACAGCGCTTTTATTATCTTCTTTTTTATACGCCTTCTTGTACCCGTATATATAATAAAAGTATATATATCCTTATACTATTATTTTACTTTTAGGCTAGCCTACTTTCTTTTTAACTTACTTTTAATAATTACTAAAATTAGTTATTTTTTATATTAACTAAGAGAAATTAGTCTTTTTTTATTTTAATAATAATATTAATCTATTATTTCTCTAAAGTCTATAGTCTAGTCTAAAGATTTTTATTTAGGTAGTTTATAAAGCTTTAGACCTATTAGAGTTCTTTATTAGTTTTAAATATATTTAGCTTTTTCTAAAAAAAGGTAAATATAGTCTAGAAGTTTTATAAAAAACTACTTAAGTAGTTAGATAGTTTACTTAAAATTAATTTTAGCCTTATTAGACTATTATAGTAGTTCTCTAAAAGTATTTAGTATTTTAACTTTTAAAAAATTTTCAGTTTTTTTTTTATAATAGATTAGTACTAAGTTTTAAAATAATTTTAGCCTTTTAGGTAGTTTAAAGGGTATTATTAATATAAGTAATAATAAATTTAACCTTTAAAATCTCTATTAGAAAATAGGTTAATAATTAATAAAAATAGCGTTTATAATTATTTTGTTAAAAATTAAAGTTACGTCTACCTTTTTTTTTAAAAATATAAAGGGCCTTTAGCGTTAATAATTATATAATTAAAATAAAAATTAAAGTAGTATAACTTTATAAAATAATTAGGTTTTTTATAATTACGGCTTAGTAGCCTATATTAAAGTATTAGTAAATATTAAGTAGTTATTTTTTTTAACCTGTTAGAGCTAAGCGCGTATTTTTTTAAAATTAGTAAATATAAAGAGTTTTAATTAAAATAAAAATATTTAATTATAATAGTTAATAGCCGTTCATACCCTTTTATATTTTAATAAGTCTAATAGAGGCGTTTTTATAGTTTATATAAAACTTTAAAAAACTTAAGTATTAGGGATACTAAAAGAGAATTTAAAATTATTTTTAAGTTTTTTAATAATTTTAATATTTTATAAAATCGACGTATTACGCCTAACTAGATAATAAAATTTTTTTAAGCTATATTATACTAGATTACTCCTAAAAATAAGAGAGTAATTTAAATATTAGAAATTAAGGTAGAGTAATAATATAGTATAATATATAAAATAAATTAGGTATATATTATTATCGCGGAAGGATACCTTAGAGCTTATATTACTAGCTTATAAAGCTCTTTAAAATAAAGAATTTATTTTCTTTTACGTATATATATTATAGCTTTTTAGTACTTTCTTTTATATAAGTAGTTTTTACTCTTTAATTTTAGAATTTAGTAATTTCTAGCTCGTTTTTCCTCTATAGTTATAAGTCTAGTATTTAAAAAAAAAAAAAAAATTTCTTTACGCACCTAATTATTACAAATCCTATTTTCTAAAACTCTAATTAATTTTTTAACTCTTTATTTAAAAGCTTCTAGTTTTATATATTTAGTAAGTATTACTTTATCTATATACTAATAATAAATCTTATATTTTTAATTATTAAACGCTTAGTAAGCTTTATAACTAATAATTTTTTAAGCGTTATAATAACTAAAGCTATTTTATTTTTTTAACTAATATTATCTGTTTTACCAATTCCGCGAGCTAGCTAATATAGTATATATAGTTTAAAATATAATATATAATTTATAGCGTCTAAAATCTTATTAACCCTAACCTTAAAAGTATTAATAATTTTATTAAACCTCTTCTAATACTAAAGCTTTTATATATTATAAAAGCGTTTAAAAAAGAGATTATAAGAATCTACCGCGATTATAATATAAAGATTAATATATACTATACCTATTTAACTAAGTATACTACTAAAATAAATTAAGTAATAAATATATAAAACTAGATTAGTATAATAATTATTCTAAAACTTATAAGCGCTGTTTAAATATACTGTACTATTAAAAGGGATATTTTAACTTATTTAATTATTTACTTCCTTAAATAAGAGCTCTTAACTACTAATATAGTAGCTAAGAATATTATATAATAAGAATATTATATTTATTTAAAATAAGTAAATATAGAAGAATAGCTCCCGAGCTATAATATTATAAATAAAAAGCTCTTTATATAAAGGCGGAGGTATATAAGCTTAGTAATATTTAAAATAAATTAGCTATTACTAACTTTCTTACTGCTATTAGTAAGAAATTAGTACCTAATTAGGTAGAGTAGATACGCACGATTTAAGCCTAAAAATTAATATTTAAAAGTAAAGAGCTTTTTTTTAATAAAAGTTAAAAGAATTTCTTAAATAATACTATAAAATAAAGTTACTAAATTAACTACTAAGAGCTCTAGAATCTTTATAATACTTAGTAAATAAAACTTATTTCTCTAATTAGATAGCTTATAGTTAAAAAATAAAAATAAATTATATTAATACCTCTATAAATTTAAAATATACTATTAGAAACCTACTAAGTACTATTACCTATAGCTAGTATTAATAAATATTTATACTAATTAGACTACGCCGCTTTTTAAAAAAAAATAAAAAAAAGCTTTTTAAGCGTTTTAAATTTAATAAATTTATAGCTCTTTATAATATACTTAAGTAAAAAGAATAGTTTAAAGAAAATACTTTATAGAGTAAAGAGTCTAATAAGCTAAAATTTTTTAGCTCTTTTATATATATAGTTATTAATCCTTTGCTTATTATAAATAGTAAATTAAAAAAAAATAATAGTATATATTTTATATAAGATTATAATATCTATACGCTCTCTAAAAGTATTATTTTTAATAATAGTACTATTTTATATTTAGTAAATAATAGATTACTACTTATTTTAAAAATTTTTAAGAAAGCTAATAGTATTTATACTATTAAAGCTAGAACGTAAGCTTTTTTAATTTTTAGTATTAAAATTTAAGTAATTAAAAACGCTTTAAACAGGCTAAATAAAAATTTTATAAAAAATCTTATATTAAAAAATATAACTATTATAAAAGAATTTTATCTAAATATAGTATCTAAAGCTCGCTTATATAATAAAAGACTTTAGTACTTAGGCTTAGATAATATACTATATATAGGATTTTTAAAATAAAGCCTTATATTTACGACGCTTACTTATAAGTATAACCTTATATTTATTAAATATAAGCTTTTATTCTTTTATTCTTTAGTTTAGAGCGTAATACTAGTATATTAAAAATTTTATTTATAGTTAATATATCTATATATTAATACTAAGAATATATAGTATTAGAGAGTAGAATATTTAAATTAAAAAATTTTATATACCTTTATTTATAAAGCGTAAAATATTTATATTCTAAATACTAAATATATATATTACGAGTAATATTTTTTTATATATATAGTTTAGATAATCTTTTAAAAACTAAAGAAAAAGTTACCTTAACTATATTAGTATATTTTATAGAATTTTTTTAATATACCTAAAAAAAGACTTAGAAAGTAGTAGATATTATGAGTTAAAAATAATTATAATAGAAAGATTTATATATAAAGTCTATAAGTAAAATTACTTTTAAAGCTTATAAAAGTATTTTTAAGCTTTACTATATAGGTATATATTTAGTATAAACTTAAGATTACGAAATTTTTTTAAAATAATAATATTATTACTTATTTATAGTATAGAAGATTACGTTTTAAAAAATAAATAAAAGAGCTTAATATAAATATTAAAATACTACCTCTTTATATATATAAGCTAAACAGCGGCGCTAAACGCGCTAACTAAAAAATTATTAATAAAACTATTACTATAAGACTTAGTATAAATTTACTAAAAAAGTTTTAGCTAAAAATTATAAAAGTAACTATAGCGTTTTATAATATTAGTCTAGTAGTTTTTAAAAGTATATAATTTTTAAATAAAGTCTTTTATAGCTAGTTTAGGTAGTATTTCTATTATTATAAATTTAAGCTTATAAAATACTAAACGGCAGATCTATACTTAAATTAAAATAATATATATATTTATAGTTATCGCGTATATCTTTTAAATAAAAATTATATAACTAAGTATAATAGGCGTAGATTTAAAATAAATCTATATATTTATATTAGATATTAAGTTAGTTACGTAGCTTTTAATATTTATAAAATATAAATACTATTACTTAACTAAGTTATTACGACGCGTAATATTACGTTTAATAAAACTTTTTTTTATAAAAAAAAAAAGATTAGTCTATTTTATAGAAAGGGGCTATAAAGCTTATAAATATCTTATATACTATTAAAATTATAAATATAGGTAAAGCGTTTAATAAAATTTTTAATACGTAAGTCTATAACTCTAGTAAGCTAAAAATTAATAAAAATATTACGTAACTTAAATAGTAGCTTAGGGGTACTTTAGTATAGATTTTATTTTATTTTTTTTAGCTAGTTAGGTAAGTAAAGCTCTATATAAGCGGTATATATATAGGCTATTAGCGTAGCTAGCTAATAGTCGCGAATTTATATATTATATAATATAAATATTAGTCTAATTTCTCCTTAGCCTATTCTAGAGCCTAAAAAGCTTAAAAGTATAGATTTTAAAAAAAATAAATACTTTAGTATTTTTTATAAAATATATTTTAGTAAAAACGTAAAATAATTTAAAATAAAAAGCTTACGGGATTTTTAAATAATAAGTAAAAATTTATTTAATATTATTACTTAAATTAGTAATACAAAGCTCCTTTTATTAAGTAAAATAATAAAAATTTTTATTTATAAGACGTAGGGACCTATAAGAGACTATAGCCTAATTATTTAATAAAACTAAAAATAATATAAGTTAAATCCTAAAGATTCTAATAAACTAGGGGGCAGGAATAAAAACTCTTTTAGTATTTATATATTATTAAGCCCTAACCTAAAGAGCGAGCTATTATATAATATAAAACTTATAAGTACTTTACTAAATAGCGTAGATAGCTCTCTTTAGTATAACTTTAAAAATATATTTATTTTTAGTATAAATTTTATACAGGAAGAGCGTAGAAAGTTTATAATTATTAATATTATAGTTTAAGCTGCTATATAGGATAGGGCCTTAAAAAAAATAATATTTTAAAATAAAGTTTATATATACCGTAATAAGTTTCTAAAAAAGTTAGTAATATAAAAAGTAATTTTTTTATATCTATTTAGCCCGCTCTTTTACTAGACTATATATAAAAAATAAACTATACTTTTTAAAAAGTAAACTTAGTAGGTAGTTACGCGTTTTAATAATACTAAATATCTATTTTTACTTAAGTAAGTATTTACCTATAAGTTTAATTAGGATAGTTGTTTTATAAAGTATAAAACTTGCTTTATTATTAGAGGTAACCTCTAGTTAAAAGATATATTTTTATTAATATATATTATAATATTTATAGCGCGCTCCTTTCGCATAACTATAGTAATTATAGTAAAATTTAATCTAAAAATTTTATAGTTTAATATAATTAGTACGTTCCTTAATACACTAATTAACCTCTTAAATCTAATATAGTATAAACTATTTAATAGTTATAAATAAAAAAGTAATTATATAAAGCTTAATTAAGCTCTATATAGTTTAAGAGACTTACTTATACTATAGTATAAGAAATTTTCTAGTACTCTAACTAAGCTTAGCCTTATCTACTTAAAAAAAAAGTTTTATTTATTTTTTAACGCAGATCGTAAGATCTTTATACTTTTTTATATAGATAATTATAAAGGCATACACATACTCCTCCTTTTTTAAAACCCCTTTTAGTCGCCTACACAGCCACTACAGCCACACTTTTTATTCGATTAATATATAAATATAATTATATAGATAATATTCTACTCCTATACTATAAAATTTATTAGTAAAAAGCTTTTAAACTACACGATAAGCTCTTAAAAATATATAAAATAGAAGTATATAGAGCTGTAAAATAGTATTTTAGAATATAAATAATTAGGAATTAAAAAGATTAAATAATTACGCTAATTTATAATTTATATATAAAAAAGATCGCAAAAAAATTTAGAGTAGCTAATTTAGTACTTTTTTTATTAACGCCTTTACTATTAAAAAAGCTAGTTAAAAATAAGGAAAAAGTAATAAAAGCTAAAATTAAGGCGTATTAGAAGCGTATTAGATCTATATGTTATATTACTATTATAATATAACTAGATATAGTATTTATTATTTTAAAACTTTCTTATTTTTTAACTAATCTAAGTAAAAAGTATTTTATTATAGTAGAATACGTAATTATATTTCTTTATAAATTATATATTTAAGTAATCTAATATAGAGTATATAAGGGCCTAAAGCTTATAATTTATTTAAACGCTTTATTTATAAATAATTTAAAGAGTAAATTATCTTTATATAATTATAATATTATATTATTTAGGGGTATAATTATTTAAAAAACTATAAGATAGGCTACTATTATAATATTAACTACTAAAGCAGAGCTCTTCGCGCTTAAATATATAAATAAAAAAATAATAGCTCTAAAGCGCTTTTTTAAAAAACTTACTTTAGATTTTAGAGCTACGTAGCGTATATTCTATAATAATTAATAAATAATTAGACTAGTTATAGGTAAAAATAAGTATATAACTACCCGTTTACGCTATATAGATATATAAAATATATAGCTACGCTAGGAGTATTTAAAAGAAAATTTTAAAATTAAATATTTTTAGATAAGTAATATACCAGCTAATAGGATAATAAAAGCTCTTATAGCCTAGTAATTTTAAAAATTTAGAAAGTAACTAAATTTTAAAAATATAAAAAAAAAATTACTAAACTAGAATTTTAAGAAATAATATAATAATAAAGCGTAAAGCGCTTTAAATTAAATATTAAATAGCTTATTAGCTATTATTTATAATAAATAATTTAAAACCGTATTGTTTAGAAAAACTCTATAATAAAAAAGTAAAAAAATAATAAATATAATAAAAATTATATAATAACCTAATAGATATACTTAATAAATTAATAATTTTACTAGCTTACTAAACTTTTAAATAGTTTAAGCGCGGCGTAAAGTAATTTTATTAAAAATATTATCTATAAAGTTACTATCTAAGTTCTTATCTAGTTTAATTATCTACCTAATAGAAGTTTATAATTTATTAAGTTTTATAGTTTATAATATCTACGTTAGTAAAAATTAAAAAAAGTAGATTAAAAAATTATATTTATTTATAAATAAGCTTTTTCGCCTTCTTACTATAGAGCGGCTTATAATAAAATAGAAAGTGCTTAGCAATGAAAACTATAATAGTAAGTATATAATTTTTCTAAATTATTTAAATTAAGATATTAGTATATATATTAGTTTATAGTTATATCTATTCTTATACGCCTAGTAATAAGAATCTTATATTTTAATATTATAATAACTTTTATCGCTTTTACTAGACAGAGTACTACCTAGATAATAAAAATAAAATATAAGGCGCTTTAATTTTATAAACTATTAGTAATATTAAACTATATAAATACTATTTAATAGTTTTAAAACTTTTTTAATTATAATATAAAAGGATAGATAGAGCTCTAAAAAACTATAAACTAAAAAGTTTAAAATATTTTTTATTAATATTATTTTTATTATTACGGCGCGATAGAGTCTGTAAAATAAATAGTTTATTATTTTTATTTTTTTTAAATTTATTTTTAGATTTGCTCTTTACTATAGAGTGCGGCCTATTTTTTAAATCTAACCTAATAGAGTTTAGAAAAACTAAATTAAAAAGGGCACTAATAGCGCCTTACGCCTAAAAAGGCTAAACTAGGGAAATAGGCTAGATAGATTTAATAATTTTAAAAGTCTTTTAAATTTTTTATTAGTATTAAGCTTCTCGTATAGTATCTATTTACTTATAAAATAATTAATAAATAGTAGTTATAGAGTATAATATAAAAGTAAAACTAAAAAAATTACTATAATTACTAAAAAATTTTTTTAGAGTTTTAGAAAATAAATTATAAATAATAACTAAAACTATTAAAGTACTTAAATCTATTTAAAGCGTAGTCTTAAGTAGATTTTATTAAGCTTATAACAGTATATAGATAATATTTTTTAAAAATTAAAAAATTTATAGAACTTCTTAATTAGAAAAAGTAGGCAGATCTTTATTTATTAAAAATATAAAATAACTTTTTAGAGTTTATAATAGCTATATATTATTTTATAAAGGAAGTAAGTAATTTTTTAAATATTATAGTATAGGAGTATTTATTTAAGTTATAATAATTTCTATTTAAGGCTAAACAGCGTTTTAACTTTTTTAAGCTACCTATTATTAGAGCTTTTTATACTTTTTAATTTTTTTTTTTAACTACTTCTTCTTGCGGAGCGTAATTATAGATTATAAAATAATATTAAATAATTTATTAAAAGCTAAAAAACTAGACTTTATTAGTTTTTTACTAATCTTAGTAAGCTTATAATACTTAAAATACTTTTTAATTTTAACTATATTTAAGTTTTAGATTATAATAATATAAGAAGGATTGGAAAACTATTAAATAAAAATTAGTAAAATTTTTAAAAAATAAAATTAAAGCTTAGAAATCTAGATAAACTTTAAAAAGTAAAAATTAAAAAGAGTATTACAGCTTACTACAGTTATAATAGTAGTAATATAAATAATTAACTTATAATACTTATAATAGTTAAGGAGCTTAAAAAGCTGTTTAGAGAAATAAAGTTAAATAAAAAAATATAGAAATAGTATAGATAGTATAAAAAAGTATAAAAATAATAGTTAGGAGTATAAAAAGAGTAAAAATTATTTTAAAAAAGTTAGTAGAAAAATTATATAAACGCTTTTTATACTACTAACGCTAGCGCGCTTATTATAATTAGTTTTTTACTTTAAAGCTCTATTATTTAGTAATACTATTTGCTAAAATATTATTTTAGAAAATTTTTTTTAAAATTAATTTTATAGCTGCTATAAGCATAAAAAAATTAATTTTTTATTTACTTAGATAGTTAAGCTGTTTTTATTAGTTTAATTAGGGGGTATATCGCGGAAGAATACTTTAGAGCTTATATTACTAGTTTATAAAACTTTTTAAAATAAAAAATTTATTCTCCTTTATATATATATATTACAGCTCTTTAGTACTTTTTTTATATAAGTAGTCTCTACTCTTTAATCTTAGAATCTAGTAATTTCTAGCTCGTTTTTCCTCTACAATTATCTATAAGAGTAAAGAGATAAATTACTACTAAGCTAAAGCCCCGTAGTGTAGACTATTATTAATTGTTAAAAGTAAGTTAAAAAAAATGTAGGCTAGCCTAAAAGTAAAGTAATAGTATAAGAATATATATGCTTTTACTATATACACGGGTACAAGGAGGCGTGTAAAAGGGGAGACAATAAAGGCGCAAGCCACTAGCCACTAGCCACACTGTAGTGTGTAGACTATATATCCCTTATTATATAAGTACGCTCTTATCTAAAGTAGAAATACTTAAATTATAATAATCGCGAATATTATAATAATTATATTAAAACTATTTAGTTAAAAAAGACCTTTAGACTTTTTATATTTATTATTTATATTATACTTATATTATATTTATATATTAATTAAATAAATAGTGTAGCTATAGTAGCTTAGAGTAACTATAAGGAGTTTTAAAATAGAGAAGTATATATATACCTTTATATTATACTTATATTAATATATTTTATTACCTTTTTAATAAAACTTAAGTAATTCTCTATATTAATTTTTTTTTTTAATTTAAACGTTTATATATTTAAAATAATAATATTATTATATTTATAAATTAAATAAATAAATAGTATAGCTATTATAGCTCGGAGTAACTAAAAGGGAATTAAAAAAAGGAGGAGTATATGTATGCCTTTATACTTACTATAATATATTAAAAAATAATATTATTATTATACTTTTAGTCCTGTATTAGCTTATTTATATTTATTAATTATTATTCTTATTTTAATAAAGTAACTTACTATAGACTTTTAGAAGTTGGTATATATTTATAAATAATAAATTAATTAATTTTTTTTATAATATGGATAGATTATTATATAATAGTAACCTTATTTATATTTTTAAACTTTTAAGAATTTTACCTATTTTACAGTTATTATTCTTACTTATTAATTACGTACTTATAGTATTATAGTATAATATATTATAATAAATATTATTAATAATTATTAAATCTAATATAGATAGGCTGGTTAAATAGGTTAGGGTTGGGTTAGAGTTAGGTTGCCTAATCCAAGTGTGGGTCACTAAATAAATTACGTAATATATAATATATTACGCTAAAAATAGTTTTATATATAAATTTAGTACTTTATTTATAGTATATTACAGTTTTACATTTATAGTTCTTATATTAGGTAAGTTAATATAAGTTTAAAAAAGTAATATAGTTTTTAATAGTTTAAAAACTGTTATTTTAATTAAACTAACTTACGTAATATAAGGGCTATTACTTTAAAATTTTAATATACTATAGAATAAGTACTAGATCTCTATATTTTTATATATTAATCGAATAAAAAGTGTGACTGTGGTGGCTCGGGGCGACTAAAAGGGGGTTTAAAAAAGAAGGAGTATGTATATGCCTTTATACTCTAAATAGCTAAATATATAACTAAATAAAATAAAATATTTTAGATTAATTATTTTATTATACCTCTAAAATCTCTAGGTCTCTATTAAGATCGGAATAACGCCTTAAAAATATTTATAATTTAAAATTCTAATTAATTTTTAACTACGCTATAAGTCTATTACGTTAGATTTTTATTTTTATAATAATTTACTCTATTTTTTTAATTAACGCTACTTTATAGACTCTTTTTATAGATTTGTATTTTATAAAACTAGTATATTCTATTTACTACTCTTATTATCTTTAGAATTTTTTTTATTACTTTAGCTACCTATAGTATAAAATATACTATATTAAACATTTATATATATATATATATACGCTACGTATCTTTTTATCGTCTACCTACTTACTATTATATTTATATATCTCTTTTACTCCTAGCTATTCTTATTTATAAGTTTAGTCTTTCTCTTATAATTTATATTAAAGTATAAAAAGCTTTATATAATTACTAAAATTTAGCGCACAACTTATTAGGTAATTTTTAACTTAGTTTTATTTAACTTTTTTAATATATTAAGTATAAAAGTATATATATACTCCTACTTTTTTAAACTTTTTTTTAAGTTACTTTAAGCTACTATAGCCACACTGTTTATTTAATTAATATATAAAGATATTTATTAATTTAGATTTACTAACTATTATTATTATATTAAAAGTATTTAATCTAAGGGGGCCTTAAGACTTTTTATATTTATTATTTATATTATATTTATACTAGTATATTCTATATATATTAGTATACTAATCGAACAAATAGTGTAGATGTGGTGGCTCGGGGCGACTAAAAGGGGTTTTAAAAAAAGAGGAGTATGTGTATGCCTTTATATTTATATTTATAATAGAAAATATATAAATAGTTAGTATATAATTTAGTCCTATATAATGATAAATAATAATAATAATAATAATAATAGTAGTAGTAGTAGTAGTAGTAGTAGTAAGAATCTACTATAGGAACTGTAGGCGATTGTACGCTTAATAATAAAAGCCCCACCTTAGGCCGCCGGTAAGGCACTGGACGTGTTAGTAATAGCGCACGTACGATGAATGCTTGAAGGGCGTCGCGGAGCTCCAAGCAAAATGTCACAAAAGGTTTCCGGCAAAATGTTGGCTCCTACTTCCATGGTCTCTTCGGTCGGTTTCTACTTCAGCTTTTAATCATTGCGTACACGGTTTAGCACCTAACAGAGTTCCATCACTGCGTTTGTACCCCGGGATCGAAATCTAGGCGTACTTATCATTTCTTGGTTGGCTCCTGCTTACTACATGAAAGCCCTGGAGAGCTTCGCCTCTCTCTTTTCTTGCCTAATAAAAAGGATGCCGTGCGCTGCGAAATCGGTACAAGAGTCCAGCTGCTTAACTTATAAGAGTGGGCTGTGTACCGTTGATCCCAAGAGGAGAAAGGTTCACGGAACAGAGGGCGAAAGAGAGGTCTTGCTCTTATTCTACTAGCGAAGGAGCGAGTCGGACTCGGCACAGTATATACTGGCATGATTAGCAGATATATCGATAGAAAAACGTGCGCTACTGGATCCGGAAACGTAAATAAGGAGATGTGGAGCGGCGACCCTGTGCTCGGGAGGACATTCGCGGAAACGCTAGACGAATATAGTTAGCCATCATCCACGAGTTATAAGCCACCACGTGATCAAAACACTTCAGAGGTTCCAAGGTTGTGAGGTTAGCTCTTCATAGCCATACTAAGAAACAATGTTTACGCAGAGGGCACAAGGCTACCGTCCCCAGACGCTTAGTGACAAACGGAGTTAATTGGGCTATGGCCATATACTCAGCCAGGTCATGAGCAGCATATAAGTATTCATGTTGGCTTTAATCTTGCTTGTACTAAGGAAAACCTACCATCCCTAGGTAGTAGGTAGGAAGAGTGATCGATCCAAAAAAAGAAATTAACATAGATATCTCTCGCGATTTCCATGAAGACAAAAGTATATACACGAAGCATCCATGGGTGCATTGAAGCCAATAGTGGAACCTGTTCGAAGTGAGTAACGCTCCAGCTCCCAGCCTACTCCTGATTGCGAGTACCCCACCTCATCTCCCTCTTGCTCAGGCCCTGCAAGATGCTCTTCACGCCGGCGACGAATCCAGAGTTAGTCCAGGCCTGGCTAGCATCCCACATCATCACTCCGCCGAAACTCGAGTACTTTGCGCTATATTGAATGACCGGCTGCAGTGCGCTTGGTGAAAGATAACCTCTTCCGGCTCCGGTGTTGGCGGGCACGCCCAGTAAGACCTTCGCAGACGGGTTCTTCGAAGCTTTGGCCCACGTATCCCACTGGTTGAAATTGAAATTCCATTGATCAGATGCACCTGGTACGTATGAGGACGCCCCGCAGCCGTTGTTATAAAATTGCACATTCACCCAGTCCATCGGCACATTGTTCAGAATGTCCTGGTTGTAATAATCCGGGTAAGGGCACTGAGGAGCAGCACTGAGGTAGTACTTCTTTCCGCCGGCGGCATCCATAAGGGATCTTAGACGGTTTCCAAAGGTAGCCATGTTGGAGACATTGGCTTCGAAGTCGAAGTCGAAGCCGTCCAGGACTGCAGTACCGAATGGACGAAGAGCATTGCTTCCACTTTGGACCGGACCGAACATCGCCCAAACCTTTTCGGCACCAGCTTTAGCGGCGTCTGTGGACGTAAAACCACCTTCATTGTACGAGTCGCCCCCAATGGAAAGCATGATAGTCTTTCCTTGCGCTTGGCAGGTCTTGATGTCCTCTCTACGTGCAAGTCAGCCTACCTGGGTAGAGCAAGAAGGGTATAAGATGTTCAGCAAGTTGGAGCAACATGCATAGCGGGAATGGGTCGGGGGTTATATAGAAGTGGTAGCAGAGCCAGGGTGCTTACTCTATTTCGGGACAAGAGAAAGTTTCAGTGCCTGGGAAGAGACTGCATTTGTCGCCTTGGTTGGCAAAGTTCATGACTGGTTGACTTCCCTCGCCATTGAAGCGAAGTAAGAATGCGAGAAGCAAGACCTTGAAGACGGTCAGTGAGCCCTTCACGGCAAGTATTACGAATCAAATCATACGTCCACATTCGGATCTGTAAACGAATTAGTAATGCAAGAGCTGATACACCCGGATAAGTCCAGCTCACCAGCACAATAAGTTGATAGGCGCGTCTGCGTACTCTGCTTGCCGGCAGAGTTTTGGCCCCAATAGAGGACCACGTTCGATTTGCTCGTTGCGCTGTATCCGGCGTGAACGGTGGCGGTCGTTGCCAACGCAATGGAAAAGGTTGCGAGTAGGCCCATTGTGAGGATGTGTACAACGAAGAAGTAAGAATGCTCGAATGTTTACCTCACAAGGAAAGGGTTGCAAAGAATGTCAATGGCTATGTTGGGCACCCATGATGGCGAAGATGGCTCAATTTATACTTCGCCCTTCCATACCTACGTACCTGAAACGCTCTACGCGCTGCTCCCAAGCTTTCAGGATGCTGTCTTCTATGTAGATTGCATAGGCGCCGGTAAAAGTTGGGTTGGGACAGCTTCGGATTGGTCGAGGTAGTGCGAGCTTCTACAACGACGGGTAAGATGCCATGTGCCTTCCTACTTCATGATGCGGCGGGTAAACGTGAATGTAACTTGGCATCAACACTTGTGACCCTCAAGAGATAGTGTAGGGCAGGTCAGGGGTGCAAGCCGTAGTTGACACAACCCACGTGCTCTCAGCCACTCGGCAGATAAGAATGCGGTGAATGTCGTATGGTTCAAATTTCCGGGACTAATTATGATAAAGGCCCTTTCCAAGCTTTAAGTAGACGTAACCAGCGAATGCGTTGAGCGTTGCCGACCAAGGTCTCGAGTAGACGTACCCGGCGTCAAACGATGGATGTGTAAAGTGAAACTTGGATTTAAAATGGTTTGCAATGCTGAGAAGAAAACTGGAGAATGTCATTTATTCAAGCTTACGTGTCTGAGTCATTATAGTCGCCGCGGTGTTTGGGAGCCCGCTATCCGGGTAAGCCTTTCAACCGAAGAAGTCGAATTTGGGGTTCAGATATACCGTACGTATGATCCAATGGTAAACCGCGATTAGTCGACTGCGGGCTTTATCACAAGCGTACGTTCCGTCCGAAAGCTGCAGGTACAGAATCCGATGTATTCGTAATTGGACGGAGTCTGCAGGGGTGTTCAGGAGCCCAGCGATTTGAAGATACCTTCCTTTTCCGGTATTGCCATGTGCAACCTCAACGTGAGAGCCTTACATCTTCCTCCTGTTGTAAGGCTTAGATACTGCCCGCCGGCGTTTGGATAAATCTGATGGAGTTGCAGCGCAGCAAACAGCTAAGTGTCATGCGTGAACCATAGCCTGAGCTCCTTGCCCTGCTGATCGTGTAAATGGTGGAGCGCCGTGTCTCGTGATGTACCCACTGTTTCTGCCAAGGACGATGTCCGTCCTAGTGATGCTCACAAAGGAGCTGCTCAAGGCTCTGGTAATGCCAACCACATGATAGATCTCAACGCCCGCCTTCTCTCGCTACCAAACATTGCGATATACCCACGGTATTCCTTTCAAAGCCATCTCCGATACCAGACAGATACATCGCTCAAGTGTCCGGAAAAGAGCTGTGTAAGCTTGCAGTTTGCCCCACCAACCTTTCGGTAGCCATATGACAACACCTGTATTGGGAAATAAGTGTACGGGAAATGCTACGCATCTCCCTATAGGCTTTAATATGCACGCGCCCAAGGTAGTAATATTATAAAAATAATTTAAATTAATAAAATTAGTATTAAGGCTACTACCTTAGGGAAGGAACTACAATATATAGAAAAGATAGTATATAAATACTATATATAAATTTATAATAGCTATATTTATTAATTTTTTATTTTTTATACTTTTTATATAATTTTAACTATTATATTAGTTATAGTAATTTTAATTATTATATTTATTAGGATAACTATACTCTGCTCGTGCAGAGTAATAGTCGTCTATAATATTATAAAAAATAGGAAATAGTATAAAATAATAAATAATAATAGTTATACCTTAATTATTAATATCTTCCTTTTCTGCTATTTATATAATAGCTAGATAGGGGTTCTATACGCTAGTGCAGATTATATAATTATATAACTATAGCTATATAATTTATACGCTCTATATTACTAGCAAATCTATTTAGGTTAACTACTTTATATATACTAATAACTCTTCTTTTTATAGTAATACCGTATAAATACTCTATCTTTTTATATCTTTTTTTTTAAAAGTTTTCCTTTTAACCTTCGTACGATAAAGTAAAAAGAATATAATATATAAAAAAAAAAAATATACTAAAAAGCACTTTGTGTAATAGGGGATATTTAATTTAAAATATAAAAAATATGTAAAATACCTTATTAGGTCTCTTATACAGACTCTAGCCTATTAACTAAAGCTTTAATACTATAAAAGAGGGTATTAAAAAATATTAATTATATAAAAGAACTATTTAGTTTACTCTTTATAAAAGTATTTATAGAATTATTTTTTTTTACTATTTATTATATTTTAGAGATCTCGCGGTTCTCGTATAATTAATAAAAAAATATAATATTTATTATAAGCCTCTTCTTATTTATTATACTAAGCTTAATAAAATAATTATATAAAAATCTTAAATCTATACAGACTACTATAGGGGCTAGTAAAAAATTAATTATATAAAAGATTTTATTAATAGTAGTACTAAGAGTAATAGCTATATTAAAGCCTATAACTATTTTATATAACTTATTAGTAAGAATACTTTGCGTAACTTATTTATATTTAGTTAAGTTTTAATAAATAATATTACTATATACGGTAAACTTAGTATCTATATAGTTTTTAACTCTAAAAATAATAAAATATCTAAACTATAAACTAAGATCTTAGTTATTTATAAGAAATTTATTTATAAAAATAAAAAGCTTTGTATATTAAAAGTCTAGTAGAATATATAAAACTTCTTTCTTTATATTCTTAATCTGCTACTTAATTCTCTTATTTAGTACTTTTACTTTTAATATAGTAGGCTCTCTTATTTATATAATTATAAAAAGGTTAAATATAGTTTTTAGTTAATAGATAAAAATAATATATATACCTTTTATATACTACTTAATATACCGCTATTAAGCTTTTAGATTAGTTAAATTTATTATATAAAAGCTTTTACTCTATTTTTTCTAAATTATAGTAATTATTCTATTTTTTTTTTAAATAATTTTTATTTTATTAAACTCTAGAGGTTTATATATAAAAAAAATAACTTATTTTTTATATAAAACTCTATAGCTTATAATTTATTTTTTTCTCTATTAGAGAAAGTAGTTAAAATAATATTTAAAGTATTATCTGTCTATATACCTATTAGACTAAAAGTTTCTACTTTTTTCTTTATTATAAGTAGGTATAGATTATAAGTAGAGGGGAATATCTTTAGCCTTTTAGTATAGTAGTTATAGTATATTTTAAACTAGTATAAATCTAATTTAGTTATACTATATAGGGGCCGTATAACTTAGAAGATTATACTAAAAAAAAAAGGTAGTTTATTTCTTTTAGGGGTTTTACGTATAGTATATAAAATAGTAAATTTTTAAATTATATATAAATTTAAGTAATATTACGTAATTTATATTTTATATTATATAATTTAAGAAGTATTACGCCTAAAACTAAAATAAGTCTTTAGCTTATTCTTTAAATTATTAGTAACTATATAAGGATAAACTATTTATTATTATTAAAGTAGCTAGCTAGTACGTAGTAAAATTTTTTATATAAAACTATATTCTTATTTTTAACTTCCTATACTATCTTAAAATTAAATATATAGCTTATATAAATAGTAGAATTATACGTAATAGACTTAAAAATATTATTTATAATAAGGGTATTAATCTCCGTATAATTAGATTCCTTAAATAGGTCTCTAAATATTATAATAATATTATCCTAGTATAGCTTTATTACTAGTATAAAATTAAGCTTCTTTTTTTAAATTATAAAGGCTTCTATTATATAGTTCTTCTTTAGGCGACCTCGCTTTTTTAGCTTTTTAGGTTTAGGTTATATAATTATATTCTCCTTTTCTATAGCTAGGGGGTTATTATATAAAGGAGATTTATAATAGTATAATTTTATATATATTTATTATATAGTTAGTAGGCTATTTTTTAGATTTATAGTAATATTTAGTTTATTAATTAACTATAATACGTATAAACCTATCTATCCTTTTTTTTTTTTAAATTAGAATCTTTAATTTAATAAAAAGGGATAGAGTTTTTTACAGATCTAGTCTATTATATATATTAATTATATAGCTTAGCGTAAGCTTTATATAATTAGTCTATAGGGCTTTTAAAGTTTTATAGATAGTATTAGTTTATATAATAATATTTAGTAATAGTAGAGATATTATACTAATTTTTAAATAGGCGCTAAAGATAAAAAATATTAGTATAAGACTATCTAAGCCTATAGTATTATTTAATACCTTTATAATTATTTAAAAAATATTTTTATTACTTATATAGTATCTAATTTTATTTTTTAGAATATTAAAGACTTACCGTAATAGGCTATATACTCTTTTAATTTTACTAACTATCTAGTAGATCTCTACTAGTATTTAGTAATACTCTACTCTTATAATTTATATACTATTTTTTAAATTCTTTTTTTATAAAGGTATATATATACTCCTCCTTTTTCGAAACCCCTTTTAGTCGCCTACACAGTCACCACAGCCACACCCTTTTATTCGATTAATATATAAATATATTTAAATTTTTCTAAAACAAAGTTAGTGCCTAGATTATATATAATAAAATCTAGAAAATTTTAGTAGGTATTAATCTAGTATTATATAAAAGCTGCCTATACTTCTTATATAGATATTAAATAAAGAGAGGTAGCAGCTTAAAATAATATTTTTAAGTTAATAATATAAAGGATATCGCGGTTACTAATTTATATAATATTAATAATAATCTTATAGTTAAAGTAGGTATTATCTTTAATAAAAAATTTAAATCTATATAAAGCTACTTTATATATTTAGTAATAATAATATAGCTTCTAAATCTACTCTAGTATAGTAGAGTTAACTTTATAACCTATATTATAAAGTAGTTTATAAAGTTATTTTATATAAAAGTATCTAAAGCGTCTATAGAGTTTATAGAGTTCTTTTTTAGTAAAAAATAAAATAGCTTCTATACGGCTTATATTAAAAAATAAATATTCTTACTTATATATAACTAGAACTATTATACTATTCTTAATAAAGGTATACACATACTCCTCCTTTTTTTGAAACCCCTTTTAGTCGCCCCGAGCCACCACAGCTACACTATTTGTTCGATTAGTATATAAATATATACTATTCTTATATATAATAACGTTTAATATATTATTAAAATATACTTCTATACGGTTAGTATCTGCTAAAAATAATAAAAAAGGTATTAGAGTATTTAAAATATAGTAAATTATTATACTAATTAGGTTTTTAATCTATACAGTTCTAAAAGTATACATTAGTATATTACTTCTAAAGCTAATAGTAGTTTCCTTTAAGGTCTAATTAATTTTTATACTAAAATTCTTATAAATATACGCTTTAAGCTAGCTTTTACTAACTATTAAAAATTTAACTATATTTATATTTTAAAATTCGCTTTAATACTACGTATAATATCTTTTTTTAAAAGTAAATTATTTAGCTATCTCTCTTTTATTTATAGAGAATATATCTTCTACTATTATATAATAGAGAAATAAAGTAGTAGTAAAATATTAAACTACTTCTTTTTCTTTTTAAGAACTAAAATTAAATATAGTTTTATTTTTTAATTCCTCTATATTATTATATAAGAATCTTTTAAAGTCGTAAATATAGAAAGTAATATTACTTTAAAAAAATATTTCTTTATAGAAATTTTTATATATTATAATATACTAGTTACGTACTTAGGTCTTATCTTATATAAAATAGTTTAATAACTAATATCCTTCCTTATAGTAGATAAAATATTTCTTTTTTTTTACTACTAGAGTTATACTTTTAAATTTCTAAAAAGGTTATTACGTATAAAAGTAAAATTATTAGCGCTAGGGGGGTCTATTTTTATTATTAATATATTTTTAATCTATATAATAAGTCTTATACAATACCTATAACTAAATATAGTATATATATTAGTAATTTATATTAATTTATAGTATAAACTTTAAATTACTTAGTAGTTTTTTATACGTAGGCTTTATTAAAAATATAGCTTATTTAAGTTTTAGTTAATCTTTATATACTCGTATAATTACCGTATAGAGTAGTACTTTTTTTTAAACTAAAGGTCTAGAGCTCTTTATACTAAAATTAATTTATTAATTATTACCTCTAAGACTTTATACGGAGTCTTATTAGGATTTTTTTACTTAAATTATATAAAAATAATAGTAGTCTAATTTGTCTAATACTAGTTATAGTTAATATATATATTAAAGTAGTAGTTTAACCTATTATATAACTATTTCTATAAGTATTCTAAATTAATATTATATAAGTAGAACTAGTCTACGTAATTTTTTAAAATATTTAAAAAAATAATAGTATATTATAACTCTTAAATATTAATTCTCTAGTAAAGCTTAATAAAGATATAAGCCTTATTAGCTAAAATATTATATAAGCAGCTAGTATAGTTATTTATTTTCTTCTATATTTTTTAGAATATAATTATTTTTTATAAATTAAGTTTCTTTAGCAGTATATCCCGTATAAATAAAAGTTAAAATATTAGATTCTAGTAAGTAGCGTATAAAAATTAAAAAATTAGTTAGTAACTATTTATTAATATTTTATACCTAGTTCCTAGGGGAAATAGTAATATTTTAAAATTATATAATAATAAATATATTAAGTATTATAATTTACTATTATATATACCTAAAGGCAGTACTAGGGTATATAAACTATATAGAGGCTAGAGTTATTTAGATTTATATAGCCTATATCTATATTTATATAATATAGACCTAAAATTCTCTAGGTAATACTAGTATAGCGGGATTAATTACTCGTATAATATATATTATAATAGTTAGCTTTTTTACTATATAGGAGGTATAGCTAAAGTATATATAATATTTAGCTATTAACTAAAAATTTAAAAGTTTAAGCTTAATAGCTTCCGTATAGGTTATTTTATAGTAATAATTAAACTTTTTATTAAATTTCTTAATTATATATAAAAATTTTTAACTTTCTAATATCTTTCTATAATTTAAAGAAGAGTTTATATAAAATTTTATCGAAAAGTAATAAGTACGCCTAGACAACGATCCAGGGGTACAAACGCAGTAAGGGAACTCTATTAGGTGCTAAACCGTGTACGCAATAATTAAAAGCTGAGATAAAAGTTAACTAAAGATAATGTCTATTTAAACAGCTGCTTAATTAAATGATAAGCATGCTGGTGGGCCAGATATAAAATTTTATAGTATTCTTTTTTATTTATCTGCTAGAGCTTATACGCCCTTATTTTATAAAATTCCTAGCAGTTTTCTTTAAAATACTTATTTTAGTAATATAAAATAGCTATAGTTCTATCTTATAAATAAATTATAATATAAAATAATTAGATTTTAGCTATTCTTTTACTCTATATAAAGTTTTATAATAACGCAGCTAACGTACGTATTAAGTTATTTAATAAATAGATTATTTAAAATATTTAAGTCTTTTATCTAATATTATAACTTAGTCTAGTCTTTAAGTACTTATATAGAGATATTATATTTTTAAATATATTTCTTTTATACTAAATCTAGATTTATCTTTATTATACGCTCTTTGTCTTTTTTTATAGAAAAAACTTCTTTTAGTACTATTATATTATCCGGTTTATATAATATATAATTAATTATATAGTTTTAGCTTACGGTACTAGCGTGTTTATATAAAATAGTTTAGCTTTAAAAAGGGTTATCCTTATCTTTTATATAGATAAAGGTTTAATAGAATATATAATTTAATATACTTCCCTTTATTTATAGATACGGGGAAGAGTCGTGTAATACGTAAAATTATTCTTATATAGTATAGATTTAATAATAACTTAACCTCTTTATACGCCCTTACTAATTTACGGTAGATAAAGAAATCTAATTAATTACTAGTAATAGAGTAGTTAAATAAATTTATTAACTAACTACTAATTAGTGTTAGGATAACTATACTCTACTTATATAGAATAATAGTCGTCTGTAATATTATAGGAGATAGAAAATAATATAAAATAATAAATAATAATAGTTATATTTTAATTATTAATATCTTTCTTTTCTGCTATCTATATAATAGCTAAATAGGAGTTCTATACGCTAGTATAGATTATATAATTATATAATTATAACTATATAATCTATACGCTCCGTATTACTAGCAAATCTATTTAGATTAACTACTCTATATATAATATTAATATTAATAAAACTATTTAAAAAAATTTTTAATACTACTACTAGTTTTAATAGAGACCTAGAAATTTTAAAATTATAATAAGATAATTAATATAAAATATATTATTTTATTTAGTTAGATATTAAGCGATTTATTTTTATTATTCTAGGCCTATTAGTTATTATCTTCTTATAGTCTTTATAATTTAATTTTAAAAAAATTTTTAATACTTAAGTTATACGTACTTATTATATTTTTATAATATTATATATTTATAGTTCTCTAATTTATCTATAATTATTTAGCCTACTCTTATATAAAACTTTTAAATTATTTTACTACTTTTATATAAAGTTTTAACTTAATTATAAAAGTTTTATAAGTTATTAGTTTCTATAGTAGACTTTTTAAAACTATTATTATATACTATTTTATAGTTTAAATATTTAGTAAATATTTAAGAGTACTAGTAATACTAGCTCTTTATTTAATTTATAAAATATTTTACCTTATTATCTACACTTTAGTTAAATTTTTAGCTTTTTAGTAATAGCTACTATAATTATATACTATTTTTAAGTTATATTAAATATTTTATATATTTATATATTAATCGAACAAATAGTGTGGCTGTGGTGGCTTAGGGCGACTAAAAGGGGTTTTAAAAAAGGAGGAGTATATGCATGCCTTTATACCTAATGTGTCGAAAATATTCTATTATATAGTATTTTATTAAAAATTATATAAGTACTATTATTACTTTAAACTAGTCGTAAATTATTATTTATTTTAACTTTAATATTTTTATTATTTTTTTACTTATCTATTTACTATATTTTCTTTTTAATATATATTATAAATACCTATAATATAGAAAACTATATATATATATCTAGTAAAGTGTCTATTTTATACTTTATTAAATATATAAGAGTCTAGTACTATAATTAATAAAATATATTATTTTATATATATCGCTATATATTATAAATATAATATATTAATAATTTTTTTTATAAATACCTATATAGTATTAGTTTATAATAGTAGATATATAAGTTCGGGCTTAATCGTAATGGCTAGGTCTAATAGGTTATAATAGTAGTACTTATTAATAGGTTTATAATAAGAAAGAAACTTTTTAATTCTTTTTAGTACTAACTATTTATTTCTTTTATACTTAAACTGTTATATACTATTATAAGTTTATTTTACCTATACTTATAGATATTTTATAATACTTTCTTTTCTTCCCTCTATATATTATCTGCTACGTTTATCTATAATTATTTACTATTTTATATATAGCTTTTATATTAATACTAATACTTTTCTTACTAGCTTTTTCGCGTTTTATGGCTATACTATTATTAGAGTAATAACTACTACTCTAGCCTTAGATCTAGCGTAGTTAGAGTTATTTTAGTTATTTAATATAGCTAGGAGCTACTATTTTTATTTATAAATATAGTTTAGGTTAGTATTTATAATAATAAGATTTATAAAATTTTTAGAATTTTTTACTATCGTAACTGCGTAGATTAGTAATAATTACTATTACTATAGCTATAGCCGTAGCTATATAAGTATAGTATATACTTATTTATTTTTAGTATAAAGTTATAATCTGTAGCTATTATAGCTATTATTTATTTTATACCCCTTTACCTATAAAGGCGGAGCCTTTTAGTAATATACTAAAATTTTATAAAAATTACTAGTAAAATAGTCTTTATAGAAATAGATTTAATAAAATATTAAGCGTTATATTTATTACTTTTATAGGGTTATTTAGCTATATTATAATATATACTATAATATATAGTATATATAGTAATATTTATAAGAGAATTTAATATAGTTGTCTAGTATAGTAGGCTATCCTATTATACTTTTTTATTATTCTATATATATATATATTTATATAGTAGTAGGGGCGCCGGCGTATATTAATACTTTATAGTATACTATTAATAGCGACTAGCTATTAACGTTATATTTTTTTTCTTTATAAATAAATGTCTAGTACTAGATTAGAGGAGATTATACGTTAACTTATTATAGGCGATTAAGTAGGTAATACTATTTTAACTTATTATAATTATTCTTAGTATAATACAGGGGGGTGACATTGGAAAAGATAAATTAAAAAAAACTAGTTTTTTAAACTTATATAGTTCTAGTAATATTAAATATAATAAATTAATAATTTTATTATATAATAGGAAAAGCTTAAAATTATTATATAATAAAGCCTAATTAGGCTTAGCGTATTTAGAGCTATAGTTATATAGTCTTAAACTTAAGAATTTTTTTACTCTTAGGTTTACCTATTTATAACTTTTTAACTAGCGTATAAAAATAGTTACAAAATATATATATATTACTAATTACTATATAAAATTTATTATAACATTTATAGTATAAAGGTATACACATACTCCTCCTTTTTTAAAACCTCTTTTAGTTGCCTACACAGCCACCACAGCCACACTATTTATTTAATTAGTATATAAAAAAAATATATAATATTTATAGTATAGGTGAATTATATTTTATAATAATTATAATATATTTTATTAAAATTAAAAAATAGTATAAATTTAGAAGTATCTTTATTTATATTACATAATTAATATTTTATACAACTTTTAGTAAAATTATAAATATTATACTAGTAATTTAGGTATAATAATATATTATATTAATTACGTAATATATACTTAAATTTAGGCTAACCTATTTAGGTAATAGTAAAATATTAAATAGTTAGTACTTTTTACAGTAAAAAATATAAAAAAGAAATTATTTTATTATTTTTACTATTTAAAAAGTTATAACACTTTATATTAAAAATAATATAAAAAGTTTTTAGACTATTAATAGTTTAATATAATTATATATTATAAAATTTTACTATTGTAAAGTTTCTTATATAGTTCTACTTATTTTTAATATTTTAAATTTTTAAAAATAAAGTATATATTAACTTTCTAAGAAAACGTCTAAATTCTCTAAATTAAGTCTTAAAGTTTCAAACTTAAAATACTAAAGATTTAGATAAGTAACTATATTTGAAAATTTAATGATACATAATATATAGGGATAAGTAATATATATATATTTTATAGCTAATTTTATACGCTAGTTAAATAGTTATAAATAGGTAAACTTAAGGATAAAAAACTTCTTAAGTTTAAGGCTATATAACTATAGCTATAAATACGCTAAGCCTAATTAGGCTTTATTATATAATAAACTTTAACTTTCCCTATTATATAATAAAATTATTAATATATTATATTTAATATTAATAGAACTAGTTTTTTTTTATTTGTCGTTTCCAATATTACCCCCCTGTATATTAATATATAACTACGTACTATATTTTCTATTATTATACTTAAATTATTATAAAGCCGTTTTACAGGAACCCCTATAGCAGCTAGTAGTTATTTTTTTAAAAAAATATAGGTACTACGCTAAAAGCGTAGCTTTATTTAAAAAAAAAGATATATAAGTATAAGTTACTATATATAAACATAAATTATACTAAGCTATATAACTATTAAATATTATTAAGTAGTTATTATATATCTATTTTAGTATAAGATCTTTTTTAATTAAGTTTAGTATGGTATTTTTAAAAGCCGATTATTAAATTATATAGTATAAATAGTACGTTTTTTTAATTAAATAATTACTAATAGTAACTCTATTTTATATATAAAAAGAAAACTACTAGTACTAAATCTAATTTAAAACTTATTTAAGACGTAATAGTAGAATTATAAAAATATAAAATAATTATTATTATATATAAAGTAAATTAATATTTATAAATACTAGAACTACTTAAACTAATATTATATATTTTTGGTATAATAAGTAGAAATTACTTAATATAAATAAGTAATATATTCAACTAAAATTTTTTATATTTAATTAATTATATAATAGTAATTACATAGTATATTCTTTAAATTAAGTATGTATATAAAAGTTTTATAAAAATATTATATAAAACTCTATTAAATTAATAAATAAAAAAAGGGTATATCAGGATTAATAGATAGAAAATAAATAAATTATTCTACTGAAATATATAATAGTACTACTCAGCGTGCGCTACACTATATAATTATTAAAAAGACATTAATTATACTACGCATCAGGGCGTCCAAGGATCACAATTGCTTTGCAATCTTCGAATTCGTACATACATAATCGTGTTACACCCTACGGGTCCATTATAATTAGCGAGCCATAACCCGTGACGGTGACGAGCGTTAGTGACCTTAGAAGTGGCCTAGCAAGTCGGGTTGCTTTTCTCGCAACTGCCACACTATAACACCTTTCGCGTATCATCGCAGAGTCAGTACCTCCGACCATATAGTAGCGAAGCGGTCTTCCAACTTCTGAAAAGAGCGGTTGCATATATCCGAGCGATTCGTAACGTGCCTAGCAAAAATCATCTCCCGCTTTTCGTGCGTCTAGGAAGTCGTGGATAGTAGTTTTAACTAAAGAATCCATAACATCCGCATTTATAAGCGAAGCCGGCGCGACGGCCTCAATCGAGGCGGTGAACATATTAAGGGAAAATCTTAGCTCATTAAATAACGCCCAAAGTTCATGCGGAGGCTGATCTAACAGCTCGAAGGCAACTCAAACGTCGACGCTAGAACTAGAGCCACACAAAACTATAGCTTCGTGTCATAAAACCACAGCGTATGTAGCGACACATGGAATACCTAAATATAAGTGGTCTCAGGGCTATATAAAAGTTCTCCGTGTACTTATTTTAATGAGACGGAGCCGCATATGCCGTAGAACATATCCCGCTAGCAGATACATACCCGTGCTGTACAATTCGCAGTAGAGCATAAGCCTCCATATAAACTTTATAGCGGCGTTAATGACAGCGTCGGCTAACGAAAGCATAACTGGCGACTTAAGCCGTATTGTCGTATATTCAAGGACATCGAAGATCGCCCTAACTGGACTGTTGATAAACGATTCTGATACCTGTGATATACATAACATCAGCATTTCTATAAACACCTCTCGAGCAGATATAATACTATCAGTGTAGTTCGATATTCGTCTTTCATGGACTATAGCTCCAACTACGACAAGGAGAAAACGCGTCACAGGCCGGCAAAACACTTAATACGCAGAAGTTGTTATGAGCCGAAGAGAAAGCTTCGTGTGTTCTGATCTGCGAACACGCGCTGAAACGTTCTCGCGTTTATCTTAACAAAATTTAATATACAAAGTGTTCAATGTCGTGGCCAAGAGGTGTTAAGTTTCCTGGAGCCCGCACGTGCGACCAGGCGAGTTGTTGAGGTTTCGGGTACGGTATTTCTAGCGAAACGGCTTTGTGGATAAAAGAAACCTATAGTTAACATTACCCGATAAGTCGCGCGCTAGATCCTAGCAATTATATAAAAACCCCTATACCTTAATACGGATATTTAAAAGAAAAACTAAAATAATAAAAAAAAATAGTATAAAAAAAATTATAGGTATAATAATAAATAAATAAATAGTAAAAAAATACGTAGTATATATACGTAAAAAGATTTTTAATATAATAAATTTTATTTTATAAGTAATTAAAATAATAATAAAAAAAAATTTAAAAATTATAAAAATAGTAAATAAAATATACTAGTTTTATAAAATATACATCTATAAAGAGAGTCTATAAAATAGTATTAACTAAAAAGATAAAATAAAATATTATAAAAATATAAATTTAATATAATAGGTTTATAAAATAGGTAAAAATTAATTAAAATTATAAATTATAAATATTTTAAAGGCATTATTAGGTTATAATATTAGTTAAAGTAGTTAAGGGCGCCGGTGGTTTCGGCTCTAGACGAAGCTTAGTGTAGCTGTGCCCTTTTGAAGTCGCGCGAGAAAAGTAGCGGTCACTCTGCTTCTCCCCTATCGTCGGGAAAAGTCTGAACAGATCATGCGACAGGCAAGCGGTCACTCGCTCGGACTTTTATGGGCCACCGCAATCCGTACCGGCGTTCTCTTGTCATCTGATGCCCCGCCTTTCGTCAAGGCATTACAGAGGGTACGGCATAACTTCGTGACAACAGTCCACAGCGCCTTGCACCATGGTTAATAGGGAGCGACCATCAAAGGCCTGCTTTGCATGCCGCGGCAGACGGGTCAAGGTGTGTGGCAGCCTGCGCCTACAGCCGGTCGCTAAGAGAACATAGTGTGATAGGAATATGCTGGGATGCGGCCAATGTGCACGTATGAGCGTTCCCTGCCCGCTCTACGCCGATCCCTTAGATAGAACAGAGCTACCGCGGCCAAAGCGAGGTCGTCATGAGAAAGACAGAAGCGAGCTACAAGAGAAAAGCGCGTCGCAGAATAGTAACCACAACGCATGCGTCCAGCCTTTTAAGTCTAAGAAGCTCTTCATATTCCGAGGATCCCGCCTCCGACATCATGAAAGAATCGTTATACTATAATCTACCTCTGTACTTGGATACGATCGTGTTCACAGAATTCATGGTTTCCTATGTCCCGCAAAGTCCCTACGACTATCTTCGGTCGTTCTTTGCGGACCGAAACTCGGAAGCCTCATTGCTCGTTAGCGTACAAGCTGTCTTATTCGCTATGGCTACTTGCAAGCCCAGAGATTCCCGAATTCTAGCTACAGCAAGACAGCTGTATGCAACCGCCCTGTGCCATACAAATACTGCGCTGAGCGACCTTAGCACTGCCACACAAGACGATACTCTTGCCTCTGTTCTCCTTCTAGGCCTAATGCGAAGCTCTTGTCTGTCAAGTGTCGGGAAAGTCCAGCAACTGGGCGAAGCACACTGCAGGCGCTCTTGCGCTCCTTCGACTCCGTGGAGCCGCGCAGTTCTGCACCGAGCTAGGTCGCCGACCGTTTCTCCAGATTTGCGCCGTTCTGACCTTCGATGCCATGGTGCGTAGAGAACACCTGTCGCCAGACCTTCTTATGTCACGCTCATTGGCGAGATAACAGAATCGCCAGGTGTGCTGTGGGACGACCGTATGCCCTCCATGGAAAAAGTCACGAAAGCTCTTTTCTTAGACCAGAGAGCATTGCAGTTCCTCGCCGGTCTACCCGAGGACTTTGCGTACCGAGAAGTGCAGCAAAAGGCCTACAATACCCCGAGATCCGGCTGGGATATTCGTGGACATATCATACACCAGTATCAGCACCACCACGCAGCTCGCATGTGGAATGCATGTAGGGTATTGCGCATTAAACTCAACAGCGTCATCCATGAGAGTCTATCTCTACTGACGTCGCAAGCTTTATTGACACCTGAAGAGGGAGAGAAGATTACGCGACACGCGACACAAAACATCAGAGAGGCTGCAGCTGATGTCTGTGCCAGCGTGCCGCAGATCTTGAGTCCCGCGCCGTATGACAAGGTTGGCATAAGAGCATCGCACGAAGCACGTGTTGCTAGGCTCTTGCCCGCCCTGTCCGTTATCAAGGCGGAGCCATTGGTACCGCAGATTGCTAGGATTTATGCTGCAAATCGCCTGAAATATTTAAGGAGGGAGTTCAAGGTGCCGCAAGCAGAAGGCGCAGCTACGTCCGGCTTGGGTCTTGATGTGCTCCATAGCGGCTTCCACAGGCTCCATGTATATTGAGTGTCTTTGTCTGCTTCTGTTAAATCTACGAAGGACTAGAGAAGCTTCTCAGCTTTGGAAACCGGTGTGCTTTCAGGCGTGCTACGCTATCTTTTCTTATGGAGAAGAATATCCGTCGTCCGGGATGCCTCGCGCAGGTGTGTTGAAGCCTGCTCAGCCTGCCCAGATCGAGGGATACCATGGCCGCAGAGGCTAGTATCGTATCCCCTTGTTCCCCGCGCGGGAAGCCGTGGCAGCTTCCCTACGCCCTAACCGTCCAACGTCGCTTTGCAATCTCCATGTGCAGGGTGGCCATGCATATCCTCATGTCGAGAACGCGATTCCGCGAACCCACAACCCCACATCGCTCGAACCCTTCCACAATGTCGTCATTGTTTATCCCGCCCCTCGCATTCCCACCGACTCATTCGCACAGCCCAAAAATCAAAATCACCCTTCAAAAAGAACGACTTTCGCTGAACGCCCCGACAGGACGCGCAAAAGGCAATTCCTGCGTGTGAACGCGAAATGGCCGTCGGCATCGCCCTCGTCGGCTCCGGCATTTTCGCCCGCGAACAGCACCTCCCCGCCATCCGCGCGGCGGCGTCCTCGCTCGCCCTGAAAGCCATCTACAGCCGGAGTCTCGCGTCCGCGCAAGCGCTCGCGGCGGCCGCCGGAGACGTGGAGCTGTACAGCGACGACGCAGAGGGGAAGGGATACGACGCGTTACTGCAGAGGGACGACGTGCGGGGCGTCGTTATAGCGTAAGTCACAAGTGCATGGACGCGCAATACGTCCTAGATCGAAGATTACACAGCGGGAGGTGTTCAATCGGGCTATATTGGGTATCATATACTAACTACATTGTCGGGAAATGCAGACTACCCATCCTCGTCCAGCCCGAGTACATCAAGAAAGCGCTTTCCGCAGGGAAGCATGTCCTCGCCGAGAAGCCCATCGCGAAAGACGCTGCGACCGCCACCGAGCTGATTGCTTGGTATAAGAGCAATATCGACGGGCCCACCCTCGGCATCGCAGAGAACTTCCGCTTCTTTGACAGCTTCGCGTACGCGGCGCAGCAGCTTTCTCAACTGGGCAGGTTGCTTGGGTTTAGGATGCACGTGCAGAACCTGGTGCAGCCGGGAGGGAAGTACTTTGAGACGGCATGGCGCAAGAAGCCCGAGTACCAGGGTGGTTTCCTGCTGGACGGGGGCGTGCATTTTCTTGCGGCGACGAGGCTGGTGCTGGAAGGCGCAGGGGTCAAGCCCGTCAGGACGAGCGCCTTCAGTGCGCAATTGCAGGAGCATCTCCCGCCAGTGGATACTTTGAATGCGACAGTGCAGTTAAGCAATGGTACGAGCGGTACCATAAACATGTCCTTTGGCACGACGTTCTCGGGCTCAGAGTACGCCTTCGCGGCAGAGAAGGGAACCGTGACTGTATCGAGGAGCAAGGTGACGATTGTACGGGACGGCAAGGAGGAGGTCAAAGAGTTCCCTGAGGAGGGGAATGGCGTGAAGCAGGAGATCGCTGCATGGGGCAAGGCGCTGAGCGAGGGCAAACCGGATCCGAGGCAGAGCGCTGAGGAAGCACTGAAGGATCTTCAGCTGCTTGAAGCTATGCTGCGGAGCGGAGAAAAGGGTGGAGTGCCCATGGAGCTGAATCTGTAGAAGTTTTACAGCGACCCCCAGCCATGTTAAATATACATACAGCGATTGGTGTTGACAGAGCGCCCGTCGCAGGCTCTGTGGCTCGTGTAGCTGTACGAACGCCGGCTATCGAACAACCGAATGCGAGAGAGTGTTGAATCTGCAGCAGACGATGGAAATAGCATGTGGCGTCTGTGAACGGCGAGGTGTTGAAGTGAGCCGACCGTATGCCAGCGGTTAAAGGGACGGTCTCACCGCTAACGCTGCACCTGGAGAGGCTTAAGCCTTCAAGCTCCTGCGCCGGCGGCGACGGCGACAGCTAGCTCGCGGGTGCCGATCTCTGTAGCGGGATGGCTCGTATCGTTGGGCGCATTAGAGTTATCCGCTTCTCCTGGTTCTTCGTCCTCAAGGCCAAGCTTCTTCAGATCAACCGCCAGCGGATCAGACTCCTCCGTCGGTTCGGTCGCGCCCTCATAGCCAGGCGGCGGTAGAGCCCAATCCGGCAAGCCAGTTTGGTAGTCCCACCTGCCCTCTTCGCAGCGATATCTTCTCGCGTGGAGGTAGATGCCCAGCTCGTGTACGCCCGGGTCGCTGTACAGCGGAGTGTCGCAAACGCTGCATGTCTCGCCCGTCATCTTCTCCGCTTTCCTCTTGTTGTACGTGTCGACCATCTCGTCGTGGTATGCCACGGCGTCTGCAATCTCCTCCTTGCCCATGCGTGAGAGGCGGGTCATTATGTCCTCGTCGTTTTCTTCTTCCGAATGCCCTCGCCCGAGAGAGGGACCGAAGACGCGCTGGTTCGCGTAGATGGGGTCGTTCGAAATGGGGTGTCCTAAGAACTGAAGGTGAACGCGCAGCTGATGCGTACGACCGGTGATGGGGAAGCAGCGCACAATCGAGTAACCGCGCATCTTCTTCCATGCCATGCCTTCACTGCCCTCACCATCCTCCTGCTCAGGCTCGTCGTTGTTGTCCTTCGGTGGGTAGTATGCGAGTCGCTTGAACACCGTCTTTGCCTCTTTCCCATTTGCCCGCACGCGGTTCAGACCCAGCTTCGGGCTGATCTGCAAGATTGGCTTTTCGCATACGATCTCGCCCTCAGGGAACTCGCCCACGACGCGCGTGATGTATTCTTTCTTGACTGTCCTGCCTCGGATCTGCGCACTCATGTCCTCGGCCGCCTGTCTGTGCTTCCCGATGAACATGATGCCGCTCGTCAATCGGTCGAGTCGGTTGCACGGCAGCGGATTCCAGCCATAGCCTCTGTCCGCCCTCATGATCTCGACGACCGAATTGAAGTTGTAGCGTCCCGCAGGATGCACAGGTACCCCCGCCGGCTTGTCTATAACGATCAGGTCGTCGTCCTCGTGCACAATGCCGATGGGCTTTGCGGTGCAGGGCGGCTCATGCCGGTGCAGCGTGTGCGATATGATGTCCCCATTCCTCACGAGCGTCTTCGTAGACGGCACCGGCTGGCCATTCAGCACCACCCGTCCCTCGATTATCGCCTTCTCGTAGTACTCGGTCGGCCGGTCTCGGAACTCGCTCGCAAAAATGTCCAGAATCTCCCTGTCGCGCCATCGCTGCTTGCAGTATGTGTTGTACGTGTAGTGATACGGCGTGACCTTGCGCAGGTTGTCTTCGAGATAATACGGTGGCGGCCAGGGGTCGCAGGGCGTGATGGCGACGGCCGGCGGCTCTTTCCAGGGGAACTTGTCGTCAGGCATGGGCGGGTATTTCTCTCTCGGCGGGGAAGGAACGAGGGCCAGGACGGGTACGGCAGGCGCGGGCAGGCGCCCTTTGCTGGCGAGGTAGGCGAGGATGCGGGGCGAGGGCATCAAGTGTGGTGAACTTTTATTTCTGTGAGCCATGAACCAAGCCGCGGCGAAGCGGAGCTAGGCGGGAGTGCCCGAGCCCATTAAACGCTATGCGACCACCACCGAACGCGTCCTGAACAATAGCTTTGCAAAGTATCCAGAACCTGAGATGTCACTACGGGCGCACGACGTTGCTGGATGCGTGTCTCGCATTCGTCCCGGCTTCGTGATAAAGCAGCTACAATGCCACCCCACAGCTCCATTCCCTACCTAATGTCCCTCCCTACGTAGCGAGCCACCTACCGTGGCGAGCCAAATACTAGCTACTTTGGCTTTAACATAGCTTTGACTCCGCGCACGTATCTGTGTTAACTAAATTCTCTGTGATTCTCGTAACTTAACTACCGCATAATCTCTTGCAAGACAGTTATGCTAGGCTCTAATAGGTAGGTTAGTCCTCTAATAAGGATAGGCGGAGCTTTATTAAGGTAAAACTAAAAAATTAGGTAATAATAACTTAGTATTAAAAATACTTAAATTTTTATAGTAGGACTAATAAATTAGTATTTTTTTTTTAGTATACCCTATAGACGTTTTAAATTAAATATTATAAAATAGTAAGATAGTATAGTAAAAATAGTTAGTTTTATATTTTTAGCTTTAGTTATTTTAGCTTAAGTTCTTATATTTTTAGCCCTAGCTATTTAAGCTTAAGCACTTATATTTCTAGCTCTAGCTACTTAAGTTTAAATTCTTATATTTCTAGCTTTAGCTATTTTAGCTTAAGCTTTTATATTTTTAGCTCTTACTATAGTACTTTAGTCTATTTTACTTAATAAATAAAAGTTTAATATTTTTAAGAACGCTATTATTATAGCTATAGAGTTACTTATAAAGCGGATATACTCTAGTCCTTATTTTAATATAAATTTTAGTAGTAATTATATAATATTTTTTATTAAGTTTTATTGAACGCGCTACTATTTTTATTTTTAAAAAAAAAGCTAAGAATAATTAACTATATTATAAACTATTTAAATTAAATACTAAATTTCTAACCCTATATTTATATTTAAAAAGGCTTATAAGTAAAGGGTAACTATTACCTACTAATAAATACTAAAATAGCTAGAGTCTTTTATCTCCTTAAAGTAGTAGTTTAAGAATAGTAGCTTTCTTAAATAAAAATTTTTTAGTTAAAAATAAGTAGTAAATGCGTAATTACTAACTAATTTTATATATTTTGGCTAGTCTTAAAGGCTAAGTTATATATTAACTTTATAATAAGGCGTAGGACTAAAAATTTTATTTTATATAGTTAGTTTTACTAATAGTTATAAACTTTATTTTAAGAGGTATATAAAACTAATTTAGAGTTTATTTTTTTATATAATTAGTTTTTAGCGTTCTAAAAAAGATAGAATATATTTTATTATTATTTAATAAAGTAAGCTTAGAAACTACTTGTTAACTACTTTAATATAGTTAATTTTTTTTTACGCTTTATAAGAAAATTTTTTTATAATATTATAGGCTCTTACTATAGACTTTTTAGTATTTTTAACTTTAATAAAACGCCTATTTTATTTAAATACCTAAACAGGTATACCTATAATTTTAAAAATAGCTATATTATTACTAAAAGATCCTTTTATAGTAGATAAAGTAAATAATAAGTTATTTTTATTTTATATATTTTTACTAATAATATTAAACGTTTATAACTAAAACTTATATTTTATAGTATAGATAGTAATAAAATAATAATAAAAAATAAAAAAAATTTTTTTATTATTTTAATATAACTGTAGAGTTTAACTAGAAGGTATATAATAATAAAGAGCTATTTATTAAATAGTTAAATAAAAAGTATTTTTCTATTTATATAATTAGGACTAAAAATTATTTTATAATTATTAATTAAATAACTTTCTATTATATTTTAAAGGTACTAAACATACTAAAAACTAATTTTATAGTACTAGTAATAATTCTATCTAAATATATATATATTTTTTTAGTTACTTAATACTATTATTAATAAAGCCTTTAAGATACTACTAAAAAAAGAGACTAAATAGATAATTTAGAGTTTAGAGGACTATAGGCTTATTTAAGAATTAAATAAAAAATAGACGCTATTATAAAAATAAATATTAATAATAAATACTATAGTAGTAGTATAGTAAAAACTTAATAAGTAATTTATTATTAAGAGCTTTTAGGAGTGCGGAATTTTATTAAATATTAATAATTTAAATAATTATTTACTTAAAATTAAAGACCTTTTATAAGCTTTATTTAATAAATAGGAGAGGTATAATCCTTACCTATTAAAATAAAAATATAAAAAATAAAATAAAATACCTATTAGTAGTATATAAGAAAAAGAATAGATAAAATATATCTTTATTAATAAGGTAACTTAACGAGGCAGCTTAATAAGATAGCTTAATAAAGTAGTATTTTTAGTTTTAGTTACTTAAACTTAAGCTTCTATATTTCTAATTTTAGCTATTTAAGTTTAAGCTTTTATATTTTTAGTTTTAGTTACCCTAGCTTAATATACTATTTTAGGCCTTTTTAGTCTTTTTAAGGCCCGAAAAATAAAAACTTAAATTTAGATAGTTAGGACTAGAAATATAAAAGTTTAAACTTAAATAGCTAAAGCCGGAAATATAAGAGCTTAAGTTTAAATAACTAAAAATATTTAATATATTACTACTACTGCTGCTATTAAAACTAGTAATTTAAGTTATAGAGAAAGTCTAGGACTGTATATTTTAAAATAGTAAGTACTTTTTTCTATTTTATAGTTACTATAGTAATAATAGTTACTAATTTTATAATAATATTTTTATATATTAATTTTATAGCTAAGCTTATAGACTTTTTCTCTTTAGTATTACTAAAATATTTAAAAAAAATTTAATATAACCCCGCGTAGGATAATTATATATATATTTATTATATAGTATTTTTAGAATAGTTATTAATATTTTTAGTTTTTACTATAACGCCGCCGCCTAGAAAAGAAATATAGTATTCTTTTTTTTACTTTCTTTACTCCTGCCTATAGTAGTAGCAGTAGTAATAATAGTAATAATAATAATAGTAATAAAAATAGTAGTAAAAGTAGTAGTAGTAGTTATTACTAATATTTTTAGAGCTAGAATTTTTAGTTTTAAGAAAGTAAAACTTACTATAAGTTATATATATATATACTAGAGTACTTATAGTAATAATTTTAAATAAATAACTATTACTACTATTACTACTAAATTTTCTAGTCTTAGCGATCTTTTTATCTATCTTTTTATCCCCCCCTTTATAAGATTATCTTTTTAGTATATTGGTATATAGAGCTAAGTAAAAATAGTTTTAAATTTTTTAGGCTTTAATTAGCGCTTTTTTCGCGCTTACTACTACTAAAAAGTTTTTTTAATTAAAGGCCTATAAAAACTAAAATATTAGTCTTTATAATAATACTATTAAAAAAAACGCTCTACTTTTAATACTACTAATTTTATAGCTAAAAAGGTCTATTATATAGTAGATAAAAAAAGAAGGCGCGTAAAAGCGTAAGGTATTAAATATAAGTTTAAGTAAAATAACTAGTTTATACTATAGTATATTTTTAGGACTAGAAATTACTTACTATATAACTTTTATAGTGCCTATAAATACTTTACTACCTATAAATACTCTACTATTAACCGCTTAGTTACTAATACTAATATTAGTTTTAGTATATAATTATTAATTTTTTAGCTCTACTCTAATAAAACTCCGCCTATTCTTATTAAAGGACTAACTTATCTATTAAAGCCTAGTATAACTATCTTATAAGAAATTATACGGTACCTTAGACCTTTAAAAATACCTTTTTATAGAAAATTACGTTAGTATCGCCGCCTAATTATCTAGTTTAAAATAAACTATCTTTTAGTAAAATATACGGCCCACCTCTCTTACGGCTTAACTATAAGCTCTTATTAGTTTAATAGTGATTATATAACTATATTCTAGTCTTAATAACTTATTATTATATTAGTAGGTTATTATTAGTCTTATAGGCTACCGTAGGAGACTAATTTATGTAATATTACTACTAGGATTAGTACCTCTAAATTAAAGAAATATAATTCTAGTATATTCCTAACTTTATATAATAGTAATATAACTTATTTAATAATCTATATATAGACGGCTATAGCTCTCTCTTTTAGCATATAGCTACGCACTCTTACGATTTCTATTAGTAGCTTATCCTTTATAAGGAACTAATTTTACTACCTACCGGCGCGATTTACCCAGGCGTTAATTATAGGAAAACTTTATTAAATTACGGCTATAAGTATTCTAAGTATATTCTGTGCTAATAGAATTACTAGCAGCTATCTAACCCTTTACTAGAGAGTAACGTCTATAATTTATTACACCTAATATAAGTCTACGTACTATCCTTTACTCGCCCTACTACTATAAAACTAATTTTAATTTATTCTCTACTAACTATAGCGTATAGTGCTTTTTATCTATACTTTAAATTTTAAGTTATTCTTTTTAATACCTATTACTAAAAGTTTACTATTATATTTTATATACCTTATTATTTTTTTTAATAAAAAATATTAACTAAATTTTAGATATATACTTTTTTATTTTTTTTTTCTTTTTATAATTTTTATTAAAAATTTAATAGTAAGTAGTTTTATATACCTATTTAATCCCTATATAGTAGAACTTAGAAATATAAGCTTTATAAAAGAAATAATTAGGTTATAGTATTAGTATATTAATAAAAGCGTTAATAAAAAAAAAGTATTAGTAGTTATTACGGTAAGATACTTTAGAGCTTATATTACTAGTTTATAAAACTCTTTAGAACAAAGTATTTATTTCTCTTTTATATATATATAATACGGCTCTTTAGCGGTTTTTTTTATAAAAATAGTCCCTACTTTTTAATTTTAGAATCTAGCAATTTCTAGCTTATTTTTCTTTTATAGTTATAAGCCCGGCGTTTTAAAAGTAAAAAAAGATTCTCCCTATATATATAATTATTAGAAATCCTATTTTCTAAAACTCTAATTAATTCTTTAACCCTTTATTTAAAAGTTTTTAGTTTTATAGATCTAGCGAGTATTGCTTTATATATATATATAAAACGATAACTTATATTTTTAGTTATTAAACGCTTAGAAAGCCTTACAACTAATAATTCTTTAAATATTATAATATCTAAAATTATTATATTTCTTTTAACTAATACTGTCTAACTTACTAATTTAGTAAGCTAGCTAACTTAGTATATATAATTTAAAGTACAGTATATACTTTATTATATATAGAATTTTATTAATTTTAATCTTAAAAGTATTAATAATTTTAATAACCTTTTATAAATACTAGAGCTTCTATATATTATAAAAGTATTTAATACTAAAATTATAAAAATTTATTATAACTATACTACTAAAATAGCTATATACTAAGTCTGCTTACCTAATTATACTACTAAAGTAAACTAAGTAATAAATATCTAAAACTAGATTAGTATAATAATAGCTTTAGAGCTTATAAGTGCTGCTTAAACGCACTATACTATTAAGAGAAATATTTTAACTTACTTAATTGTTTATTTTTTTAAATAAAAGCTTTTAACTACTAATATAATAACTAAAAATATTGTATAATAATAATACTATACTTATTTAAAAAAAAGTAAAGTACAGAAGAATAACTACTAAATTATAATATTATAAATAAAAAGCTCTTTATATAAAGGCGGAAGTATATAAACTTAGTAATATTTAGAATAAATTAGTTATTACTAACTTTTTTACCGCTGTTAGTAAGAAATTAATACCTAATTAGGTAAAATAGATATATACAACCTAAATTTAAAAATTAATATTTAAAAGTAAGGAGCTCTCTCTAATAGAAGTAAAAAGAATCTTTTAAATAGTATTATAAAATAAAATTACTAAGTTATATACTAAGAGCTTTAGGATTTTTATAATATTTAGTAAATAAAGCCCGTCTCCCTAATTAAATAGCTTATAGCTAAAAAATAAAAGTAAGTTATATTAATACCTCTATAGACTTAAAGGGTATTATTAAAAACCTACTAAGTACTACTACCTATAGTTAGTATTAATAAATATTTATACCAGTCGGACTACGCCGCTTTTTAAAAAAAATAAAAAAAAGCTTTTTAAGCGCTTTAAGCTTAATAAATTTATAGCTTTTCGTAATATACTTAAATAAAAAGAATAGTTTAAAAGAAATACTTTATAAAATAAAAGGTCTAATAAGCTAAAGTTTTTTAGTTCTTTTATATATATAGTTATTAATCCCTCGTTTATTATAAATAGTAAATTAAAATAAAGTAATAGTATATATTTTATATAAAACTATAATATTTATACGCTCTCTAAAAGTACTATTTTTAATAATAGTATTACTTTATATCTAGTAAATAATAGATTGCTACTTATTTTAAAAATTTTTAAAAAAACTAATAGTATCTATACTATTAAAGCTAAAACGTAAACTTTTCTAATCTTTAGTATAAAAATCTAAGTAATTAAAAATATTTTAAACAGCTTAAATAAAAACTCTATAAAAGATTTTATATTAAAAAATATAACTATTATAGAAGGATTTTACCTAAATATAGTATTTAAAACTTATTTATATAATAAGGGACTTTAGTACTTAGATTTAGATAATATACTATATATAAAATTTTTAAAATAGAGTCTTATACTTATAATACTTACTTATAAGTATAATTTTATATTTATTAAATATAAGCTTCTATTCTTCTATTCCTTAGTTTAGAGCGTAATATTAGTATATTAAAAGTTTTATTTATAATTAATATATTTATATATTAATACTAAGGATATATAGTACTAAAGAGTAGAATATTTAAATTAAAAAATTTTATATACTTTTATCTAAAGAGTATAAAATATTTATATTTAAGGTACTAAATATATATATTATAAGTAATATTTCCTTATATACGCAGCTTAAGTAATTTTATAAAAACTAAAAAAAAAATTACTATAACTATACTAGCGTATTTTCTAAAATTTCTTTAATATACCTAAAAAAAGGCTCGAAGAGTAGTAAATATTATTAATTAAAAATAACTATAGTAGAAAGATTTATATATAGAGTTTATAGGCAAAGTTACTTTTAAAACTTATAAAAGTATTTTTAAGTTTTACTATATAAGTATATACCTAGTACAAACTTAAGATTATAAAGATTTTTTAAAATAATAATATTATTACCTATTTATAGTATAAAAAATTACGCTTTAAAAAATAGATAAAAAAGCTTAGTATAAGTATTAAAATACTACTTTTTTATATATATAAGCTAAACAGCGGCGCTAAACGCGCTAGCTAAAAAATTATTAATAAAACTATTATTATAAGATTTAATATAAATTTACTAAAAAAGCTTTAGTTAGAGATTATAAAAGTAGCTATAGTATTTTATAATATTAGTTTAGTAACTTTTAAGAGTATATAATTTTTAAATAAAATTTTTTATAGCTAGTTTAGATAGTATTTCTGTTATTATAAATTTAAGTTTATAAAATACTAAATAATAGATCTACGCCTAAATTAAAATAATATATATATTTATAGTTATCGCGTATATCTACTAAATAAAAATTATATAGTTAGGCGTAATAGGCGTAGATTTAAAGTAAATTTATAAATTTATATTAAATATTTAATTAGTTACGTAGCTTTTAATATTTATAAAATATAAATACTATTACTTAACTAGGTTATTACGACGCGTAATATTACGTTTAATAAAACTTTTTTTTATAAAAAAAAAGAAGATTAGCCTATCCTATAGGAAGAGGCTATAAAGTTTATAAATATCTTATATACTATTAAGATTATAAATATAGGTAAGGCGTTTAATAAAATTCTTAATACGTAAGCCTATAACTCTAATAAGCTAGGGATTAGTAAAAATATCGCGTAACCTAAGTAGTAGTTTAGGAGTACTTTAGTATAGATCTTATTTTATTTTTTTAGTTAATTAGGTAAGTAAAGCTCTGTATAAATAGTATATATATAGATTATTAGTATAACTAGCTAATAGCCGTAAATCTATATATTATATAATATAAATATTAGTCTAATTTCTTTTTAGCCTACTCTAAAGCCTAAAAAACTTAAAAATATAAACTTTAAAAGAGATAAATACTTTAGTATTTTTTATAAAATACACTTTAGTAAAAAAGTAGAATAGTTTAGAGTAAAAAGCCTATAGAATTTTTAAATAGTAGGTAAAAGTTTATTTAATACTATTACTTAAATTAGTAATATAAAGCTCCTCTTATTAAGTAAAATAATTAGTATTTATACTTATAAAATATAGAGACTTATAAAAAACTATAGCTTAACTACTTAATAAAGCTAAAAGTAATATAAGTTAGATTCTAAAGATTCTAATAAACTAGGAGGTAAAAATAAAAACCCCCTTAGTATTTATATATTATTAAGCCTTAACTTAGAGAGTAAGCTATTATATAATATAAAATTTATAAGTACTTTACTTAATAGCGTAGATAGCTCTCTCTAGTATAACTTTATAAATATATTTATTTCTAGTATAAATATTACACAGAAAAAGTATAAAGAGTTTATAATTATTAATATTATAGTTTAAACTACTATACTAAATAGGGCCCTAAAAAAGATAATATTTTAAAATAAAATTTATATATACCGTAATAAGTTTCTAAAAAAGCTAGTAATATAAAAAGTAATCTCTTTATATCTACTTAGCCCGCTCTTTTACTAGGCTATATATAAAAAATAAATTACACTTTTTAAAAAGTAAATTTAGTAAGTAGTTATATACTTTAATAGTACTAAACGTTTATTTTTACTTAAGTAGGTTTTTATCTATAAGTTTAATTAGAATAGTTACTTTATAAAATATAAAGCTTATTTAGTTATTAGAGGTAACTTCTAGTTAAAAAATACGCTTTTATTAATATATACTATAATACTTATAGTATACTCCTTTTATATAGCTATAGTAATTATAGCGGAGTTTAATCTAAAAATTTTATAGCTTAATATAATTAGCGTATTTTTTAATATACTAATTAATTCTTTAAACCTAGTATAGTATAAACTACCTAATAGTTATAAGTAAAAAGATAGTTATATAAAGCTTAACTAAGTTTTATATAGCTTAAGAGATTTATCTATATTATACTATAAGGAATTTTTTAGTATTTTAGCTAAACTTAGTCTTATCTGCTTAAAAAAAGAGTCTTATTTATTTTTTAACGCAGATTATAAGATCTTTATACTTTTTTATATAAATAATATTCTACTTTTATACTATAAGATTTACTAGTAAGATACTTTTAAACTACGTAATAAGTTTTTGAAAATATATAAAATAGAAGTGCACGGAGCTGTAGAATAGTATTTTAAAATATAGGTAATTAGAAATTAAAAAAATTAAATAATTACGCTAATTTATAATTTATATATTAAAAAGATTATAAAAAAATTTAAAGTAGCTAATTTAGTATTTTTTCTATTAACGCTTTTACCGTTAAAAAAACTAGTTAAGAATAAAAGAAAAGTAATAAAAGCTAAAATTAAAGTATATTAAAAGCGCGTTAGATCTATATTTTATACTATTATTATAATATAATTAGATATAGTATTCGCCGTTTTAAAATTCTTTTATTTTTTAACTAATTTAAGTAAAGAGTATTTTACTATAATAAAATATATAATTACGTTTTTTTATAAATTACGCTTTTAAGCAATCTAATATAGGGTATATAAAGGCCTAAAACTTATAATCTATTTAAACGCTTTATTTATAGATAATCTAAAAAGTATATAATTTTTATATAACTATATTATTATATTATTCGGGGGTGTAATTATTTAAAAAGCTATAAGATAGGCTACTATTATTATATTAACTACTAAAGTAAAGCTCCTCGCGCTTAAATATATAAATAAAAAAATAATAGCTCTAAAGCGCTTTTTTAAAAAATTTATTTTAAATCTTAGAGTTACGTAACATATATTCTATAATAATTAGTAAATAATTAGGCTAGTTATAAGTAAAAATAAGTATATAACTACCCGTTTACGCTATATAAATATATAGAATATATAACTACGCTAAAAGTATTTAAAAGGAAGTTTTAAAATTAAATACTTTTAGATAAGTAATATATTAGCTAATAGGTTAACGAAAGCTTTTATAGCTTAATAATTTTAAAAATTTAGAAAATAACTAAATCTTAAAAATATAAAAAAAAAAAATTACTAAACTAAAATTTTAAGAAGTTATATAATAATAAAGCGTAAAGCGCTTTAAATTAGATATTAAATAACTTATTAGCCGCTATTTATAATAGATAATTTAAAACCGTACCGCTTAGAAAAATAATAAAATAATAAAAATTATATAATAACTTTAATAGAGAAGCTTAATAGATTAATAATTTTACTAGCTTACTAAACTTTTAAATAGCTTAAGCGCAGTATAAAGCAATCTTATTAAAAATATTATTTATAGGGTTACTGCCTAGATTCTTATTTAGCTTAATTATCTACCTAATAGCGGTCTGTAATTTATTAAATTTTATAATTTATAAAGTTTACGTTAGCAAAAATTAAAAGAAGTAAATTAAAAAATTATATTTACTTATAAGTAAACTCTTTCGTCTTTTTACTATAAAGCGGCTTATAATAAAATAAAAAGCGCTTAGCAATTTCTTAAACACAACTAAAACTATAATAGTAAGTATATATTTTTTTTAAATTTTTTAAATTAAGATATCTATATATATATTAGTTTATAGCTATATTTATTTTTATATATTTAGTAATAGGAGTCTTACGTTTTAGTATTAAAATAGTTACTATTATTTTTACTAAATAGAGCGCTACCTAGATAATAAAAGTAAAATATAGGGCGCTTTAATCTTATAAACTATTAGTAATATTAAGCTATATAAATACTATCTAATAGTTTCCTAACTCTTTTAATTTTAATATAAAAAGATAAATAGAGCTTAAAAAAACTGTAAACTAAAAAGCTTAAAATATTTTTTACTAATATTATTTTTATTATTATAGTATAACAGAGTCTACGGAATAAATAATTTATTATTTTTATTTTTTTTAAATTTACTTTTAGATTTACTTTTTACTATAGGGCGCAGCCTATTTCTTAAACCTAATTTAGTAAAGTTTAAAAGAGCTAGATTAAAAAGGGCGCTAATAGCGCTAGGCGCTTAGAAAGTCTAAATAAAAGAGATAGGCTAGATAAAATTAATAATTTTAAAAGTTTACTAAATTTTTTATTAGCGTTAAGCTTTCTATATAGTATTTAGTTACTTACAGACTAACTAATAAATAGTTATTATAAAATATAATATAGGTATTAAACTAAAAAAATTATTAAAATTACTAAATAATAATACGGGGGAATTATTTTCTAAAATTTAAAAAAGCTATAAATCTTTTTAAATTAAAAAAGCGGGATAATTTTTGTAAGCTTATAATAATAAAAGAAAAAGCTTTTTTAGAGATTAAGGGATCTGTAAAAATTTTTAATTAAAAAAAAAAAAAAACTTTTATCTATTAAAGACGCAGGATAATTGTTTAAAGTTTATAATAATTATATATTATTTTATAAAGGGAGTAGGTAAGCTATTAAATATTATAGTATAAAAGTATTTATTTAAGTTATAGTAATTCCTGTTTAAGACTAAATAATATTTTAACTCTTTTAAGCTACTTATTATTAGAGCTCTTTACACTTTTTATTTTTTTTTTTTTAAACTACTTCTTCTTATAGAGCGTAATAATAGACTAAAGAACTATATTAAGTAACTTACTAAGAGCTAAAGGACTAGGCTCTATTAACTCTTTACTAATCTTAGTAAGCTTATAATATTTAAAATACTATTCTTTTTTAATTATATTTAGATAGTTAACTATAGTAATATAAAAGAAATTAAAAAACTATTAAATAAAAATTAATAAAGTTTTTAAAAGACAGAATTAGAGCTTAGAAATCTAAATAAACTCTAAAAAATAAAAATTAAAAAAAGTATTATAATTTACTATAGTTACAGTAGCAGTAATATAAATAATTAATTTATAATACTTATAATAGTTAGGAAGCTTAAGGAGCTGTTTAAAAAAATAAAATTAGATAGAAAAGCGTAAAAACGGTATAAATAGTATAAAAAAGTATAAAAATAATAGTTAAAAGCGTAAAGAAAGTAAAGATTATTTTAAAAAATATTAGTAGAAAAATTATATAAATACTTTTTATACTACTAACGCTAGCGCGTTTACTATAATTAGTCTTTTACTTTAAAGCTCTATTACTTAGCAACGCTACCTACTAAATTTTTTACTTAAAAAAGCTTTATTTAAAATTAATTTTACAGCTACTATAAGTTTAAAAAAATTAATTTTAAACTACTTTAGATAGTTAAACTGTTTTTTTAATAGCTTAACTAGGGGGTATATTACAGTAAAATACTTTAGAGCTTATATTACTAGTTTATAAAACTTTTTAGAATAAAGTATTTATTTCTCCTTTATATATATATAATACGGCTCTTTAGCGCTTTTTTTTATAAAAGTAGTCTCTACTCTTTAATTTTAGAATTTAGTAATTTCCAGCTCGTTTTTCCTCTATAGTAGTTTAATTAATATACTATTTATATAGTACTTAAAAGCTAAATTTTATATTTAATATAAATTTACCTCTATTTAGGTTAGTAAATACTAAATAGGTTTATACTATTACGCTGGTAAATGGGTCGGGGTTAGAGTTAGGTTGGGGTTACGAAGCTAGGGCCACATTTTATAAGAATATTAAAGTTATTTTTAAAAAGTATTTACTAACTTTTTAACTATAATTAATATAATAATAATATGATAGTAAAAGTTTAGCGTATAGGCTAAAGTTAAATTATAAATTATAAAAATAATAGTTTTATTTACTAGATTCTACACAATTTAAATTTTTAAGAAGAAACCTACTTAAATTTTAAATTATGTCGAATCTAATAAATAAAACTATTATTTTTATAATTTATAATTTAACTTTAGCCTATACGCTAAACTTTTACTATTATATTATTATTATATTAATTATAGTTAAAAAGTTAATAAATACTTTTTAAAAATAACTTTGATGTTCCTCGCTTATTCTTGCTTATATACGACCCTAAGTAGTCTGTGTAACCCTAACCCATTCGCCAGCGTATATACTATAACTTATATATAAATTAGTCTACTTTTTACCTAAGAAAATTTTACTAAAAATATTATTTATTATAAGTAATAGCTACAGTAGTTTTAAAAGTATAAAAAAATAGTTAAAAAATTTTATAAATAAAAAGCCTAGGTAGCGTAGCTAAAAGGGCTAAGTATAGTCGGCTAATAGGCGTTAAGCGTAAATATAGGTGCTAAGAGTAAGCTCCAGGCGACTCAGCACCTGCGATAACCGCCCTTATTACCCTATCAAGTCCAAGCCTTTATCCCTGCCTACGAATAACTGCCTCCACCTTCAAAAAAAAAACCTGCCCACGATTTTCGCTAGGAACGCCGACCCATACACCTGTCTATAAACCAGACACTGGATCCTCGAGCACGGTACAAAACGATAGATGTGAGACGGTGAACAGGTAAGATGTTAGGATTACCTGTTATATTATGGCAAGAAAGAGATAGAAATACACAACGCTAAAGTCTATCTCTATTTTCTCTATGATTGCGCCAAAAATGCGATGAAGACCAACCCTCTTACTATATACGCGCGACTGGGGTTCTGCATGGTTCTCGTGCAACTACAGTCTCCGTAACGTGGCTTTTATATGTCTATACGGCTTGAGCCTCAGCCTCGTCTTTTGCGAGCTGGACTTGACTTATCTGCGCCTGCTTCTTTAGCCCTGGGGTATCCGCGGCCTCTAATGCGACGCTTTTCTGTTTTCTGCTACGTTTTCTCTTCCCTGCCTGGCAGAATCGGTGGACTGTGTATCAATTCAATTTGACCGGTTAAGGCAGCAAGCAGGATGGTTGTTAGCCGTTCTGAAAGAAGCTGGATGCTGTGAGTGGAGGCTGTGCAACTAGCTGTAAGGCTAGTGCGGCAGGCTGCTGTGACAACCTTAGTGCAAATAAATCCCGTATTATGACTTCTACGCCCTCAGCTTACCTAGAGCCGCTGATTTGGCACTATGGAAGTTAAGCTTGACCTACACCGGCATTAGGAACACGTATCTATTTATTTATTAACTGGGGCGACAAAATCCTACAGAACTATAAGACTCGCGATACGTGCCGATGGCAATAGCTTCAGCCTAACTGACGACCTGGACCCCAGCAAGGACAAGATCCCGCCCTGTGCTATAGCTATTGATGGAACCTTCTTGCTGTACCTGCGAGTTGTTTATACCGCGTATCCGCTTTTGGGGTACTGATGTGCGGAGTTGCGGACTAAAATTCAAAGCTATTGGCTATGCAGCCGCTCTACTATCATAATCTCTTTGCAACACGACAGGTACTGAACGTTATCTTATCTTCTTATAAGACATGTTTCTAGCGTTTCTACCAAAAGCTTTATTGTATTCCAGTACCCAAAACCACCTGGAACCCCAGACTTGGCAAACATTTCTTTCTAACTCGTGCTATTGAGTTGATGTAAGTCACTGCCGGGAATTAACAAATACACGACTTCTGACAATTAAATACCCGAAATTCCCGTGGTAAAGCATGCAGTAGTACGCCTGGCTCATCTATGTCATTCAGCATGACTCCATCATAGGTACTAGTCTTCAAAACATCGAGTCAAATTCGCCTACTAACGTATTCCCTGGCGATAAGGTTTGATTGATGCTGAAATAAACCTGACCATATTCTATGAAGGTTTTTTTTTTTTTTTTTTTTTTTTTTTTTTGCCGGGCTGTGTAAAATTACTTGGAATGTGGGTGGGAAGAATGGTCATTTGTTTTTTTTTTTGTTTAAGATAAATCAATATAATGCTTACCTTGTGTAACAGAAAATTTTTTTTTTTGGTAGTTATAAAGAACTATCATCTCCAGCAAACAATCTAAAAGCCCCCCGAAAGCGCAAGATTTGTTTACTTCATATAAGATGAAAGCGGTTTAGGCGC
>JASEKS010000204.1:0-153370 GCA_030770415.1 Pleoardoris graminearum
CTTCTTTTCATTATTTTTTAAATATTATAATATATTTTATATATAATAAAAAATTATATTATATAAAAAAAATAAAATTTTTTTTTTATAAATAAATAAATTTTTTTTTTTTTTTTTTTTTTTTTTTTTTTTTTTTTTAATCTACGTCTGGCGATCTTTACTAACGTAGACCTTATAAATAATAAAACTTAATAAATTATAAACCGCTATTAGGTAGATAATTAAACTAAATAAAAACTTAGGTAGTAATTTTATAAATAATATTTTTAATAAGATCGTTTTATACCGCGCTTAAACTATTTAAAAGTTTAATAAGCTAGTAAAGTTATTAATTTATTAAGTATATCTATTAGGTTATTATATAATTTTTATTATTTTATTATTTTTTTACTTTTTTATTATAGAGTTTTTTTAAGCGGTACAGTTTTAAATTATTTATTATAAATAATAGCTAATAAGTTATTTAATATTTAATTTAAAGCGCTTTACGCTCTATTATTATATAATTTCTTAAAATTCTAGTTTAGTAATTTTTTTTTTATATCCTTAAAATTTAATTACTTTTTAAATCTTTAGAATTACTAAGCTATAAGAGCTTTAATTAACCTATTAGCTAGTATATTACTTATCTAAAGGTATTTAATTTTAAAATTTTTTTTTAAATACTTTTAGCGCAGCTATATATTCTATATATTTATATAACGTAAATAAGTAGTTATATACTTATTTTTACTTATAACTAGCCTAATTATTTATTAATTATTATAAAATATACGCTATATAGCTCTAAGATCTAAAGTAAGTTTTTTAAAGAAGCGTTTTAGAGCTATTATTTTTTTACTTATATACTTAAGCGCGAGGAGCTCTGCTTTAGTAGTTAATATTATAATAGTAGTCTATTTTTTAGCTTTCTAAATAATTATACTTTTAAATAATATAATAATATAATTATATAAAAATTGTTTATTTTTTAGATTATTTATAAATAAAGTGTCTAAATAGATTATAATTTTTAGGCCCTTATATACCCTATATTAGATTGCTTAAAAGCGCGATTTATAAAGAAACATAATTATATATTTTATTATAGTAAAATACTCTTTATTTAAATTAATTAAAAAATAAAAAAGTTTTAAGATAGCGAATATTATATTTAGTTATATTATAATAGCAGTATAAAATATAAATTTAATATACTTCTAATATATCTTAATTTTAGTTTTTATTACTTCTCCTTTATTCTTAACTAGCTCTTTTAATAGTAAAGGCGTTAGTAAAAAAAATACTAGATTAACTACTCTAAATTTCTTTATAATCTTTTTAATATATAAATTATAAATTAGCGTAATTATTTAATTTTTTTAATTTCTAATTACTTATATTTTAAAATACTATTTTATAGCTTCGCGTATCTCTATTTTATATAGTCCTAAAAGCTTATCGCGCAGTTTAAAAGCTTTTTATTAATAAATTTTATAGTATAAGAGTAGAATATTATCTATATAAAAAAGTATTAAGATCTTATAATCTACGTTAAAAAATAAATAAGACTCTTTTTTTAAATAGATAAGGCTAAGCTTAGCTAGAGTACTAGGAAATTTTTTATATTATAGTATAAGTAAGTCCTATAGCCTATATAGAGCTTAATTAAGCTGTATATAGTTACCTTTTTATTTATAATTATTAGGTAGTTTATACTATACTACGTTTAAGGGGTTAATTAGTATATTAAGAAATACGCCGATTATATTAAGCTATAAAATTTTTAAATTAAATTTTATTATAATTATTAAAATTATATAAAAGAAGCGTACTATAAGCGATATAGTATATATTAATAAAAGTATATTTTTTAACTAGAGGTTACCTCTAATAATTAGACGAGTTTTATATTTTATAAAATAACTAGCCTAATTAAACTTATAAGTAAAAACTTACTTAAGTAAAAGTAAATATTTAGTACTATTAGAGCGCGTAACTACCTACTAAGTTTATTTTTTAAAAAGTATAGTCTATTTTTTATATATAGTCTAGTAATAGAGCGGGCTAAATAAATATAAAAAAATTACTTTTTATATTACTGGCTTTTTTAGAAGCTTATTATAGTATATATAAATTTTATTTTAAAATATTATTTTTTTAGGGCCTTATTTTATATAGTAACCTAAATTATAGTATTAATAATTATAAACTCTCTACGCTTTTTCTGTGTAAAATTTATACTAAAAATAAATATATTTATAAAGTTATACTAGAGAGAGCTATTTACGCTATTTAGTAAAGTATTTATAAGTTTTATATTATATAATAGCTCGCTCTTTAGGTTAAGGCTTAATAATATATAAATACTAAGGGGGTTTTTATCTTTACCCCCTAGTTTATTAAGATCTTTAAAATCTAATTTATATTATTTTTAGTTCTATTAAGTAACTAAATTATAGTTTTTTATAAGTCTCTATATTTTATAAATAGAGGTTCCTACTATTTTATTTAATAAAAGGAGTTTTATATTACTAATTTAAGTAATAGTATTAAATAAGCTTTTACCTACTATTTAAAGATTTTATAGGCTTTTTATTTTAAACTATTTTATTTTTTTACTAAAGTGTACTTTATAAAAAATACTAGAGTATTTATCTTTTTTAAAGTATATACTTTTAAGTTTTTTAGGCTCTAGAGTAGGCTAAGAAGAGATTAGATTAATATTTATATTATATAATATATAGATTTATAGCTATTAGTTAGCTGTACTAATAGTCTATATATATATTACTTATATAAAGCTTTACTTACCTAACTAGCTAAAAAAATAAAATAAAATCTACGCTAAAGTACCCTTAAACTATTATTTAGATTACGTAATATTTTTACTAATTTTTAGCTTACTAGAGTTATAGGCTTATATATTAAAAATTTTATTAAACGCTTTACTTATATCTATAATCTTAATAGTATATAAAATATTTATAAGCTTTATAGCCTCTTTCTATCAAATAGGCTAATTTTCTTTTCTTTTATAGAAAAAAGTTTTATTAAACGTAATATTACGTATTATAATAACTTAGTTAAGTAATAGTATTTATATTTTATAGATATTAAAAGCTACGTAACTAACTAAATATTTAATATAAATATATAGATTTATTTTAAATCTACGCCTATTACGCCTAGCTATATAATCTTTATTTAAAAAATATACGTAATAATTATAGGTATATATATTACTTTAATTTAAGCGTAAATCTGCCGTTTAGTATTTTATAAGTTTAGGTTTATAATAATAAAAATACTGTTTAAAATAGCTATAAAGAATTTTATTAAAAAATTATATATTTTTAGAAGTTACTAGACTAATATTATAAAGCGTTATAACTACTTATATAATTTTTAGTTAAAACCTTTTTAGTAAATTTGTACTAAGTCTTATAGTAATAGCTTTATTAATAATTTTTTAGTTAGTACGTTTAGCGCCGCTATTTAGCTTATATATATATAATAATATTATTTTAATACTTATACTAAGCTCTTTTATTTATTTTTTAAAGCGTAATCTTCTATACTATAAATAGGTAATAATATTATTATTTTAAAAAATTTTTATAATTTTAAGTTTATACTAAATATATACCTATATAGTAAAGCTTAAAAATATTTTTATAAGCTTTAAAAGTAACTTCGCCTATAGGCTTTATATATAAACCTTTCTACTATAGTTATTTTTAATTAATAATATCTACTACTTTCTAAGCCTTCTTTTAGGTATATTAAAGAGATCCTATAAAATATACTAGTATAGTTATAGTAATTTTTTTTTAAATTTTTAAAAAATTACCTAAGCCGCGTATATAAGGGAATATTACTTATTATATATACGCTTAGTATTTAAAATATAAATATTTTATACTTTATAAATAAAAGTATATAAAATTTTTTAATTTAAATATTTTACTGTCCGGTGCTATATATCCTTAGTATTAATATATAAATATATTAACTATAAATAAAGCTTTTAATATACTAATATTATATTTTAAACTAAGAGATAGAAGAATAGAGGCTTATATTTAATAAATATAAAATTATATTTATAAATAAGTATTATAAGTATAAGAGTTTATTTTAAAAATTTTATACGTAGTATATTATCTAAGTCTAAGTACTAAAGTCTTTTATTATATAGATAAGTTTTAAATACTATATTTAGGTAAAATCTTTCTATAATAGCTATATTTTTTAATATAAAGTCTTTTATAGAGTTTCTATTTAGGCTATTTAAAATATTTTTAATTACTTAGGTTTTTATACTAAAAATTAGAAAAGCTTATATTTTAGCTTTAATAGTATAAATACTATTAGCTTTTTTAAAGAATTCTAAAATAAGTAATAATCTATTATTTAGTAAATATAAAGCGGTACTATTATTAAGAATAGTATTTTTAAAAAGTATATAGGTATTATAAGTCTATATAAAATATATACTACTACTTTTTTTTTAATTTACTACTTATAATAATCAAAGAATTAATTACTGTATATATAAAAAATCTAGAAAATTTTAGCTTATTAGACCCCTTACTCTATATAGTATTTTTTTTAAGCTATCTTTTTTACTTAAGTATATTACAAAGAGTTATAAATTTATTAAATTTAAAGTACTTAAAAAGCTTTTTTTTATTTTTTTTTAAAAAGTAGCGTAGTCTAAACGGTATAAGTACCTATTAATACTAGTTATAAATAATAGTACTTAGTAGGTTTTTAATAGTACGCTTTAAGTTTATAGAGATATTAATACAACTTACTCTTATTTCTTAGCTATAAACTATTTAATTAAGAAAATAGACTCTATTTGCTAAGCGTTATAAAAGTTTTATAGCTTTTAGTAGTTAATTTAATAACTCTATTTTATAGTATTGTTTAAAAAATTCTTTTAATTTTTATTAGAGAGGGCTTCTTACCTTTAAGTATTAATTTTTAAATTTAAGTTATATATATCTGCTCTATTTAATTAAATACTAATTTCTTACTAATAGTAGTAAGAAAGTTAGTAATAGTTAGTTTATTTTAAATATTACTAAGCTTATATACCTCCGCCTTTATATAAAAAGCTTTTTATTTATAATATTATAACTTAAAAGCTATCCTTCCGTACTCTGCTTTCTTTAAAGAAGTATAGTATTATTATTATATAATATTCTTAGCTACTGCATTAGTAGTTAAAAGTTTTTATTTAAAAAAATAAATAATTAAGTAAGTTAAAATATTCCCCTTAATAGTATAGTATATTTAAATAGTACTTATAAGCTCTAAAGTTACTATTATACTAATCTAGTTTTAGATATTTATTACTTAGTTTACGTTAGTAGTATACTTAGTTAAGTAGGTATAGTATATATTAATTTTTATATTATAGTTACGGTAAATTCTTATAATCTTTTTTTTAAATACTTTTATAATATATAAAAGCTCTAGTATTAAAGAAGGTCTAATAAAATTATTAATACTTTTAAGGTTAGGGTTAATAAGATCCTAAACGCTGTAAATTATATATTATATCTTTAACTATATATACTATATTAGCCAGCTCGCGGAATTAATAAAAGAGATATTATTAGTTAAGAGAAATAAAGTAGCTTTAATTATTATAACGCTTAAAGAATTATTAGTTACGAGGCTTACTAAGCGTTTAATAGCTAAAGATATAAGATTTATTATTAGTATATAAATAAAATAATACTTACTAGATCTATAAAACTATAAGCTTTTAAATAAAGAGTTAAAGAATTAATTAGAGTTTTAGAAAATAGAATTTTTAATAATTAAATATATAGGGAGAATTTTTTTTTACTTTTAAAACGCCGGGCTTATAATTATAAAAGAAAATAAGCTAAAAATTACTAAATTCTTAGATTAAAAAGTAGAGACTAGTTTTATAAAAGAAACTGCTAAAGAGCTATATTATATATATATAAAAGAGAAATAAATACTCCGTTCTAATGAGCTTTATAAGCTAGTAATATAAGTTCTAAGGTATCTTACCGCGATAAATATTAATATTTAATATTTACTTTTAAGTCTCCGTAATAAGCGTATATTAAAAATATTAATAAACTTATAATAGAGGATAAAACTATATAATAATAAAGAGCTTTTAAAGTACATATACTATATAATATTATTACTTAAATATAATTTACTACTATTATATATTGTAATTATATAATCTTATAGTAGTAATTTTATAAAATAAATAAGTACCTATACGGGTGCTATTTTTCTTTTTTTTTTTTTAAATAAGCCTTTTATATTAAGACTATCTAACTATTTAAGAAAAGTACGTATTATCTCTTAAACGAACTAAAACTAGTTCTTTAAATTCTTAAACTAATATATATTATGTAAAGAGAGGTAATGTGTAGCGTCGAGACACTAGTCCAAAAAAGGTATAGGCTAAAAAACTAATATATATTACTAAATAAAATTATAACAAACTACTAATTTATTATTTAATTAAGTCTAGTTTACTACGCTAAGCCTGTTTAGGAATAGATTTTTATTTTATCTAATTTTAGATAGTAAAATATTTTATTTATAATTTTAAATTTAACGTATTCCGTATTAGGATATTAGCTTCTTATAGTTTTATATTAATTTTTAATAGTATTTTATACTTTTAAAAACTTTATATTTTATTATATAAAATAGACGCGTTTAAAAAATACTATAATAAAAAAAAATATTAAACCCCTAATACGTAGAAGACCTCGAAAATTTAAAATATTTAAATATTTTTAGGTATACGCCTACTATACTACATCGTTACGGGTACTACTATTATATATAATTACTTATATTAAATCGTCTTCTAATAACACTTATTTAGATAATAAAAATAATATATAAAGTATAATAATATATTAGTATAAATAGCTTACATATAGGATTACTTATTTATAACTCTAGATACCGACTAGAGTAGTAATATTATAAAACTTTATATAATATAGTAGCTATAGGGCTAGTAAAAACTAGTTAATATAATTATAAGATTTAGTATAAGTAACTTATTAGGTAGACGTTATTAAAAAACTAAATAAATTATTTTATAAGTTTACTATTTAGTAGTCCTTATTCTTAGCTTTAGTATAACTACAGGGGGGGACATTAGGAAAGGGTTAATCCAAAAAGTTACTATTTTTAAAAATTAATATAAAATTAATTACTAAGCCTATAAATACGTGTATTATATCGTTTTATAGAGAAAGCAATAGAGATTTATATTAGGATTTTAGCTGCGTCTTATTTTTTACCTGTATTAAATTAAAATTACCTAAATATAATAAACTTTTTAACCCTTTTTTGGATTCCTATAACTTTTTAGTTAGTGAATATATTTAACTAAAATATTAACTATACTCTTTTCGGCCTAGTATAGGTTACGTGACTAGATTTTTGAAGTATATTAGTAATCTAATAATAAAATTACATTAATTATAAAAATAGTGCTAACCCTTATATAATTAATAATTACGTAATAGATTATTATTATTATAGTATATTATAATATCTTTTAACTTTTATAAACTTAAACTCCTATTTTCTTAAAATAGAGCTAAAATTTTTAAAACTCGAATACGACGTTAATTTGCTTTTAAAAGTAAATAATTCTCTTATTTTAACTGCTACTACTTTAAAAAAAGTCTCTTACTACTATTTATCACGCTATACAACGTATGAAAAATAAAAATAAAAAGAATTATAATATAAAAAAAGTGTATATAGGGGGTATAAAAAAGTTAACTAAAAGAGATAAAAGAGTTATTAATAGAGACTTAACTTAAAGTCCTAAAAGAGAAAATAAAAGAATACTATTAGAAAATAATCTAGAAATTATAACTAGATAATTACGAATAGTTTTAAAGGAGGAGGGCTATATAATTAATATAAGTAAAAACAAAACTAATAATATATAAAGAAAATGCTAAAGAAGAAGAGTAAAATACGCTAAATAGAATTTAAAAATATAAAAAATAAAATTTAAAAAAAGTTGTATGTTCTAATAAGTCAGTAATATAAAGGGAACAATAAAATAGATAATATTATAGAAAAAGGAGTAATAATAGAGTTAGAAAAGAACTGGCTTTTAGTTAATTACAAAGTAAGTTATTTTAATTTTTTAAAATATTAAAATATATAACTTTTTATATATTTTTAAGTTATAGTTTTAGTTTTTTAATATTAATTATATTAATTATTTTATAGGATAAGACCTTAAACAATAAGTTTAGAGTATAATTTAGATAGAAGGTAGAAGTAATTTAGTATTTATTAAAATTCTAAATTCTTCTACTTCTTATACTAGTAAAGACTATATAAATAAAGTTTTTATAGCTAAAGTTAAACCCTCTATAAAAAGGGGTAAGTTTTATAATTATTTTTTACTCCTTATTTTTACCCGTTTTTTAATTAATATAATAATATATATATATATTATATTATAATTATAAACTTTCTATTAATATTATTTTAGGTTAGTAATTATAATAAGATAACGTCCCTATTTATAAACTAACGGACGTTTTAAACTAGTTTAAAAATAATAAAATTATACTATTTCTTTACCTAGTCTATAGTCCTAATTTAGCCCCTATAGAAAATATATAAGGTTATTTAAAATAATAACTAAATAAAAATAAAAAGGCTAATTTAGGGGTAGGATCTAGTATATAAAGTATAGAGGCCTTTAAAAGAGTTATTAATAAGGAGTAGTATAAAATATTTTAAGAAGTTATTAATAACTGTATTTTATTACTTCCTAACTATTATAAGGCGGTTATAGAAGCTAAAGGCTACTATACTAAGTATTAGTAATTTATTATTTACTAGTTTATTATTAAAATTCAAAAAAGTGACTGTTATATATAATTATATAATTAATATATTAATATATAAAAATAATTTATATACTACTATAATAGAGTATCTATTATACTATATATAAAAATAAGCCAATTTTACACCTAAAATAAAAAGTTATTATAGTCTAAAATAGTGCCTTAAAAATTTTCTATATTTACTAATTTTTTTATACCCCTGAACCCCTTAGTAAGCAGCCCCTAAGTAGGTGTATAAAATACGTTAGTTTTTCTTTCTATATTAGTATTTTTTACGTATTTTTAGGCTAACTAATTAATAAGTTATATAATTTTAAAAACGGTACCTTTTTAGATTAACCCTTTCCTAATGTCCCCCCCCTGTAATTTTTATCTAGTCTAAAAGCTTTTAAAATTACTATAATTTTAGGATTATAAGTTTAGACTATATTTTAAAGATAGTAAAATATATTAGTCTACCCTAAGAGTATAAATTTAAGGTAGGTTAAGAGCTATATATTAGATAGAACTAAAAGTAACTATAATTTGTCTTGCTACGCTGTGTGTCTCGTGACGTTGTGTGGCACGTTATATAGATTATTATAGGAAAATCATTCATTAGTGTACGTAGTGGTGGGCCTATGATTGTAGTCGGAACGTGTTGGTGTGTATTCGCGGTGGGTTTTGCGGGGAACGTAATGGTACGCCTTGAGGTTTCGATTTATAATTTATGTATCAGGTTTGAGAGTAGCAACGACTTTCAGATCTTGTGGCTTGCAATATAGGCGGTGAGGATAGAGGCGTGTGATTGGATTGTGGAGAACGTAGGTGGTGAGATGGAGACCGCTGACGTGTTGAGGCTGTTTATTCTCCAAATATGTTTGATATGTGATAGTGCTTGGTTCTAGAGTGAACGATATTTTCATGAAAATGTGGGTAATTGCTATATTGAAAAATGCGGGATGCGGTGAGAGCTAACAACAGCGGACAGGCTGTTCGATGGGTACGCCTTTCAAGTGTATCGTGTGGTCTAGAAGTCAGTGTGGCAGCCCAGAACCGGGTATGAGACCTAAACGCTGAAAATTAGCTACGATCTCACCTTCTCGTTCTCCTGCGGCCTTTCGCAGAATCCGAGCGACCTCTGCTTTCTGCTCGGACGTGACAGATCCCAGCGCTTTGCGAACCAATGGTACTAATGACTTCAAGAAGTGCTCGGGAGAAGTTGGTTCCTCACCATTAATCTGGTTCTTGAAATCTGACCAGCCTTCCAGGGAACTGGAAGGCGCATCACAAACCGCAACGCACATATCCTGCATCATAATACGAAGGCAATCATAATCGTCTTCGCATTCCTCATGATCGTATGCTGAGGCAAACGCAGCTAGGCCGAAATCAATCATGATAATCCGAGGTAGTTCTTCTGTCAGCTCGAGCATGACATTATCCCAATGGACGTCACCGTGAATGATCGGACTGTCACAACAGTTCAGGGAGCGAAGAGTTTCCATCGCGCCGCAGAAGACATGGAGAATCAAGATCTCACGCAGGCTTCCGAGCTCTTGTAGACAATCAGGATGATTTTCCCAGATTCTGCCGACCGTCAGCGAGAGGATCGCATTCATAGCGAACTAGTAGGTCGCACCGGGTGGAATACCAGTGTTCCCGTGATAATATGCAGAAGACTTGGCTTGAATGGACGGAAAGCGATGAACATCGCCGCTCTGAGACTCTGGCTTGTTCTTGGTGAGAACCTCAAGCTTGTTTACTTCGTTCAGAGCTTGCTTTATGCTTACTTCGGCCAGACCTTGTTCCATGCCCGGTGGGCAATCACTTACTTTGATCGCAACAAGCTTGGACTTTAGGTCTGCAATTGAATAGGCAGTACCAAGACTGCGTGCATACTTTGCAGCTACTATATATGGTATAGGCAAACAGAAATTTTTAAACAGTAAAAGCTATTGTATTAAAAAGTAATAGATATACTTAAAACTAATTTAGTACTTACTAATATTAATATATAAAATTTACTATAAGTATAGTATTATATTTATTTTAAAAAAGCTAAGTATATAGAATAGAATTCTAGGTAATAATATATTATATAAGAACTCTATTATATAATATCGTATATATATAAAATATTTAATATATATAGAAAAATTACTATATATAATTTTTTAATTATACTATAATTAAAATTCGCCTCTAATTAAATAAAATAAATAAAATTATACTTTTTTGACACATTAAGTATAAAGGTATACACATACTACTCCTTTTATAAAACCCCTTTTAGTCGCCCTGAGCCACTACAGCCACACTATTTGTTCGATTAGTATATAAATATATATATATATATATATATAAATATATATAATAAAATTATAATATTAGGTATAATTTAATACTTATATTACTTCTTTTAATTTTTAATAAAATTAAATAAAATTTTTTTATAATACTGTACTAGTAGTCTCTATACACTTATTATTAAGAAAATTTATAGTATTTTAAATATTTAGTAAATATAGTATTAATACTAACTTAAATATTAATTAAAAGTAAAATAAGTTTTATACTAAGCGTCAGCCTACCTACTTATATTTATAATTAAGTTATAATTATTAGGAGTTTATTTATTATTATAGTTTTAAAATCTCTATTATTAAAAAATACTTAAAAATTACTACGAGGTATATTTTTAGGGCTAATAAGAGAACTTTCTTTTATTACTTATAGTACACTCAACATACGAATTTATAAATAAATATTATAAAGAAATATTTTTAAAATAAAAAGATAAATATTATTATAAAAATAATATACTTAAAATAATTTTAATACTATTATATTTAGAATATATTTTCTTTGTAAATATACTATTTTATATAATAATTATTATAGAAAAATATCTTAGAGTTTCTATTACTAGCGTATAAAACTATTTAAAGTAAAAGATTTATTTCTTCTTTACGTATATATAATACGGCTCTTTAGCGCTTTTTTAAATAATAGATAGTTCTATAGATATATATTTAAATATTAATTAAATAAAAAGTGTGTCTATAGTAGCTTAGGGTATGCTAAAAAAAGATTTAAAAAAGAAGAAGTATATATATACTTTTATAGTTAATACATTAAAAAAGTTAGGTAAGGCTAAATTAAAAAAGGTATAGCGCCGCACTAGTATACTACTAGTATACTTAGTGCCCCCCCCTAAAAAAACGTTGAGTTAAAAGTTCAGTACTAATACTATATTTTTTAAAGGAGAGATACGTAGGGTACTACCAGCGTAATTTTTCTCTATCTTCTCTTATAGTTAATACAGTTAAATAAGATATTATTTTTCTTTAAAGGTTTTAATACTACCCCTTCTCTTATTAATACTAATAATAAAATAATCTTAATTAATTATAAGGTATTTATAGTTATTTAAGCTCTTTCTACTGTATTATTTTACTTTACTAGTAATAAAGACACGATTCTAGTAAACACTCGCTAGTATAGATACCTTATTTATTTAGTAGTTAGAGAAATTAATTATAATAAAGTTATACCTATTATTAATAATAGGTACTGGCCTAATAAGTTAATTAGATTATTAATAAAGAAAGTAGTTAAAGTTATAAATATTAAGTTAGTAATATTAGCGGCGGCGGCGGCTTTAATAAGCGGAGAGCAAGTATCTCGTAAATATAGTAGGTACTCCTTGGCATAAGGAATACGGTAAAGGCGGCGGCAAAGGTAGTAGTAATAATAAAGGTAATAGCGGAGGTAATAGATAATAAAGCCTTTAGTAGGTAGAAATACTAGAATAGTTAATATTTAAAAGTAATAGGGGGGCCTATATATAATTTTAGTATAAAGGCTAGGTAGGTAGACTAGTAGGTATACGGGTGCTTAGTGTTGCAGTTATCTTTATAGGTAAGAAAGAATTTATAATTATAAATAAAAATATTAACTATTATTAAATACTATACTACCTGTGTATATATAGGCGGAGTAAAAAGTAATAAAAATAAATATAACCTCTGTTTTATTATGTAAAAATAAAGTTAAAATAAGTAACTAATAGATTACTACAGTAGTTATCGGCCTAAATAGTTTTAATTTTTTAATTTTAAAACCTAGTAATTTTTAGCTTATTTTTTCTTTATAGTTATAAGTCTAGTATTTTAGAAGTAAAGAAAGATTCTCTTTATATACTTAATTAATTAAAATCCTATTTCTAAAACTCTAATTAATGTTTAAATTTTTGTTTTAAAGTTTTTAGTTTTATAAATCTAGCGAGTATTATTTTATCTATATATTAATAATAATTTATATCTTTAGCTATTAAATACTCAGTAAGCTTTACTACTAATAACCTTTTAAGTGTTATAATATTTATAGCTATTTTATTACTTTTAATTAATACTATTTATCTTACTAATTCTAGGAGTTAACTTATATAGTATATACAGCTTAAGGTATAATATACGCTTTATAGTATTTAAAATTTTATTAACTCTAATTTTAAAGGCGTTATTAATTTTTTTTATTTTTTTTTAAAACTAGAGCTTCTACGTATTATAAAAATATTTAAGAGAAAAATTATAAAAATCTATTATAACTATAATATAGTAATAATTATATATTTATTTTATTTAATTAAGTATGCTACTAAAGTAAACTAAGTAATAAATATTTAAAACTAGATTAATATACAGGGGGGTAACATTGGAAAAAGACTAATCCAAAAAGTTATTATTTTTAAAAATTAATATAAAATTAATTACTAAGCCTAAAAATACGTTAAATATACTGATTTAAACAAAAGGTTTAAAAGAAGTAAATAAGAATTTTAATTACTGCTTATTAAGTATATATAACAAACTAAAATTACCTAAATATAAAGATTTTTTTAGACTATTTTTTAGGACCCTATAACTGTTTAGTTAGTGAATATATTTAACTAAAATTTTAACTATAACCTTTTAGGCCTAGTAGAGGTCACGTGACTTGATTTTTGAAGTATGTTAGTAATCTAATAATAAAATTATATTAATAAGGAAAATATAGCCCACGCTTATATAATTACTACTTACGTAATATATTACTAATATTAAAGTATCTAATAATATCTTTTTAATATTATAAATCTAGACTTATATTCCTGTTATATAGCGCATTATTTAATATAATTTAAATTTAAAATCAAACTTTTTTAAAAATTAAATACTTCTATTTATATAATGATTTTTACTTTAAAAGAACATCTAATAGTATTTATAATACTATATAATATATTAAATATAAAAAATAATAATAATACTATAAATAAAGTTAAAAGGAGTACAGCTCCAAAGATAATTTTAAGAGTAAAAAGAATTATTAATATAGACCTAATTAAAAGCCCTAAAAAAGAAAAAAAAATAATTATTATTAGAAATTGGTCCAAATATTTTAAATATATTCTTATAAAAGTATTTTAAAAGGGAAGTGTTATAATATTAATATAAATATTAAAAATCTCTAATTAATAAGAAAAAAGCTAAAAAAATATATTGAAATACGCTAATAGAAATATTAAAAATATTAAAAATATAAATTATAAATAAATAATATTTTTTAAAAAGTCCGCGCTATAAATAGAAGAGATTAGAGAGGAGTATTATAGAAAAAGGAGTAAAAATAGAGTTAAAAAAAGACCTAGCTATTACGTAATTAAAAAGTAAGTTATATTAATATTTTAATATAGTAAAATATATTACGTTTTATCTAATTTTGTGTTATAGTTTTGTTTATTAAATATTATTTATAGTAAATATATTATTACTTATAATTTAATATTATAAATTTAGAACGCTATTTAATTACAAGATAAAAGTAATTTAGTATTTACTAAAATACCTCATTCATCTATTTTTTATACTAGTAAATATTATATAATAAAAGTTTTTATATCTATAGTTAAACCGAAGATAAAAAGGAGTAAGTAACTTTATAGATTTTTTAGTTCTTTTTTATATATAAGAATATACTAATATATATATTATTATTACATTATATAATAGTAATAAGTATTATATTAATATTAACTTATATTAGCAATTTTAATAAGGTAATACTATTATTTATAAAGTAATAGCTGTTTTAAACTATTTTAAGAATAATTAAAATAGAATTTTTTTTTTACCTAGCCTACACCACTGATATAGCCTATATAAAATATATATTAAATTATTTAAAATCTAAGCTTTATAAAAATAAAATATCTAATTTAGGGATAGAGTTAAGTTTACAAACTATAAAAGCTATTAAAGAGCTATTTTTAAATTATAGAATATAAAATTATAAAAAGTTATTAATAATTATATATTATCACTTTCTAACTATTATATAATACTTATAGAATCTTAGGAGTGCTATACTAAGTACTAGTAATATATTATTTACTAGTTTGTTATTAAAAATATAAAAAAGTAACTTTTATATATAATTATATAATTAATATATAAATATATAAAAATATTTTATATACTTATATATCATTAGTACTATTATATTATATATAAAAACAGGACAATTTTACGCTTTAAATAAAAAGTTATAATAGTTTAAAATTTTGTCCTAGAAAAACTTTAATTTTACTAATTTTTAATTACCCCAAGAACCCTTAGTAAGCACCCTATAAGTAGGTAAATAGCATAAGCTAGTTTTTCTTTTTAAAATACTATTTTTTGTGTATTTTTAGGCTTACTAATTAATAAGTTATATAACCTTAAAAACGGTAACTTTTTGGATTAGTCTTTTCCCAATGTTACCCCCCTGTAATAGTAGTTCTAAAACTTATAAATACTATTTAAATATATTATACTATTAAAAGAAATATTTTTTATACTTAATTATTTTTTTTATATAAAAGCTTTTAACTATTAATATAGTAACTAAAAGAATTATATAATAATAATACTATACTTATTTAAAAAAGTAAAATATAGAAAAATAGCTTCTAAGTTATAATATTATAAATAAAAAGCTGTTTATATAAAAGTAAAGGTATATAAACTTAGTAATATTTAAAATAAATTAATTATTACTAACTTTCTTATCGCTGTTAGTAAAAAATTAATATTTAATTAGGTAGAGTAGATACGTATAACTTAAGTCTAAAAATTAATATTTAAAAATAAAGGGCTCTCTTTAATTAAAGTTAAAAAAATTATTTAAGTCATATTATAAAATAAAATTATAAAATTAGCTTCTAAAAGCTTTATAATTTTTATAATACTTAGTAAATAAAACTTATTTCTTTAATTAAATAGCTTTTAGCTAAAAAGTAAGAGTAAGTTATACTATTACTTTTATAGACTTAAAGCGTATTATTAAATATTTACTAAGTACTACTGCGTATAATTAATATTTATAAATACTTATCGTAGCTATACCGCGTCGCTTATTAAAAAAAAAAATAAAAAAGCGTTTTTTTACCGACTAAAATTTAAAAAATTTATAACTCTTTAAAATATATTTATACCGGGGTAAGAGTAGGAAATATAAATCGAAAAAGATTAGTTTTTTAAAATAATATAGTTATATTAATATAAAATATATTAAATTAAAAATTATATTCTCTTATAATAATAGTAGACGAAAATAATATAATAAAGTCTAATTAGGCTTAGCGTATATATAGCTTTAATTATTAAGTTTTAAATTTACGAGTGTTTTTATTTTTAAGTTTCTATATTTATAACCTGTTTACTAGCGTTTAAAATTTGCTATAAATAATATATATATTAATAAATTTTATATATTATCTATAACTAAAATATAAGATATTATTACTTATTTAAATATTTAGTATTTTAAATTTTAACTTTTTAGGCTTAGTAAAAAAAAATAGACGTTTTTTTAATAAGTTAATAGTTAATATATTTATAAAAATTAAAAATATTAAATAGAAGTAGAATTAGATAAGAAATTTAAAAATAGTAGAATTTAATATTATATAATTTTATTATATTAGTAATAGTCTAATAACTTTTAAAACGTTTTTTATATTATAGTCTTATAACTTTTTAAATAATAAAAATAATTAAATAAAATTTTTTTAATTATTGTAAGTTATATAAAATAAAAAACTTTTTATATTTTAGTATTACTTAAATAGGTTAGACTAATTTTAAGTATATATTATATAATAATAATAATCTATTATTATTATTTAAGTTTTACGAAAATATTTAAAATTATACTCTAAATTATATAATATATTAATTACGTAAGTTATATGTTAGGATTTTTAGATTTTTAGTATTTTTTAATATTAATAAACTATAGAATAATTCTAGTATAATAATATAATCTAATTATATAAATTTATATATATATTTTATAGAAAAATTAGCACTATATATATAATTTATAGCCGATTTTCTATACTAGTAAAAAAGTTATAAATAGGGAAACTTAAGCATAAAAGAACTTTTAAGTTTAAAACTAAATAACTAAGACTATAAATACGGTAAGCCTAATTTGCCTATATTATATATTTCCTTTATACTCTCCTTATAACGTAATATAATTTCAAATTTAATATATTTAATATTTATAGAAATATATTACTTTAAAAAACTAATGTTTTTTATTTTGTCTTTCCCAATGTCACCCCCCTGTATAATAGCCTCTATTACTTTTATTAAATAATATACTATTTAAATATTAGAAGAAAAATGCTAGACACTTTAATTTTATAATTTATTAGTAATATTAAGTTATATAAATACTATTTAATAGTTTTAAAACTCTTTTAATCTTAATATAAAAAATTAAATAAACCTTTAAAAAACTATATATTAGAAAGCTTAATATATTTTTTATTAATATTATTCTTATTCTTACCTTTACGGCGTAAAAACGTATAAGAAATAAATAGTTTACTATTTTTATTTTTTTTATACTCTCTAGATTCGTTCTTAGACTTTTAAAGTATAACTTATTTTTTTAATTTAACTTAGTAAAACTCAGAAGCGCTTAACTATAAAAAGCGTAGATAGTATCTTATATCTAAAAAAACTCTATAAAAAATAGGTTAAATAAAATTAATAATTTTAAAAGTTTATTAAATTTTTTTTAGTATTAAGCTTTCTATAAGCTATGTAGGTACTAAAAAAATAATTTATAAATAAGTATTTTAGAGTATAATATAGGTATACAACTATTAAATTTATTAAAATTATTAGTTAGTAAAAAAAATATTTTCTTATAGTTTAAGAGAGCTGGAAATCTTTTTAAACTAAAAAAATAAAAAAATCTTCTTAAAATAAAAACGTAGAAAAATATTCTTAAATTATAATAAATAGCATCTTCACGGCTTTATCTACCGTAAATAATAGTTATTACTTTATATTTAACTATTAAGTTAATCTTTTTCTAAATAATATAGATAGTATTAAAAAGCTATTATTTACCGGCCTATAGTTATAGTCCTCTAAATCCTCTACTTTTACTAATATATAAACGCCTACTAATACTTAGGCGTATACGTATATATATATACTTACGTAATCTAAACTTATATTTACCTATCTTTTTTTTTTTTACGTATAGTAGCTACTATACTTATTTTATATTTTACTACCTACTACTACTACTATTACTAGTAGTAACAGCGGTAGGTTATTTAATATAATTTAGTAGGTACTATAGTATTAAGTATCTCCCCTAACTATATAGTATCTATTATATTAAGTATAAAATTTAGCTTTTATCCCCTTATTATTTATTTTTTATAAAATTTTATTATAAGCTATCGCAGCTTAGTAGCTTATAGAATAGCTAGTATATAATTATTTATAATATACTATATTTAGACATGCTATACTAGTAGGTACAGTATAATATTTTTTCTTAATATAATTACTATTTTATACTTATCTTTCTTAACTCTAGTAAGTAGGTAAATAGTATTATAGTATTCTATTTCTAGTACGTTAAGGGCTCCTACGGTATTAACTTTAGTAATTTTATTAGTATATACTTATATATTTAATAGTAGGTACTTTATAACTATCTCTACTATTTATACGCACAGGTTATCCTTAAATATACTTTTATAAATAGGTATATAAGGCTTAATTATTATAGTTTTATTAAGAGCGACTATAATACGTAAAGTTACTATTAGTATACCTATAAACGTTATTAGCTAACTATACTCTATAAACTATACTACTAAAAATAAACGCTACTTAAATTCTATTTTATAACTTTAATAATAATTTTAATAATAACTTTAATAATACGACGGAGTAGGCGTATTATAGTATAATAGTACTATAGTAGCCTAGTCTAAAGAAAAGAAAAAAGGAGTAAAAGTAATATTAGCCTAATACTACTAGTATATTAAATTTTAGTTTACTAAGTTACCCGCTGTAGCTATAAGTTTACTAACTAAAATAAATTTAATATTTTTTATAATTTTTATATACGCTTAATTTTATAACTGTATCTAGGGAAATAACTTTTTTTAGCCTATACCTTTTTTAGACTAGTGTCTCGACGGTATACTTTACCTCTTTTTATATTAAATTATAATAAAAATAATTTTTTTTATAAAGAGAGTAGGACATTTTTTAAATAATTAAATATAAAAATTTTTAATTAGGATATAGAAACTATTTATTAAAGTTAAATAGTATTTTTATTTTAATAAAATGTTTATTATCTACGCGTTTTATAATAGTAAATTTTTTTTTTATTATTTATAGAGCGTAATTATAGGTTTAAAAATAGTATAAAATAATAAGCTAAAAGCTAAAAAAGTAGACTCGATTAGCTTTTTACTAAATTTATTATACTTTAAGTATATACTATACTAATTATATTTAATTATATTTAGGCTGTTAACTATTACGTTATATAAAGGATTAAATAATACTTTTTTAACCTATTAAATAAAAATAAGTAAAGTTGTTAAGAAAAGAAAGTAAATATTAGAAATTTAAAAGACTTTTAAAAACTAACATTTAAAAAGAGTATTATAGCTTACTATAGCTATAGTAGTAGTAATATATATAACTAATTTATAGTATTAATACAGGGGGGTGAGATTAGGAAAATCGTAATCGAAAAAGACTAGTTTTTAAAAGTTTAATAACTCTATAAATATTAAATTTAAAAATTTAAAATTATATTTATTAATAGAAAAGGTTATAGAAGTTAAAATAATAAAGCCTAATTAGGCTTATCGTATTTATAGCCTTAGTTATATAGGCTTAAACTTAAGACATTTTTATTTACTTATATTTACGTATTAATAACTTTTTACCTAGGGTATTAAATTAGCTATAATATATACATATAGTAGTATTTATTATATAATATCCATATACCAAATTGTAGATATTATTTCTTATCTAAATATTTAACAATTTAAGTTTAGAATATAAAGTCATAGTTTAGAGATATTAAACGTTATTTAGAAAACTATATTTTTAACTTATTATTAAAAATTTAAAAGTCTATATAAAAGTAGAACTCTACAATTTATTTAAAAATAAAATAATAATTTATTTTACTATTATATTACATAGGTAATAGTCTAAAAACTTTTTATAATTTCCTTAATTTAAAGTCTTATAACATTTTATATAGTAATAATAATAAAATAAATTTTTTCTTAACTTTTAGACTATAAAAAATAATAAATGACTAATATTTTATTATTGCCTAACTAGGTTAGTCTAATTTTAAGTATATATTATTTAATAAAACCAATTATTAAAAGTAAGTTAAAAAGAATATAGGCTAGCTTAAAATAAAAATAGTATAGTATAAGAATATATATACTATTACTATATATATAGGTAGGAAGAAATATATAAAGAGGAGATAATAAAGGCGCTGTACTAAAACTAATAAGCTACTAGTTATACTATAGCTAGTAATAGTACGTACGCTTTTACTAAAAAAGTTTTAATAAAAGAGACGATAAAGTTTAGTAAAAATATTATATTAGAAGTATACTATAAGGTAGGTTATAGCTACTTTATACGCGATACCTTTTTTATAATAGTTTTTATTATTATAAATTATTACTTTATTATCGCAGCAGCTAAGAATTAGGCACTAATATATACTATAATACGTTATATACAGTAGACTAGATTTATTAAAGTTTATATAGTTTTAGGTATTCTATATAGAGATTTATCTTATATATAAATTAATATTATAATAACTATAGAAGGACCTAGAACTAATATTTAGTAAAAAATTATTTAGTAGCTAAATATTTAGTAGCTAAGTAAGTATAATTTAATTATTTACTAAGCTATTACTATTATTAAGCTATACTACGTTATAGATATTATCTATATAAAGATTTTAGAAGCGTTTAAACTACTATAATTTTAAAAGATAGTAGAATAAAACTTAAAAAATAGAAAAACTAGATATATATAGGTATAAATATAAAAGCGCGACGCTGCCGTCGCTAAAAAAAAAAAAAATAAAGGCATGTATATACTCCTCCTTTTTTAAAATCCCCTTTTAGTCGCCTACACAGCCACCACAGACACCCTATTTGTTTAATTAATATACAAATATATATAGGTATAAATATGAGTATAAGTAAATTTAGCTAAGTAGGGCTTCCGCGATACTATTAATTAGTATTAAAATAATAGGTAGATTAAAGATAAAATACTATAAATAATAACTAATAAAAAAAGTATTACTAAAATTTAAAAAGTTATAAAAGTTATTATGTAGGCGAAAGCAAAGATAAAGGTAAAGTTAAAGTTAAAGGTAATAAAATTATTTTAAGCGCTTTATTTTAAATACTAAGCATAGAGCGTAAAGGGTAAAAGATAGAAAGTAAAAGATAAAGAATAAAAGATAAAAAGCGAAAGGTAAAAGGCAAAGGGCAAAAAGTAAAAAGTAATAGGTAATAAAGAGGGCGGCTATATAAGGTTAGTATATTTAGGGATATAAGAACTTATAAAATATAGAGAGTAATAGGTATAAGTAATAGTACTTAAAATATCACGTTAGTTTATAGACGTAGTTAATTATATTTTTATAACCTTAAAAGTAACTATTAGACAGCTGCCGAAGCTAAACTTCTAATAATTATATAACTAACTTACTAATAATAATAATAAAGAGACAGTTTAATAAAAAGGATATTAATAACTAAATAAATAAGTGCCGGCCCTTTTTATAATAATAATATACTATTAACTATAATCTAGGACTAAAATATTAAAATTATATATAAAATTATAAAAAATATAAATTACGTAAGATATATTATACTATATCTTAATTATTACTATTTACTTATTTTTATAATATATAAGATAATTCTAGTAATATATTATAAATCTATAGTCTAAATATTTATATAAGTAATATATATAAAATAGTAATTTATATATATTTTTTTAGCTAATTTAATACGCTAGATAAAAAGTTAATAATACGTAAATATAAGTATAAAAAATAGTCATAAGTTTGAGCCTATATAACTAAGGCTATATATACGCTAAGCATAATTAGGCTTTATTATATTATATTCTATAACCTTTCCTATTAGTAATATTAGTTTTAAATTTTTAAAGTTAATATTTATAGAGTTATTAAACTTTTAAAAACTAGTCTTTTTTAATTACGCTTTTCCTAATATTACCCCCTTATAATAATTAGAAAGCTTAAAGAGCTATTAAGAGAAAAAAGATTAGATAAAAGAACTATAATATAATATAGATAGAATAAAAGCGGATAAAAATAATAATAAAAAGAAAAAAGAGTAAAAATTAGTTTAAAAACGTTAGTAAAAAAATTATATAAATACTATATATACTACTTAATACTAGGGCACCTATTAGAATTAGTCTTTTTTTTAAAATTATATTATCTAGTAATGCTGCCCGCTAAATATTATATAATAGAGTTTTTTTTTAAATTAATTCTATAGCTACTATAAGCTTAGAAAAATTAATTTTAAACTACTTCAATAGTTAAGCAATTTTTATTAGTTTTACTAGAGGGTTAATCTTAAGTTTTTAATTTTAAAAACTAGTAATTTTTAACTCCTTTTCCCTCTATAAACTCTCTAAAAGAACTAGTAATATAAAACGTAATTTCTTTATATTTATTTAGCCTACTCTTTTACGAGGCTATATATAAAAAATAAAATATTCTTTTTAAAAAATAAATTTTAGAAGTAGTTACGCGATGTAAAAGTACTAAATTACTACTTTTACTTAAGTAGGTATTTACCTATAGGTTTAATTAAAATAGTTATTTTATAAAATATAATGTATACCTTATTATTAGGGGTAATTTTTTATTAAAAAAATATTTTTATTAATATATACTATAATAATTATGACACGTTTTATTTATATAATTATAATAATTATAGTAGAATTTAACTGAAATATTTTACAGCTTAATAGAATTAATACGTTTCTTAATATACTAATTAACTTGTTAAAACTAGTATAGTAGAACCTACTTAATAGCTATAAATAAATAGATAACTATATAAAGCTTAATTAACCTTTATATAGTCTACACAACGTATCTATACTATATTATAAAAAATCCTCTAGTACTTTAGCTAAGTTTAACTTTATTTACTTAAAAAAAGAACTCTACTTATTTTTTAATATAAATTATTAAAAAGTATAAGTACGTTAAGACCTCGATTCAGGGGTATAAACGCAGTAATGCAACTCTGTTAGGTTAATATAAATTATAAAATTTTTATACTATTTTATATAGATAATATTTTACTCCTATAATATAAAATTTGTTATTAAAAAGCGTTTAAACTACGCAATAAGCTTTAAGAAATATATAAAATAAAAAGGTATAGAGTTATAAAATAGTCCTTTGAAATATAAGTAATCAAAAAATTAAAATAAATAAATAATTATACTAATGTATAATTTACATATTAAAAAAATTATAAAAAAGTTTAAAGTAGTTAATTTAGTTTATTTTTAACTAACGTCTTTACTCTTAAAAAGGCTTATTAAGAATAAAAGAAAAGTAATAAAAACTAAAATAAAAATAAATTAAGAGTATATTAAATTTATATTCTATACTAATAATACAATATAATTAAATATAGTATTTACTATTTTAAAAGTTTTATATTATTTAACTAATTTGAGTAAATAATATTTTACTATAATATAATATAGAAATACGTTCTACTATAGATTTTATTCTTAGGCGATCTAATGTAGCGTATATAAACGCCTAAAACTTATAATTTATTTAAACATGTTATTTACAAATAATTTAAAAAATAAAGAATTTTTATATAGCTATATTATTATATTATTAAGTAGAGTAATTATTTAAAAAGTCGTAAAACAGACTACTCTTATAATATTACGTAATAAAATAAAGCTCTTCGTGCTTAAGTATATAAATACAAAAACTATAAGTTTAAAATACCTTTTTAAAAAACTAATTCTAAATTTAGAGTTACGTAGCGTATATTCTATAATAATTAGTAAATAGGTAAACTAGTTATAGGTAAAAATAAGCGTATAACTACCTATTTATACTATATTAATAATACTATAATATAAATATAGTCTTACGTTTACTATATATAAATTAATTATTTTTTATTGTATAATTTATACTATAATAAATAATTACATATTTATACTATAATATATAACTATATACTTATACTATAATAAATTATAATATATTTATATACTAATTAAACAAATAGTGTGGTTGTAGTAATTCGGAACAACTTAAAGGGGTTTTAAAAAAGAAGGAGTATGTGTATACCTTTATAATTAATAATTATATAACTTAAAAGTTTTATGCTAAATATTTATCTATTAATAATTAGTAAATATAATCTTAGTAATTAAAATATTTAGATTTAATAGTACTATTAGTATTTATCTAGTTAACTTAGAATATTAATATAAAAACTATAATTTATTTATAATACGTATACTACTTTACTACTTATATAATATATATAATATTTAAAAAAAACTAAAAAAATAATTACTATAAATATTCTTTTATATATTATAACTTTTTTTATGTACTAATAGCTATATTAAAGAAGTAGTATAATATAATTTTAAAATTTAATACTATAAAAAAACATTTATAACTATAACCTCTACTTAATAGACTTAGAATTATAGGAGAGTAATATTAAAAATAGATTAATCTAAATAGTTACAATATTTAAAAATTAATATAAAATTAATAACTAAGCGTAAAAATACGTAAATTATTACGTCTTAGAGAGAGAGTTAAGGGGATATAAATAAAAATTTTAAAAACTGCTTAGTTTGTGTACGTAATAAATTAAAATTACGTAAATATAAAAAAGGTAAAGTGTAGCGTCGAGACACTAGTCTAAAAAAGGTATAAACTAAAGAAGATATTTCGTATAGAGGTTTTTATGTTATTAATTTTTAATTATACTTAAAAAGCTTACTAAGCAGCCCCTAATAAGGTAAATAGAATACGCTAAGCTTTCCCTTTAAAAGACTTTTTTTTATATTTTTAGGCTTACTAATTAATAAGTTATATAACTATAAAAAAGTTCACTTTTTAGAGAACTTTTATGCGCTGTTACCCTCCTATAATATATAATAAAAACTTAATAAGTAATAAATAGTTAATATACAGGTTTTATAAATACGTAGTATATATACTATAAATTTTAAATTTTTAAAAAATATCTATTTTTTATATAAGAGTAAAAGTATTTTACTAAATATAAGTATATACTTATATAATAATTTATATTTATAAATTAGTAATTACTACTTATGGCCGATAACTACTATAGTAACCTATTAGTTACTTTTTTAACTTTATTTTTATACCAAATAGAGGTTATATTTATTCTTATTACTTTTTACTCCGTCTATATAGGTAGTATAGCGTTTAATAATAGTTAATATTTTTATTTATAATTATAAATCTTTTCTTACCTATAAAGATAACTATAATACTAAGTACGCTAGTCTGCCTGCCTAGCCTATATACTAAAGAAATATATATATATAGGCCCCTCTAAACATTTAAATATTAACGACTATATAGAAATATCCTAAATTTTTTATTACTTTTACCTTTATACTGTCTTTACCTTTATTACTAATACACCTAGTAGTATTTTATATAGCTACGCTTTATACCCTAGACTGCTTATTTTTATTATAAATTTAATATTAATATATTATCTTTTTTTATTCTTTATAGCTAGTATAGTACTACTATTTTTATTTTTATTATTTTTACCTTTATATAAACTATTATAACTAATTTTAGATTCTTAAAATCTATTACTTTTACTATTAATAGCGTTACGCTTTTATTTTTATATCGATTATTTAATATTACGTAAAATTAATAAATAATATTTTTATAAAACTAGTAGGCGATTACGTCGCGTATAGTAGTAGTATACTTAGTAGTATTATTAAAAACTTATTATATATTACTATTTAGGTAGGATATAGTAAAGATAGCTTATATATACGTAGTAAGCGTATTAAGGTTAATTTTAATAAGTATAATATCTGCTAAGATAAGTGTAGAAGGAGTAGGAAAAGCTTTAAATAATATTTTAAAAAATATCTTAGTAAGTATATTTTCTTTATCTAATAAATATTTAAATTTAGCTGTATTAATTATAAGAGAAAATAGAGAAGAGATATATAGATAGTAGTAATAACTACTATTTATATATATATTTTTTAAAGAATATAGTGTCCATACTAAACTTTTTAACTTTTTTAACTTAATATTTTTTTAGGGGGAGTACGCTAAGCGCGCTAGCGTAAAGCGCTATACCTTATTTAATTTAGCTTTACCTAAATTTTTCAATATATTAAGTATAAAGGTATATATATACTCCTTTTTTTTAAAACTCCCTTTTAGTCGCTTCTATAGCCACTACAGCCACACTATTTATTTAATTAGTATATTAATATATATTACTTATAATTATATATAAAGTACTTAATATAGTTAGAAATTACTAGAGGTATAAACTTTAAATATAATAAGTTATTTTATAATTACCTATATTCTATAAGTAAGTAAATTTCTAAGTTAGTAAATTTAGTTATTTTTTTTATATTATTATACTATATTTTTATAGGTCTATTTTATTTTTAATTTTTTTATTATTATATTAATTTTAACTATATTACTGCTTATTATACTATATATTATAATAATTACTTTTAATAATAGCAACACTCTAAACTATAATAAAGTCTAAAATTAATAAATATATAATTCTTTTACTTATATATAGCTTATTAGTAAGTTTTATACTACTTATTGTATACGTAAACTTTTAGTAAAACATAATCTACTTTCGTATATAATATTTAATTATTTTTAAGTTCTATTAAATATACTACTATTTTTTAAAAGTATATATATAACTATATATAAATCTAATACTAATAAAATAAAAACCCTATAAATATAAATAATTAATAAAAGGAAACGAAAAAGACTAGTATTAATAGACCTAATACTAAATATAAAATAATTATACTTTAGACTAGGGTTAATGAAATAATATAGGTCGATTAATATAGTTATAAATTTTAAAAAAAAAATAAATAAAAAAATACTTCTGTATAGACTTTAAAATTATAAAATAGTATATATTTATATATATATATATATTTTGTATACGAATCGCATAAATAGTACGGCTGTGGTGGCTGTGTAGGCGACTAAAAGGGGTTTTAAAAAAGGAGGAGTATGTGTATGCCTTTATTTATATTTATATTAAGTATATTTAGTAACTCTTACTAACTAAATAGTATATATTTATATATAGCGTATATATTAAAAACAGTAAATAATAGCTTTTTCCTTATTTTTTAAGCCTATATAAGCTATATATATATATAGCTTATATAAGTAAATCTTTATAGTATAATTATTTTCATAAAATATTTAATAAATAATATAAAGACTTATAGAAAATTATATAATAAAAATTAATTTAAATTATATAATAAGTCTAAAATTATATTATTAATTTATAAGCTATTAGTGACCGGTAAAAAATAACATAAAAATATCTAATAACTACTTTAGTAATCTATTAACTACTTTTTTCACTCTTTTTTATAATATAATATTAAGGTTATATTTATTATAATTATATTTTATTTTATCTATATATAGGTATTATACTATTTCATTATAATAAATATTTTCATTAATAATTATAAATTCTTTCTTACCTATAATAATAATTATAGTACTAAGTATACTAATCCTTTACACTCTTAAGTAGTAGTATAAGAAGCTTATTTATTTTTTTATATTTTAATTTTATTACGTTTTACCGCGCCTACTAATATTATAAACTAATAATATTATTATAGACTTCTTATATAATTTAAAGTAATATTTTTTTACTTAATTGTATACTAAGCTTTTATAGTATCTATTATACTTTTTAATAAATTAATAATATAATAAAGGCTTACTAAATTAAGTTACGTATATATTTAACCTATTTAGTAGTTTTATAAAATAAAAATAACTATATTTATTATTATTAGTATCTATGCTGTTTATAATACTTATTACCTAATTAGTAATATTTACAAAATAAAAATAATAGTATATACTTACTTAATTTTATATGTACTAGTAGGCTTTAGAGTTTATATATATATATATTTTTTTAATTGTATAAATATACTAATGAATCTATTTTATTTAATTAGTTTACTTTTTAAATTACTCTATTATTTATAGCTTTATTAATAATATTAAATTTTTATACTATTTTTTATTACCTACCTACTTCTATAAAGCCTCTACTTTATTAGCTAAAAATTTATCTATATAGAATATTATACTAAAAAGGGCTTTAGTGTAGCTAAAAATAATATACTTAAAAAAGCTACTTTTTACTAGAAGTTTACGCAAGCGTAGGTTAGTATAAAACTTATTAATAAATTATATAGAAATAAAAAAATCGCGTTTTAATTAATTTTAGATTTTATAATAGCTTAGAGTCTTACTGCTACTATAAATAGTTAATATAATAAGCGCTTAACTAAAATTAATATAGTAATATAATTAATTAACGTACTTCGCAAGCTTTATAAAGCCGCGGCAATAGTAATGTAATATTTTAAAAATAATAATAAGCTTTAAAGATATAATATAGGAAAATATTTTTAAGTAAAAATTAATAATACTGTATAGAGTATAATATAAAGTGCTACATTTATTTAAAAGCTAGATATTTAGTTATATAGGCTCTAGATAATAGCTAAATACCTTTTTTTAGTTCTAAAGTTTGTACGCCTAGTAACTCCTTAAACTAACTATATTATATATAATTATAAGTAATAATTACTAATAAGCTTAAAAATAATTGTAAATAGTTTCTAAATTTTAAATATATAATTAAAATATACATAAAGTATTACTATATTTAATACACTAGTTTACTCTTACTAAAAAAAAGAAGTATAACTTTTAAAAATTTAAAATTTATACTATTAATATATAGTTATATTAATATTATATAAGCTATTTAGTATTTATTAAGTTTTTATTATTATATTATATTACGGCTTTATAAAACTCGTAACATGTATTAATTAACTAATTTTTTAGTTTATTAATCTAGTTTATTACTCCTTAAGGAGGAATGACAAAAGGAGCTTATATATTAGAATTAATTAAGGGCGGCTAAACTTCGGGCCTAATTAGTATAAAAATAAGGCGCTACTATTAGTTAGATTTATTACGTTTTACGTTTTTTATTAGCTAATAAAACGTAATATAATATTATTATTTTATATATTAATACGTCTAATAATATTACTACGTAGTATTAGCTACTTATTAGCTATAAAACTTTAAAATTAATTTACTAGCCTTAGACTAATACCGCTTAATATAATAGCTATAAAAATTTTATTCTCTTTTCTTTTATTTAGTACGTTTATACCTATAACTTATATATATACGAATAAATATATAAAGCGTAATAGGTTAAAATAATTAATATAATATTTTCTCCTTATTTATTATAATTTTTTTTTATATTATTCTCTCTAATATTGCTTATAAGCCTATTAAGAATAAGTACTTTAATACTTAATAACTTTAAAATAATTATTCTTAAAGATATTATAGAAATATTAGGCTAATTTTAGTAAAACGTATTTTATATATATTTAATACTATACTAATACTTTATAGAGGATTTTAGTTTATTTTTAATTATTTAACTACTCTTAAACTCTATTTCCTTAGTTTTAAGTAGGTTAAACTACTAATAAACTATAACTATTATATTTTATAAACTTTTTTAGAGTACAATAGTTTTATAATATAAAGAAAAAGTAGTTTTAAAAAAATATTTACTTTAAATCGCTAATATAAAATAGAGAGCTTACCTACTAAGTTTTTAAACTTTAAGAGTAAATTAAGTAGAAGCTTTATAACTTTAATTAAATAAATAAACTTAAAGAGGACTATATTTTCCGAAAGAATTAATAATTAGTATTTAAATTATAAGAAATATATATTTATTAAAACTATATTTTTAATTTTATAGTTATAATATAAATTCTATTATAACTCTTAAGGGTGCTAAAACTAATATCTAAATTAATATTTAGACGAATACTTTAACGCGTTACGTATACGTTTATTATCCTAATTACCTTTTATTTTTTATTTTTAATATAGCCGGTTAACGCAGTATTTATATATATATAAAATATAATTAAATACTTAATTTATTAAATAATATATTTACTAATTAAAAATTAAAAAAATAGAATACTAATTACCGTAATAATACTTATTTAGAGTTATAACTACTATCTTTAAAATATTATATACTTACTAATATTATAAATACGTCTGCGTACTATCCGTTATACTATAGTCTATATAAAAATATATCTCTTTATTACCTATTTATGTTCTTATTATTTCTACTTATATTAAATATTTTTATCTATTTATTATTATAACAAATAAGTCATACGCGTAGCTAATTTTATAAAAACTTTAATTTTTTACTTCTATTATTACCTATATATACGCTAATATTATATTATATAGCTATAAGACCTCTCTATACTTAATTATAGAGAAGAATATATTTAATTTTTATTAGGTATATACTAGATTTAAAAATGTCTCCTCTAGCCAATATTAAATATTAAATAAGGTATTAGTCTTTATAATTATAAAAAATAATTAAGAGTTATATAATAAAGAGTTAGATAGTTATAGATTAAATACTAATTTTTTTAATTTATATAATTTTATAGTTATAGAAAAAAGGGTAAACTAGTAAAAGATGATAGTAAGACCCTCTATAAATAAAAATAGTATACGCTACTTTTTGGAGCCTATACTACTATTTAATAAAAAAATATATATTATATAGTTTTATAAAGCGCTAAATAAGATTTAGATAGATAAGTATAAAATATATAACTAATATTAGTTCTATCTAAATATTTATAAAAATAAGTACGAGGATTATTAGTAAAATTATATTAAAAATTCTAGTTTAAGTTATATCCCTCTTTATAGCGCTACTAATAATATAAATTCTGAAAGTATACTAGCGTCTTTACCTTCCTTTACTAATATAGAGAAGTATTTAATTACTTATATTCCTGGATTAAGGTCTAGGCGTACTTTTACTGTTTAATTTAACTACTTATATTCAAGTTATAATAGAAGTTTATATCTATTAAAAAGCCTAATATTAGTATTAGAGTTATATTTATAATGTCTTTATAGATACTACGTAAGTCTTTAATTAGCTATTTAGACTTCTTTAAAATATTAAAATTTTATTTTAAAACTAGTCTACGTTAATAGTAATAATTTAGAGTTAATTAATTACTAATTTAAAAAAGATTACTAAGTTTACTACTTAGTTATATAGTAGTAGTTACGTTTTTTAGTTTTATATTATTCTAATTATAGTAATATATTAATAGATTTTACTATTATTAAAATGCTCCCTTTTAACGAATTAGTTAAAGAGTAATTAGAGGTTATTTATCTAAATATAAGAGATCACTTTATAAAGTCTAGAAATTAGACTAATATCTAAATTAATATTTTACTTTATATTGTAATATTAAGGCTTATATACCCTCTTTAATTACGGGTTAATTACGTAACTAGGTTACCTAATTACTCGCCTATTATATATATATTTAATCTTAATCGTTTTATCTTATAGATAGTATTAATTTACTTTTTACTCTAAAAATAAGTATTATCTAGTTTACTATAATTATAAGCCTAATATTTTAGAACTGTAGGACAATTTTCTCTACGCGACTTAACGCTAGTAGGTATTTATTTTTATATACTCTAATTATTTCTTACTATTATACTAACGTATTTAATTATTAAACTAAGTCTATTTTTTTTCTTTTTTAATTACCTACTAATTAGTCTATTATAATAATTAACTTAATTTTAATAGAGTCCTATTAGCTAATAAGCTAATTAAACTAGCCTAATTAGTATATATAATTCTAATTTCTTACTGTATAAAAAAGGTTCTAAAAAGAAGTTAACTCTAATAAAAAAAATATTATTTTTATAAAAGATTATTAATTATAGTACCTTTTACTTTCTATTTAACTAGTCCTTTTAGATACTAATAATCTTATAATAAAAAAATAATACAAAAAGGATCTTAAAAAATATAAAAATTAAATAGAGTAGTACTCTATATAAATAGTAAAATATAAATTACTATTTACTAATTAGTTTATAGATAGTAATTACCTTAAAAACTTTAGGGACTAGATAAATAAAATAGTATATCCTAATATATTAGAGCTAATAATAATTAAAATTCTTAATTACTAAAGGCTAATACTTTAAAAGATAATATATATACTTAGAACTAATTTTATACTAACTAATACTAATATATAAAATTTAGTATAAGTATAGTATTATATTTGTTTTAAAAAGGCTAAGTATAGAAAATAGAATCCTAAGTAATAGTATAATAAATAAAAGCTTCTTTATAGAAAGGCGTATATATATAAAATACTTAATATAAAAAAAAATAGCTATTTATAATTTTTTAATTATACTAAAGTAAAGAATTACTTTTAATTAGGCGTAATTAATAGAGCGTAATATTACGCGTAATTTAATACTTAAATAATTTTTTTTAATTTTAAATAAAATTAAAAATGTTTTTTTTATAATACTTTAGTAGTAGTCTCTACGCACTAATTATAAAAAAGGCTTAATAGTATTTATAATACTAAATAGACGCAGCTCTAATACTAATTTAAGCGCTAGTAAAAATTAGAATAAGCGATAAACTAAGCGTAAATCTACTTATTTATACTTAGAATTTACTTATTACTACTAAAAGCTAATTTATTACTATAGGCTTAACACTGTAATTATAAAAAAATATTTAAAAAAATTACTACTAATTATGCTTTTTAGTGCCGATAGGAAGAAGATTCTTAATTACTTATAATAAACTAAATATACTACTCTGTAAATAAAGATTAAAAAAAAAAGTTTTAAAAATTAAAAGATAAATATTAATACTAAAATAATATATTTAAAAAAGATTATAGCTACCGTTATAGATCTTTTAATATTTATATTAAATAAAGAGAGTATAGAAGTCTATAGTATTATAATATTTAGCGCGTATTCTCTTTTAAAAAGTATTATTTTAGATAGTAGTACTATTATATATTTTATTAATAATATCTTAATACTTATTCCCGGAATATTTAAGAAGGTAACTAAAATTAAAAGTGTTAAGGCTAGAATATAAATATTAGTAATTATTAAAATAGATAACTAAATTCTAAAGTAAGTCTTATATAGTATAAATAGTCTTTATATAAAGGATTTAATACTTAAAAATATTATAGTAGTAAAAGGCTTTTATATTAATATTATCTCCGAAGCTTATTTAGGGAAGACTAGTATTTAAAACTTAAGTCTTAATTATACTTTACGTATAGGCACGCTAAAGTAAAATATTATTTTAATAAAACTATAATACAAGTATAACCTTATATTTATTAAATATAAGCTAATTACTTTTTACTTTATAATTAATACTATAATAAATAATTATAAGACTCTAAAATTATAAGTTAATTATCCCCGAATTAATAGTAAGTAGATATAGTATTAGTAATTAGAGTATTTAAAAAAGATAGTATTATAAATATTAGTATAGTATACTTAAAATATTAAAATTAATAGTATAACTTATTTAAGGTATATATATTACTTTACTATTTATATAACGTAAGTAATTTTTAAAAAACTAAGGAAATAATTACTGCGGCTATTCTTTTAAGTATTATAAAACCTATTTAATATACTAATAGATAAATTAGGTAAGTAATAGAGTATAATTCTAAAAAATAACTTTAGTAGAAAGATTTATAATTATAACCTCTACTTAAAGGTCTTAAAATTAATTATAAAAGTTTTTAAAAACTTTACTAAGCTGCTTTTTATACAATATAATTTTAAAATTTATATACTTATTTAAAATAATAATACTGCTATAGTATTATAGTATAGTTATTTATATTTTAAAAAATAAGTAGTTAATTAAAAAATTAAATTTATTACGATCCTATTATATACTTATAAACTAAATAGTAGTACTAAGAGGGTAAACTAAAAAATAATTTTAAACGTAATTAAAATACAATTAAGTGCTAATCTATTTACTAAGCTTTAGCCTAAAATAATAGATACTATAATATAGTTATATAGGATAAGTCTATTATTATTTTATAAGATATAATTACTAAATAAAGTATTTAATAATTAGTTTAAATAGTATTTTAGATAGTAGGAGCTTATAATTATAAGAAATATAATAGCGGATTTACGCCCTAATTAAAGTAGAATTTACGTATACGGCTACTATACTTATTTTTTAAATAAAAAGCGCTTAGTAGGCTGTAATAAATATAAATTTAAGATAAACCTACAGGTCTATAATAGGTATTTAATAAACTATTATACTTTTAATATTTATAGAATATAGGTCCTAGTGCTTAATTAGGTAATTATAACTTAAAATATTATTTTTAATAAGGAGCTCTTCTATAAAGGGCTATCTAATTATAGAATACCTAAGAAAGAAGCAGTTTTAGTTATTAAAGTATTTTATAAAAATAAGTTTATAGACTTAGGCGTAGTATTTAATAATATACGCTTACTAGACTAGTTAAATAAGTAAATAAAAAATAATAAATATCTAAACCCTAATTATAAACTTAGGGGTACTAATTATAATTAGTGTAAAAATATAATAAGCTAGACCTCTTTTAGTACTACTAAAAATTTAATAGTTATATAAAATATTTACTTAGCTAGCAATTATTTAAGAATCTATATAATATTAGATAAATAATTAGGACTTATAACTTTAAAAGCGACGCTAGTACTAGACGCTACTTAAAATAATTTTATAAAAGATCTAGAGGTACTTAATAACTATTAAAAAATATATAAAATTAGAGAAACTAATCTATTAAATCCTAGAGATAATTTTTAAAATTTAGAGTATAATTATTTTATAGCTACTTTTTAAATTATAAATAATACTTCTACTATTATAAATAAAGTAAAAATACTACTAGCTTAACGTTACTAAAGACGTAATTAAAGTTAAGTAATATAATTAAGTAAAAAACTATAGTAGTAGAAACCTAAAATTAAATATATAAATTTACCTCTCTATAGGAAGAGACCTAAAAATAATAATTTAGGCGATTAGTTAGGGGGTAAAATAAATTTTATAAGTACTTATATTGTAATCGCGGATCTATAAAATAATAATTTTTAAATTAATTTTATATATATATTTTTTCCTAACGCTATAGAGGTATACGCTAAACTATAAATATATATTACTTTTAATACTATAATAATAGCTATAATACTTAAAAGAATATTTAAAGTATTATTTTTTAATTATTCTACCTACCGCGATCTATATTATATATATAAAGATAATCTTCTTCTACTACTTATAACGTAAAAGTAGCTCGCTTTATATTCTTTTAGTAATAAATTTAAATAAGCCTAATATATTAAGATTAATACGCTCTTAAAGAAAGGAATCTAAAAAAAAATTACTAAAGTAAAAATAAATAGCTAATTTTTACTATTAAAGTAGGTCTAAACTTATAAATGTAATAAAAATAAATATTTTATTAAGTGTAAAATACGTATTATTATACGAGGCAATTTTTAAAAAATTAATTTTATATATTTAATATATACTATTATATTTATAGCGAGATTAGTCTGTATTATAATAATACTTATAGCAGAATTTAACCTAAAAATTTTATAATATAATGTTATTAGAGTATTCTTTAATATTTTAAGATTAATAAAAAATCTAGTAATATATAAATTACTTAATAAATTTAAAAAGTAAAGTATATATATTAAACTTAACTAAGTATTATATAGCTTACGTAACTCGCCTTACTTCTAATATAAAAAATTTTTAAGCTTACTAAACGCTATTAGGCTTATAGTATTAAAAGAAGAGTTATATTTTTTTTTAATTATAAAAAAATAGTCGTTATTTTATTTTATATAGATAATATTCTGCTAGTATATTATAAAAATTATAAAATAATAGTAAAATAGTTCTAGAGCTAAATTATTTTAAAATATAAAATTAAAGCGAAGGGGCCTATTTAATAGTTTTTTAGGGTTAGGATAATCTATAATTATAAAAATAGGATAATTTTATTTATTTATAATATATATATTAATAAGATTATAAAGACATTTAGTTTTAATAACAGTAATAGCTTTTTTAATATGCCTCTTTTTTTTAAAAAAGCTTATTAAGTTTACTAGAGAAGCTTTTAAGTAGGATAATAAGTAATATTAGGAACGCGTAGGATTAGTTTTATATATAGTAATTATACTTTGCCTAAATATTATATTTTTAATTTTAAAGCTATTATAGTTTTTAATAAATTTAAGCCTATAGTACTTTACTATTATTAATAAGGTAATTATTTACCTATATTATACCTACTAGTAGGCAATTTAATATAAATAGTATAATAAACCTAATTTTATAATTTATAGAGACGTATTATTTCCTAATAACCCTAAAATAAAAAGATTATTTTATAACTATATTATAATAATACTTAGGGATATAATATTCTAGAAAGCAACTAGATAGACTACTATTATTATTTTAATAATAAAAACTAAGCTAATTATTTTAAAATATATAAGTAAAAAAGTAATAGTTTTAAAGCGCTTCTTCTATAAAATTACACTTAATTTAAAATCTATTTAGAGAATATACTATAATACTTAATAGATAATTAGGCTTATAGTTAGAGCTAATATAAAAATTATAACTTAATTATACTATATTAATATTTAGAATATATAGCTGCGTTAAAAATATATAAAAGAATTATTAAAGATAATCTATTTATAAACTAGAGATATATCTATTAATAAATTAATAAAGACGCTTACGCGATAATAATTTATATACTTTAAAAAACTATTTAATCTATAAAATATATAGGTACTAATTATTAAGTAAGTAAAAAGTAAAAAAAAAAGAGTTTATTAGATTTTATTTATTCTAAATAAAAGAAATCTAAATAAAAGAAATTTAAAATAAAAGGAATATATTATAAGAAAAGTAAATAATTATAACTATAGTATAGCTAAAGTCTTATTAAATAGTTTATATAATTACTTATATTTATACTTTTAAGTTTTACTAAAATAGGGACGCTTGCTTAGAGTTTAAAGTAAATAAGAGTAGCTTAGAGTTTAAAGTAAATAGAAGTAATTAAAAATCTTAAAAGGAGGATTTTAGCTAAAAAGGTATAACTTACTCTTTATCTCCTAATACTCTAGTAGATAATTATAATTATAATATTATTATTTTAATTTTATATACGTATTATAGGCCTTTAAGTATAAATTAAAGCGCTTTTAACGTAGATTTAAAATAGATTTATTTAAGTAGCTAGTAATATCCTCCTCTAAATTAATATTCTAGCCTATTACTTAAATAGCGTTATTAGCTATTTACTACTTAAACAGACAATAGCGGGGTACTAAATAAAAATTAATAATAGCTAGAATACGCCTAAAAGAATATTTATAAGCTAGATTATTATAGCCCTAGCTATTAGGAATAGAATTTAGATATTAATTTTAATTAAAAAAGCCTAATAGATTCTAATTACCTAATAATACTATATTAGTACTTAGTACTAAAAAAGCCTAATACTGCTTAAGAATTTTACGAACAGCCTTAGAAGTAAATATAATTTTATTATTAAACTATAGAGTATTAGTATAATCTATAAATTAAAATTTAAAAAATAATTATTTATTTTAGGGTTTGTAGTATCGTGCTTAATTATAAGTTTAATAAAAATTATATAGATAGTATAGGTACTAATAAAACTATAATAATTAGTAATATATAATAGATATATAATTAGTTAGATATATAGCAGATTATATATATAAATTATATAATAATAGTAGCGTATACCTATAAAATTAAGACTTTTAAAATAGACTTTTATTAAATTACTAAATAAAGCGCTGCGTATACAGGCCTTATAGCTTAAAATAAGCTATTTACTAAACTTAAAAGGTAGTTTTTTTTTATTTTTATTAATTATCTAACTACTACCGCCCTACTTTTCTCTATTATTATTTAAGGCTAAAGAATTATTGTTATTATTATTATCTAATTTAAAAGGGTTAGTAGAGAGAATAGCTTTTATAAGTTAACTATTATAACTATTATAACTATTATAACTACTATAATCGCGACCGCTATATTACTATTTATTATAAATAAAAAAGTAAGTACTAGAACGTCTAAGAGTACTCTATAATTAGTTAGTAATACTTAGATAGGTAAAATAAAATAATAATAGTAGTATTACCTACTATAGTAAAAATTATTACGAACTAAAAAGAAAAAAAAATAATTTAAATAGTTATTATACCTAACTAGCGCAATAAAACCGCTTATATTTATATAATTTACTGTTTATCTACTACGCCTATAATTTTATCTACTTACTAAATATAGAAAGTGTAATTAGTTAAAATAAAAAATAATAACTAATTATAGGATAATATAAAAAATAAATCTTACTTAAGGCGAACTAATAAAATAAGCCGTTATAGGTAATTAACTAAATAGATTATCTAAAGCTGTAAACTTATTATAAAAATAGACGGTATCTAAATTTATAAAAAAAAGATTTAATAAAAAGAATTAAGTATACTGTAATCTTTACAGCGGAATATTATAAGGCTAGAATTTACTTTAGGTAATTTTAAAATAGGCTTACTACTTAAACGTAGCTTATCGAGGGAGTATATTATAATATTAAAACTTATATACCCTCTTTAATTACGGGTTAATTACGTGACTAGGTTACTTAATTACTTACTTATTATATATATATTTAATCTTAATCGTTTTATCTTATGAATAGTATTAATTTACCTTTTACTTTAAAAATAAATATTATCCAGTTTACTACATTTTGTTATAATTTAGAATACGGTATCCTAGATAATAAGTTTTATAATAGTTTAAATAAATTAAATAATTTTTTATAAGGCCTAAAAGGATTATTATATAAAAAAGCTAACTAGGCTCCCATAGACCCTAACTTTAAATTAATAAATATATCTACTATCCCTAATTTTAGTCTTTTAGTGTTTAAGTTAGAGTCCCGTTATAACTAAATCTAATTACGTATATAGTAAATCTATTTTTCTATAAGTATAATCTATTAAATTTTTATTACTAAGTTTAAGTATACTATACAGTACTTTAGTTTTATTTTTTATTTTTTTTCTTTATAGTTTTACTAATTATAATAAGCCTCGTCTATAAAAAATTAACTTTATTATTTAAATACGTTATATAATATACTATAAAAATAGATAGTTTAGTTATTATATATAATTTTACTATACCGTTTTTAATTATATTATATATAAAGTATCTATTATATATACTAAATTTTTAGTTTGCTAAAATAATAATAAAAACGTAATAAGTATAGAGGACATTTAGGTACAATATAATAGCCCTAATTAATATATATTTTTTATTAACAAAGTAGTTTAGATAAATATAAATTTTTAAAATATAAAACCGTACTAGTAAATTAAAAAGAAAAAGTTAAAAATAATAATAAGTATTACTATAATTTTAGTTTAATACTTTAACTATTATTTATTACGTATAGTTTTACTAACTTAAAAATTTAATATTATTTATTACCTTTTCTACGGATAATAACTTCTAGTATAACTTTTTTTATTTTATATTTTATTTTTTAGACTAGTAGACTAGTACTTCTATAATTTATTAGTAGCTTATTTAGGACTTTATAAAAAATTACTTTTATATTATTACTTATTACTTTTACGCTCGCTTTATTATATTTAAAAAATATATTTTTATTCTACTATTAAATATTATAAATTTCTAGGATTAATATAAGTAGTTAGACTATAGTAGTATATATAACTATAGTCTATACTAGATCAGTAATACCCTTAATATAAATATTAAATTAGGCCTATCTATAACTTAGATTAATATAAGACGCCCAGCCTAATACTAGACTAATATAATTTCTACTATATATTTTAAACCCCTTTATCCTAATACCGTCCTAATAGTTATTAATAATATAACGCCCCTGTCTCTTTTATATAACTAAATAACTTTTAACTATTAAAAGCTATTATTATTATTATCGCGGTATTATATTTACTATTATATTACTTTTTACTATTTTTAAAAAAATAAGTATACTAAAAAATAAGTTTATTAATTTCGCGTACTATAGTCTATATAAATATAGCCTACGTTTAAAACTACTTTTTAGTAAAAGATATAAGCAATTTAAGCTAGTATATAACTATTTACGCCTAAACGTCTATTATTTAGTCTTAGTATTACGCTAGCGGACTAATACTAATATTTAAATTTATATTAGTATAGTAGAGGTGTTATAATATATTAATATTTATACTTTTAAATTTAAGAAAAAGACTCTACTATATAAAGATCTAGCTAATTTAGTTTTATTTTATATTAGTAATAACTACGTGCTTACTTTATTTATTTTAAGGCTTTTAAATAAAACTATTAGTAAATAAAATTATTTTATATAAAAAATTTTATATATACTATTTAAGATATTTTTAGTTTACTTATTACTTATTATTATTATTATATAAAGAGATATAAAGTATAGTATTAAAACACTAGTCTAAAAAAGGTATAGGCTAAAAAAAATTATTCCTCTAGATACAGTTAAAAAAAATAAGCGTATATAAAAATTATTATAAAAAATATTATTTATTTAAATTAATAAACTTATAGCTATAGTATATAGCTTAATATACTAAATAGCTTAGCGTACTAAAGTTCGGTATACTAGTATAGAATTACTATTACCTCTACTTTTTTTTTTTTTTAGGCTAGACTACTATAATACTATAATACTATAATACGCCTATTTTACTATATTATTATTATTATTATTATTAAGATTAAAGTTAAAGTTATATAATAGCGTAGCGTTTGTTTTTAGTAGCGTAGCTTATAGGGTATAGTTAGCTAATATTTATAAATATATTAATAGCGATTTTACGTATTATAATTACTCTTAAAAATAAAAATAAAACTATAATAATTAAGCCTTATATACCTATTTATAAGAGTATATTTAATAATAACTATTATAGAAAGATACCTTAAAGCTTATATTACTAGTTTATAAAACTTTATAGAATAGAGGATTTATTCTCTTTTATATATATATATTCCGACTTTTTAGTACTTTCTTTTATAAAACTAGTCCCTATTCTTTAATTTTAAAATTCAGTAATTTTTAGCTCGTTTTTTTTTTAGTTATAAATCCGGCGTTTTAAAAAAAAAAATTTTTTTTATACTTAATTATTAAAAATCCTATTTTCTAACACTCTAATTAATTTTTTATTTTTTTATTTAAAAGCTTTTAGTTCTGTAGACCTAGCGAGTATTATTATATCTATATACTAATAATAATCTATATTTTTAGTTATTAAAGGCTTAGTAAGTCTTATAACTAATAATTTTTTAAGTATTATAATTACTAAAGCTATTTTATCTCTTTTAATTAATAATATCCGTCTTACTAATTCGGCGAGCTGGCTAACTTAGTATATATAATTTAAAGTATAGTATATACTTTACTATATATAGGATTTTATTAATCCCGATTTTAAAAGCGTTAATAATTTTAATAATTTTTTTTTAAATACTAAAGCTTTTACGTATTATAAAAGCGTTTAAAACTAAAATTATAAAAATCTACTATAACTATACTATAGAAATAGCTATATACTAAGCCTATTTAACTAATTATACTACTAAAGTAAACTAAGTAATAAATATCTAAAACTAGATTAGTATAATTGTAGCTTTAGAGCTTATAAGCGCTATTTAATTATACTACGCTATTAAAGGGGATATTTCTATTTACTTAATTATTTATTTTTTTAAATAAAAGCTGTTAACTACTAACGTAGTAGCTAAGAATATTATATAATAATAATACTATACTTATTTAAAGAAAGTAGAATATAAACGGATAACTTCTAAATTATAATAGTATAAATAGAAAGCTCTTTATATAAAAATAAAGGTATATAAACTTAGTAATATTTAAAATAAGCTAGCTATTACTAACTTTTTTACTGCTATTAGTAAGAAATTAATACCCAATTAGATAAAGTAGATATATATAACTTAAGTTTAAAAATTAATATTTAAAAGTAAAGAGCTTTTTTTAATAAAAGTAGAAAGAATCTTCTAAATAGTATTATAAAATAAAGTTACTAAAATACCTTTTAAGAGTACTAGAATTTTTATAATACTTAGTAGATAAAGCCTATCTCTCTAATTAAATAGCTTATAACTAAAAAATAAAAGTAAGTTATACTAAGACTTCTATAGACTTAAACTATACTATTAGAAACTTATTAAATATTATTACTTATAACTAGTATTAATAAGTATTTATACTAGTTAGACCGCGCCGCTCTTTAAAAAAAATAAAAAAAAGCTCTTTAAGCGTCTTAAATTTAATAAATTTACAGCTCTTTATAATATATTTAAGTAAAAAAAATGGTTTAAGGGGAATACTTTATAGGGTAAAGAGTCTAATAAGCTAAAATTCTCTAGCTTTTTTATATATATAGTTATTAATCCCTCGCTTAGTATAAGTAGTAAATTAAAATAAAGTAATAGTATATATTTTATATAAAACTATAATTCCTATTTACTCTTTAAAAGTACTATTTTTAATAATAGTACTATTTTATATTTAGTAAATAATAGATTGCTACTTATTTTAGAATTTTTTTAAGAAAACTAAAAGTATCTATACTATTAAAGCTAAAACGTAAGCTTTTTTAATTTCTAGTATTAAAACCTAAGTAATAAAAAACACTTTAAAGAGCCTAAATAGAAACTCTATAAAAAATTTTATATTAAAGAATATAATTATTATAGAAGGATTCTACTTAAATATAGTATATAAAACTTACCTATAAAATAATAAATTTTAGTACTTAGACTTAAATAATATACTATATATAAAATTTTTAGAATAGAGTTTTATACTTATAATACTTATTTATAACTATAACCTTATATTTATTAAATATAATCTTTTATCTTTTATTCTTTAGTTTAGTATATAATACTAATATATTAAAAATTTTATTTTTAGTTAATATATCCGCGTATTAATACTAAGGATATATAGTACTAAAGAGTAAAATATTTAAATTAAAAAACTTTATATATTTTAGTTTATAAAGTGTAAAATATTTATATTTTAAATACTAAATATATATATTATAAGTAATATTCATTTATATACGTAGCTTAGGTAATTTTTTAAAAATAAAAAAAAATTACTATAACTATACTAGCGTATTTTTTTAAATTTTTTTAATATACCCTAAAAAAGGCTTAAAGAGTAGTAAATATTATTAGTTAAAAATAACTATAGTAGGAAAATTTATATATAGAGCTTATAGGTAAAGTTATTTTTAAAATTTATAAAAATAGTTTTAGGTTTTACTATATAGGTATATATCTAGTATAAACTTAAAATTATAAATACTTTTTAAAATAATAATATTACTACCTATTTTTAGTATAGAAGATTACGTTTTAAAAAATAAATAAAAAAGCTTAGTATAAGTATTAAAATGCTATTTTTTTATATATATAAGCTAAACGGTAGCACTAAACGTACTAGCTAAAAAATTATTAATAAGGCTATTACTATAAGATTTAGTATAAACTTACTAGAAAAGCTTTAATTAAAAATTATAAAAGCAGTTATAGCGTTTTATAATATTAGTTTAGTAGTTTTTAAAAGTATATAATTTTTAAATAAGGTTTTTTATAGCTAGTTTAGATAGCATTTCTATTACTATAAACCTAAGCTTATAAAGTACTAAACAGCAGATTTATATTTAGATTAAAATAATATATATACTTTTAATTATTACGTATATCTTTTAAATAGAAATTACACAGCTAAATATAATAAATATAAATTTAAAATAAATCTATAAGTTTATATTAGATATTTAGTTAATTATATAGTTTTTAATATTTATAGAATATAAATACTATTATTTAACTAGATTATTATAACGTATAATATTACATTTAATAAAACTCTTTTTTATAAAAGAATTAAAGATTAGCCTATTCTATAAAAAGAAACTATAAAGTTTATAAATATCTTATATACTATTAAGGTTATAAATATAGGTAAGGCGTTTAATAAGATTTTTAATACGTAAGGGTATTATTTTAGTAAGCTAGGGATTAGTAAAAATATTATATAATTTAAGTAGTAGTTTAGAAGTACTTTAGTATAAGTCTTATTTTATTCTTTTAGCTAATTAGGTAAGTAAAATTTTATATAAGTAATATATACGTAAACTATTAGCACAGCTAGCTAATAGCTATAAATTTATATATTATATAATATAAATATTAGTCTAATCTCTCTTTAGCCTACTTTAGAGCCTAAATAACTTAAAAATATAAACTCTAAAAGAGATAAATACATTAGTATTTTTTATAAAGTATATTTTAGTAAAAAGGTAAAATAGTCTAAAATAAAAAGTTTATAGAATTTTTAGATAGTAAGTAAAAATTTATTTAATACTATTACTTAAATCAGTAATATAAAGCTCCTTTTATTAAATAAAATAGTTAGTATTTATATTTATAGGAAGTAGAGACCTATAAAAGATTATAATTTAGTTATTTAATAGAGCCGAAGGTAACGTAAGTTAAATTTTAAAAATTCTAATAAACTAGGGGGTAGAAATAAAAACCCTCTTAGTATTTATATATTATTAAGCTCTAATTTAGAGAGTAAGTTATTATATAATATAAAACTTATAAATACTTTATTTAATAGCGTAGATAGCTCTCTTTAGTATAACTTTATAAATATATTTATTTTTAATATAAATATTACACAGAAAGAGTGTAAAGAATTTATAATTATTAATATTATAATTTAAGCTACTATATTAGATAGGGCCCTAAAAAAAAAATATTTTAAAATAAAATTTACTTATACCGCAACAAGCTTTTAAAGGAACTAGTAATATAAAAAGTAAGCTCTTTATATCTACTTAGCCTATTTGTTTACTAGGCTATATATAAAGAATAGACTATACTTTTTAAAAAGTAAATTTAGTAGGTAGTTACGCGTTTTAATAATACTAATCATTTACTTTTATTTAAGTAGGTATTTACCTATAAGTATAATTAGGATAGTTATTTTATAAAGTATAAAACTTGCCTAGTTATTAAAAGTAACTTTTAATTAAAAGATATACTCTTATTAATTTATATTTTAATACTTATAGTATACTTTATTTATATAGCTATAGTAATTATAGTAGAGTTTAATCTAAAAATTTAATAGCTTAATATAATTAGTATATTTTTTAATATACTAATTAACTCCTTAAACCTAGTATAGTATAAACTACTTAATAGCTATAAGTAAGAAAATAGTTATATAAAACTTAATTAGGTTTTATATAGCCTACGCGACTTATTTATACTATAATATAAAAAATTTTTTAGTACTCTAGCTAAGCTTAGTCTTATCTACTTAAAAAAAAAGTTTTACTTATTCTTTAACGCAGATTATAAGATTTTTATACTTTTTTATATAGATAATATTTTACTCCTATACTATTAAATTTATTAATAAAAAGCTTTTAAACTACGTAATAAGCTTTTAAAAATATATAAAATAAAAGTACGTTTCAGCTGTAGAATAGTATTTTAGAATATAGGTAATTAAGAATTAAAAACATTAAATAATTACGCTAATATATAATTTATATATTAAAAAAATCGTAAATAAATTTAAAGTAATTAATTTAGCACTTTTTTTACCAACGCCGTTACTATTGGAAAAGCTAGTTAAGAATAAAGAAAAAGTAATAAAAGCTAAAATTAAAATATATTAAAAGTATATTAGATTTATACTATATACTACTATTATAATATAATTAGATATAGTATTTACTGTCTTAAAATTTTTTTATTTTTTAACTAATTTAAATAAAAAGTATTTTACTATAGTAGAATATAAAATTGCGTTTTTTTATAGATTACGCTTTTAAGTAATCTAATATAGAGTATATAAGGGCTAAAAACTTATAATTTATTTAAACGCTTTATTTATAAATAATTTAAAGAGTAAATAATTTTTATATAGCTATATTATTATATTATTTAGAGGTATAATTATTTAGAAAACTACTAAATAAGTTACTATTATAATATTAACTACTAAAGTAAAGCTCCTCGCGCTTAAGTATATAAATAAAAAAATAATAACTTTAAAGCGCTTTTTTAAAAAACTTATTTTAAATTTTAGAGCTACATAGCGTATATTCTATAATAACGAATAAATAATTAAGCTAGTTATAAATAAAAATAAGCGTATAACTACTCGCTTACGCTATATAGATATATAGAATATATAATTATACTAAAAGTATTTAAAATAAAATTTTAAAATTAAATACGTTTAAATATATAATATACTAGCTAATACGTTAATAAAAGCTCTTATAGTTTAGTAATTCTAAAGATTTAGAAAGTAACTAAATTTTAAAAATATAAAAAAAAAATTACTAAACTAGAATTTTAAATAATTATATAATAATAGACATAAAACGCTTTAGATTAAATATTAAATAACTTATTAGCTATTATTTATAATAAATAATTTAAACCTATATTACTTAAAAAAACTCTATAATAAAAGAGCAGAAAAATAATAAAATAATAAAAATTATAGAATAACCTAATAGATATACTTAATAAATTAATAATTTTACTAGCTTACTAAACTTTTAAACAGTTTAAGTATAGTATAAAGTAATTTTATTAAAAATATTATATATAGAGTTACTACCTAAGTCCTCATTTAGTTTAATTATCTACCTAATAATAGTTAATAATTTATTAAGCTTTATTATTTATAAGGTCTACGTTAGTAAAAATTAAAAAAAGTAAATTAAATAATTATATTTACTTATAAGTAAGCTTTTTTGCCTTTTTACTATAGAGCGGCTTATAATAAAATAAAAAATATTTAGTAATTTTTTAAACTTAAGTAGAACTATAATAGTAAGTATATAATTTTTCTAAATTATTTAGATTAAAATATTAGTATATATATTAGTTTATAGTTATATTTACTTTTATACGTTTAGTAATAGAAGTCTTATATCTTAGTATTATAATAACTTCTATTACTCTTACTAGATAAAGTACTACCTAAATAATAAAAATAAAATATAAAATATTTTAATTTTATAAACTATTAGTAATATTAAATTATATAAATACTATTTAATAATTCTATAACTTTTTTAATTTTAATATTAAAAAATAGATAAAGCTTTAAAAAATTATAAATTAAAAAGTTTAAAATATTTTTTATTAATATTATTTTTATTACTATAGCGCAACGGAGTCTATAAAATAGATAGTTTACTATTTTTATTTTTTTTAAATTTACTTTTAGATTTGCTCTGTACTATAGGGCGCGGCCTATTTTTTAAACTTAAGCTAGTAAAGCTTAAAAAAGCTAGATTAAAAAGAGCGCTAATAGCGTTTTACGCCTAAAAAAACTAAACTAAAAAAATAGACTAAATAGATTTAATAATTTTAAAAATCTTTTAAATTTTTTATTAGCGTTAAGCTTTCTATATTATATTTATTTATTTATAGAATAACTAACAGATAGTAGTTACAGAGCGTAATATAAATATAAAATTAAAAAAATTACTAGTATTACTAAAAAGATTTTTTAAAGTTTTAGGAAGTAAATTATAAATAATAACTAAAACTATTATAATATCTAGACCTGTCTAAGGTAGAGTTTTAAGTAGATTTTATTAAGCTTATAATAGTATACGGATAATATTTTCTAAAAATTTAAAAATTTATAAAACCTTTTAATTAAAAAGAGTGGGCGGGTTTTTATTTATTAAAAATATAAAATAATTTTTTAGAGCTTACAGCAGCTATATATTATTTTATAAAAAAAATAAGTAATTTTTTAAATATTATAGTATAGGAGTTTTTATTTAAGTTATAAAAATTTTTATTTAAGACTAAATAATACCTTAGTTTTACTAAACTACCTATTATTAGAGTTTCTTATACTTTTTATGTTTTTTTATTTTTATTTACTTCTTCTTACGGACCGTAATTATAGGTTAAAAAATAGTAGTAAATAAAATACTAGAAGCTAAAGAACTAGACTTTATTAGCTTTTTACTAATTTTAGTAAGCTTATAATATTTCAAATACTATTTACTTTTAATTATAGTTAGACTTTTAACTATATTATTATAAAACAGATTAGATAACTTCGCTTAAAACTATTAGATAAAAATTAGTAGAGTTTTTAAGAGACAGAATTAGAGCTTAGAAATCTAAATAAACTTTAAAAAGTAAAAATTAAGAAAAGTATTATAGTTTACTATAATTACAGCAGTAGTAATATAAATAACTAACTTATAATACTTATAATAGTTAGGAAGCTTAAGAAATTATTTAAAAAAATAAAGTTAAATAAAAGAGTGTAAAAATAGTATAAATAATATAAAAAAGTATAAAAGTAATAGTTAGAAGTATAAAAAGAGTAAAAATTATTTTAAAAAAGTTTGTAAAGAAATTATATATACGCTTTTTACGCTACTAATACTAGTATATCTATTATAATTAGTTTTTTACTTTAAAACTTTATTACCTAGTAACGCTACCTACTAAAAATCTACTTAAAAAAGCTTTTTTTAGATTTAATTTTATAGCTACTATAAGCTTAAAAGAATTAATTTTTATTTGCTGAGATAGTTAAGCTATTTTTATTAGTTTAATTAGGGGGAGTATTACAGAAAAATACTTTAAAGTTTATATTATTAGTTTATAAAACTTTTTAGAACAAAGGATTTATTCTTTTATATATATATATATTACGGCTCTTTAGCGCTTTCTTTTATAGAAATAGTCCCTACTTTTTAATTTTAGAATTTAGTAATTTTTAGCTTATTTTTCTTCTATAATAACCTATACGTGCGAGTAGTAAAAATAGCTATAAAATATTTTTTATATATATAAGCGTACAGTAATAAAGTTAATACTAATAAACTTAATACTAATAAAGTTACCGCTATAGAAGCCCTTAATATATAAAAAAAAAATTATAATATTACGTGCCGCGTACTTACCGGACCTAAAAAAAAAAAAAAGATAAGTATATAGTAATAATAGTAGGGAAAGATATTAAGCTATACTTACTAATATAGCACGTCTAGATATACGTTATAAATAATAATTATAATATTACTAGCCTAATTATACTGTAAGGTAATAAGCTATAATAGCTTATAATAAAGTTATATAGGGAAGAGATAATTAAAGAATAAAAAATAAACTTTATACTAGAGATAATAAATAGGGTATAGTTATAAGAGGTATTTAATATAATAATAGTTACTAACTTAATAGGTATAGCAGCTACTGCGTATTAATAAAAAAAAATAAGTAAGTATATATTTAGGTTTAGGTTAGGTATACTCCTAAGTATCGGTAAGTATTTATATATTAATAAAGTATAGGCGGAGGATTTAGAGGACTATACTATATATAAATTAATAGTAGCTTTTTAATACTATCTATACCTAATAAAAGATTAACTTAATAGTTAAAAGGTAATAACTATTATTTATAATAGATAAAACTGTAAAGATGCTATCGTATTATTATTATAGTTAATTATTATTTAGAGTTAGCTTAATTAATAACCTTCTTTTTTTTAATTAACGCTAGCCTATTCAAGATAATAAATTTAATAATATAGACGTACTATTCTAATTAAATTACTTATTACTATAAAAATATAAAGAGTACTTAGCTACTAAAGAGGTAATATTTTAAATTAATTTTTTTTTTACTTTAATTATATAAAGCAGGTTCCTATATAGCGCTCTTAAATAAAATTAAAAGTTTTATTATACTTTTTTAGATACTCGCTAATAACTAGTACTATATTTTAAACTAATACTAAAGCCTATATACTTTATTAATAGTATTATATATATCCTATTACTAATTACTATAGAGAAAAGGTTAAGAATACTAAACTAAAAGATTTTAATCTTAAAAAAGTACTTATAAAAATTTTTTTTAAGCCTAATAAGCGTACTGTGGGCGGCCCAGCCTTAAATAAATAGCTAGTTAATAGTAATATTTTAGAATCCCAACTAATTAATTATACTAAGGACTAAAGTACTAATAAATATATTAATTTATATAATCTTAATAGTACTATATACGAGAAGAAATATATTTAGAAGTACCTAGTAGTTATAAAGACTAATACTAATACTAATACTTTAGCTAAAAATGAAAAATCTTTTTTAATAAATAAAAACTTTTATTTAATATGGTTATTAACTACTTTAAAACCATTTTAACTAAATATACCCCTCCTTAATTACTTTTTAATTTAAATAGTAAGGCTAGTACTAAAAAAACTTATATTATTAAATTAATATCTACGCGACTTAAAATATTAGTTTAAAACACTAATACATTCTTATTAATTATATAATTTACTTCTACTAGTATTACTATATTGTTTATTAATAGTTATACTATTAATAATTTTTTTTAAATACTAGTTATATATAAGGACAGCCCTATAAAACATCTTAGTAGTACTATATTATAATAGCTTTAGGCTATTTTTACGTTAATCTAATATATTATTATTAATAAAAAGTCTATAGTTAGTCTTAATCTACTTACTTAAATTAGTACTTACCTAAAAAAAATTTAACTTAAGTTAGTTTATTAACTATTTACTAGTTTAAATATTATTCTTTTTAAAAACTTTTACTAGCTACTACTAGATAAGAAGTTATCTATTTATAATATTTTTTTTATAGAATAATATCTATAGCTGTATATAATAATTATATAAATACTTTACTAAAACTATTATCCGAAAGGTTATATAGTAGTAGTAAAATAATAATAAAAAAAATTTTTATAATACTTTTTCTTATTTTAGAACTAATAAGAGCACTTATACTAACTAAAAACTTTTTTAAATAAAATATATATCTATACTTTCTCTAACTAAACTTAGTATATTAAAAGATATATTTAGTTTTTATATATACTAAAAAGAGGTATACTAAATAAACTATAACTAACTCTAAAATTAATACTAGCCTATATTAGTCTATAATACTAAGTATAATAAACTATTATACGTCTCTATACTAGCTAAAAAAACTAAAAACTTAAAGAACTAGCTTTTACTTTCTATTGGTACCTAAATAATACTTTTTACTAATATATAGACTAAATACGGTCTTATAAATAAAATAATTAAAAAAGTTATTAATATAATATAGTTACTAACTATATAGAATTGTACTATAATTTTACCTTTAGCTATTTTTACTATATTTAAATAGTATACTAAAATAAAATTTTATAACACTAAATTTAAAACTATATTAATCTTTATATTTTTAATTTTATATAAATTTATTTATAATAGTGTAATAGTAATTCGCGTTTAATTTTTATTTTATTTAGCTTAGGCTATTACTATTTATAAATTCTAAAAACTTAGTTTTTGTTTTATAAAGATTCTTATAACTAAAAAAAAAAATTTTATAGCTAAACTATTATATATAACTATTTCATATATATATAGTTTATCTAGTTTAGTATTTAATATACTATTTCTTTATTAGAGGTTAAAATTAAAAGAAAAAAAAACGTCTAAACTAGATAGACAGATAAAAGAAAAAAAGTAGCTTAATTACTAACTATTTAAAATACTCTATATATATAGACTCTTAAGAAAATTATACTTATACTTTTTCTTTAACTAATACTTAAAACTAATACTTAAGGCTAATACTTAAAACTAATACTTAAAACTAGTACTATACTTTTATATTTTTATATTTTTATTTCCTTATAGTACCTATAAAAAAGAGCTAATTAAAAAATAATTTCTAATACTCTATATAAAAGAGGGTATAGATAGGATTTATTTACTTCTTTACTAAAGAAGATAGCTAAGCTTAATATTTTTTAGGGCCGCTAGTCGCCTATTCTTAATAAAGTATATTATATTTAGTATTCTTATTACCTCGCTGTAGTAGTAAAAATTTAAAAAATAATAGTTATTTCTATTCTCTATTAGTAGATACTAATACTAATACTAATACTTTACTTATAGTATAAATATTAGGTAATAAACTAAGTATAACTTTAGTAGTCTAGCTTATATAATTAAAAAAGTATACGTATCTAATATATAGTAACTATATTTTAATAAATAGTAATATTTTATAATATAATAGTCTAAAAAATTACTATAATTAAGTTAACAGTTATATATTAGACTAAGTATAACTTCTTTATTAGTAAAGAATAGGTACTAAAATAATAGAATAGAAAGCCTACTATAGCTATTAATATATTAATAGTAAATACTTATTAATATTATATACTAAATAATAGTGTACTATATATTTAAATTAGAATAGCCTACCGTATTTATTAGAATGTTTTTACTTATATTAATATATACTACTTTTAATTAAGCTTTTACTTTTATTCTTCTAAGGCTAGATTAGTATTTAGAACTAACTATTAAATATAACTCTATAAGGTATTAGTTTAGTATTAGTCTAGTATATATTTATATATATACCTTAAAATTAGTATAGCTAATTCTATACTATAATATACTTATACCTTCTTTTAGAAGTTACTACTTTAGATTTACCTACCTATAAATTTTATAGTAGTATTAAAGCTCTTTATATAATAGACTAATAAATATTACTTTTTTAGCTATATAAATTATTTTATTTACTTTTATATCGTATCGCTTCTATTTATTATTATTAATATTTATAGCTTCTTCCTTATTACTATTAATATCTATAGTATTTTTTCTATTTTATTTTTTATATTTACTATAGTACTAATACTAATACTAACTTTAGTATTACTAAAGCTTATATTATTTTAGCTTATAGTATAAGTTACTAGATTAGCTAATATATTAGAAAATATACTACAGTATAAAAAAGTACTAGGCGTAAAAAGTATATTACTTATTACTAAAAACGCTATACTAGTAGAAACTAATATATTATTAAGGGATAATTAACCGTTAACGTAGTAGTATACTAGTAAGTATTACTTTAGTATATTATATATAATTTATTATTTTTTTAGTAGTCATTTAAGTAGTATTTATAATATATTTTTTTTAGTTACTTTTTAGGCTATAGCTTTTTATTACTAAATTATTTACTATACGTATTTAGTAACTATTAGTATCTAAAATTATAACTAATACTTAGACTAATACTCATCTTTTTATTATAATTATATTATTAGCTTATATATATAACTATTTTTTTACTTATTTTCTTATTACTAGATTAGTACTATTAAAAATTAATTATGCTACTATAAGTAGTCTATAAATATATATATTTAATCGCGCTTTTTAGTTAACTATTTTATTATAATTCTGCTATAGTATTTTACTAAAAAGCTTTTACCTTATTATAGTATTTTTTTTAGAGTATTTATTAGATAAGTATTTCTTATCTATATAATACCTTTTTAAGCTTTTAATATTTACTATTTTCTGTTTTAAGAAGGATTATTAATACCTATAAAGTATTAGTATTTATAAAGAGGTATAGTAAAGTATAGGTCGTAAAATAGTAATAGTAAGAAACTAAAAAGATATAGCTATAAGGATAAAAAATTATTATTATTATTTAGGATTATTTGTAGATCTATACGCATAGATATATTATATATAATTTATTATATAATTACTTAGAAACGCTTTTATAGTAAACTATTTTTATTTTATATTTTATATATTTTTATTTAGTTGCCGCGCGGTTATAATATTTAGTAGTGTAAATAATATATTATTAACTAAGTATATAATATACCTAATATTTAGACTAATATCTAAATTAATTATATTATTTCTATATACTACTATTACTCTTTTTTTTACTTTAGTAAAAACGTATAATTACGCGTTCATATATAAACTTAAATATATTTATATACTTATTAAATTATCTAAAACAGTATAGCTAACTAATTAGTAGGTAAACTTAAGTGCTATAAACTATATTATATTTACTATATATATATAACTATAAAGCGACTAATACTAAACTAATATTAGTTTTTATACTTATATTATAGCTATACTATTTATTCTATATACGTTAGTTACTTTTACTTTTACTTAGTTATTTTATTATAGTTATAAACGCTAGCTATACTTAGTAATAGTATATAAGGATTATTCTACTCTACTCTCTTCCTTTATACTTTACTCTTTTCTTACTTTTCTTTCTACTTTATGCGTTATATAGCTACTATTTTATAAAAATATAAATTTTAATAGTAGCTATTACTAATCTAAATTCGCCTATATATATCTTATAATACCTATAATATAGTACTTACTAAAAAAAAAATTTTTTTTATTAAATTACTACCCTAACATCTATACTAAAAGTAGTAAAAACAGTATATCTCTATTTATAAGTATAATAATGTTACCTTATAGTAAGTAAAGTATTAGTTTAAGTATTAGTTACTTATTAATATTAAATTAGAAGTTCTAATCTATAGGATAAAAAGCTATTTAGTTTATAATAATTTTAATCTGTAAAGTTAAAAGCGTATACCTAATTTTATAATAAAAATTAATAAGTTTTATTAGTATAAGCTAGGTAGTAAGTATTAATTTAGTATTAGTCTAGTATTATACTTACTTATTCTTTAGTCTAAATACTTTAAAAAATTAAATATTATTAGTAATCTACTAGGCTTCTAATACGTATTACGCTATTTTAATAGCTAGTTTATAAACTTATTATAAATATTAGTCTAATACTAAATATATACTTTTAATAAAATATAATTAAAATACTATACACTATTACTAAGTCCTATTTTAGTAATTTCTTTAAATATAGATATTAGTATAGTATTAGTCTTTACTAATATAAGCTAATATTTATAAATATAAATATAGCCGCTATTTACGCTAAGCGTGTTACTATTTAATAAAAAAACGTTTAGCTTATATACTCTATAGCGTTAGCTATACTTAGTAATAAATATATATTAATTTAGTACTATTAATACCTATATATACTTTTAAATAGTTTTTCTAGTTTTAATATCCTCCTAAGTATAGACTGTAGTAAAAAAGAGCTTATATAAGTAAATAGGGAATTAGTAAGGGCTACGCCTAAGTTTAGACTTACGCCTAATATATAATAGTTATATAAACATTCTACGCTAAGCACTAATAGGCTAAATAGTATAAATAATAATAATTAAAAAAGTAATAATAGGTTAATTATAACTATTATCTTAAGTACTTTAAGAACTAATACTTTACTATAATAGAGTAATACCTTAGCTATTTTATCTAATAATATTTTTAGATTTTAGTTCTCTAGAACCTCTAAACTAAAAAAAACTTCTAAGAATAATAAAAAGAAGAAGAAAATAACGCCTAGGAGTAACTAGTATAATAGTATATACTTACTTAATACTATTTAAATATTATTATAGTCTATTTTATTTATTATTTTTTATATTTTATTTTAGCTCTAATTCTGTTTAGAGTATGTATATTAATTATAAAACTTAAAAAAAAAGTAAAAAGAAACAAAAATATTACGTTATAGCTATCTTTTAATATGTTTTAAAGTAGAGATAATTTTATTATATATAACAGTAAAATAGTTTAGTAACTATCTAATTCTTTATTTTTATAATCATCTAATACCGTCTATTAGAAACGTAATAATAAAAATTTAAATATACTTTTAAAAGGCTTTTTTAATACTACTTAGTAAAATCTCGGTTTAAATACTATATTATAAAATTTTAATATAAATACTGTTAATAAGAATCTGTTTATAAAATATACTAATAAAAGTTTTTAACCGGCCTTAAAAGCACTAAAAGAGTATAGCGCTAATAGTTTTATTCCTTTTATATTTCTAACTACTTTTTTTAAATCCTTAACTATTTCTTTAGGACAGCCTATAGACGTTACTTAGTAAAATAAAAATAATAATATTAAAATAATAATTAACGGTAATAGTAGGGGCAGCTCTCTTAATTATAAAATGATAAAGATAGTTAACTTCCCCCTAATTTACCTACGCATAATTAGTAGTAATAGTAAAAATAGTCTTCTAAATAGTAAAATAAAAAAGATAGTTAACTCTTCTCTAATCTACCTATAAGTATAAAATAAAATAATACTCTTACTACTATAATAGTTAGTATTAGTCTAGTATTAGTCTGGTATTAGTTTAGTACTAGTCTAGTATTAGCCCTTTTAGTACACTAACTTATTTTAGCTAGTAAACTAAGCTTACTAGTTATTTTTAGTATATTTATACTATTATATTAACTATTATACTATAAGTATTAAACTAGTATTAGTGTACGTTAATTACTAATTTATATATAAAATCTAGTAAATATATTCGCCGCTAGTCTAAACTTAGTTTAAAAGTTATAAGCAGTTATTATAATTTATAAGTAGGTTATACTTAGTTTATTAAGCCTTTTAACGTTATAGGCTTTTATATTATTTTTATCTATTAGTAAGCTCTACGTATAATCGTTTATAGATTCTTATATATAACTTACTAGGAATTTTTACGTACTTAATAATAGGTAGTTTTTACCTTTTATAAATAGAATACTATTTATAAATTTTTTATTTTTATAACGTAAAATGTCTATATCACTATCTAACCTACTTAAGGAGTAGTTTAATTCTTTTACTTAGATTTGTAATGTATTTTATATTAATATACTATATATATAAGCGCTTTTAAACCTTTTAACTATTAACTATATTTAATATTACTATAAAAATTTTACTATTTTTATTTAATATTTTATAAACTTTATATTAAAAATATGTTTAGTATTATAACTACGAAGCTAAATAATATATTATATAATTATACTACGTACCCTATACTATATATCTTTATTATAAACTTATTATTAATATATATTTTTTATTTTTATTATTATATTTATATATTAATTAAATAAAAAGTGTGGCTGTGGTAGCTCGGGGCAACTAAAACGGGTTTTAAAAAACGAGGAGTATGTGTATACTTTTATATTTTTATTATTAGTATAAGACTATAACTAGCTTTTTCTTATTTTTTACTATTATTATTATTATTTTTACGTAGACTAGTACTACTAGTTTTAAATATTTATAGTTTACTACTTTAACTATTAACAGAGTTATAATTTTATTTATAATAATTTTATTTTTTATAATTTTTTAGTATTAATAAACACTAATTATAATAATCTTAGTAATTACTAAATATATTAAATATTATATATTATTTAAAAAAATATTTTATAAAACTTTATTATTCTGTAAATAAAATATAGTAAAAATAGTTTATATATTTAGTATAATTAGTATAGTAAGTATATTAATTTAATTTAAATAATTATAGTGTCTACTAAGAAAAGAATAAAAAGAATAATTTTATATATATTTTAAATATTTTAAAAAATATTTTCGTTAATAAAAATATAGCTTTACTAACTATAAGAATAAAAGAAAATTATATAAGTAGTACTTTATATATTTTTTAAAGAATATAGTATCTATACTAGACTTTTCTTCTTAAATATTTTTTAGAAGGTAGACTAAGTATACTAGTACTTTATTATACTCTAGCGTAGTCCTATACTCTTTTTACTATTATTATTTTACTAAATCTTTTTAATATATTAAGTATACAAATATATATATACTCCTTTTTATTTAAAAAAAATTTTCGTACCTTTTATTTATTATAGCTACACTCTTTATACGATTGATATATAAATATATATATATTTATATTTATATACTAATCGAATAAATAGTGTAGCTGTGATGGCTCGGGGCCACTAAAAAGTATTTTAAAAAAGGAGGAGTATATGTATACCTTTATTATAAATATATAATTATACTAAAATATAAAAGTATAAAGGACTCTTTTATACTTATACTTAAAAGTAAAAAATAGAAGTATAAATATTATTATACTTATATAGGATAATAAAAAAATTAATTTAAAATTTATTTTTAAGATAAACATTATACAAATTATATTTTCATAAAATAAAACTTAAAAATTTTATAATAGAATTATAGTTACTATTTATTAAGTATAGGTAGTAAATTAAAATTATCTAAAAGAAATAGTAATTTTAACCTTTTTTATTATGTATATAACCTTTTAGTTTATAAATAAATTAACCGAATAGTTTTAGTATACTATTTTAGCACTAGTATAGATTATATAATTAAAATTTTTATTAAAGTTTATAATATAATAATAAATATATATAATTAGTTAGTAGTATTTTTACAATATTATCTTTTATAAATAATTATTATTATTTTATATTATAACTATTAAGTTAATATTTTTTTTATAAATAATATTAAAGAAATACTATTTATTTATTTATAAATAGTTCTCTAAGTTGTATCCTTATTATATTAATATAAAAACGCTTATTAATATATTGGTATATATAGATATATAACCTAAATATATCTTCCCCCTAGAGTTATTACCGTAACGTTACGCGACTCTAGACTAGCTATTTAAATTTTTACTATATTACGTTATTAATACTAATTCTTAATAAGCTTCCTACGTAGTAACTATAATAACTTTTCTACTAGTACTAATAACCTATAACCTTTTTAATGGTAGTTAAAGTATTAAAATATAATATAGTATTTTTTATAAAATTTTATAATTTTTTTATAATAACTAATAACTCTCTAATAGTAAACTTTTATATTACTACTATATAGCGCTGTAGCGTACTCTCTTACTACCTACTATTTATTTTAAAATCCTACTTCTACGCGTACGTATATCCCTAAGCCTAAATAATTCTAACTACTTTAATAAGCTTTTTTTACTAGATCTATACCTATTTTTCTTACGCTACTCTAAAAAACTCCTCTTTACCCTTTTTTAAGTATATATTATCTTTTACTTTACACTCTGTTTTACTCTTTATTTTACTTAATAAGCCTTTAGTATTTTTAAATTATTATTTTATTAGTTCTATTATATTACCGTATAAGTATAAGCCGTAAATATTATTAAGATTAAAAATTACCTTATATTTAAGAATAAAAAGTTATACGATAACTAACCTAGAACTAAAAATACTAAAAGAAAAAAATAGCTTTAGACTAGCCTCTTTTATAAACTTATAATAGCGTTTTAAATAGTTTTTAATATAGCCCTACTAGTTATTTAAGTTCTTAGTAAAAGTTAATATTACTAATAATTTTTAGTTAGAGTTAGTAGTTATAATTATCGGACGTCTAAAAGCGGACTTTAAAATCCTAGCTATAATAATTAAAAACGATATTTTAGATAGTATTATAGGAAGGAAAGAAAGGTACTATATACTTACTTTTTTAAACGCGCTATATGCGCCTCCTATAGTTCTATTTTACCTGAGATAATAACCTATAGATACTTATCTCTATTTTATAGTTATTATCCTGCTATTATTATAGCTATTATCTAATAAATTATTTATTAAGTTATTACTCTATTAGCTATAAAATTTAAAAAATCCTATATTTAATAAGCCTTAATTATAGAGCCTCTATTTTTACCTACCTATATTAAGTAAGGACGTACTATACATAAAGTTAATACAGCTCCTATAAATAAATATAAATAAATAACCTTAATATATATTTTTTTGTTTTTTTTCTTTTATTAATACGTAGTAATTACTATACTTATATTATATTTTACTATCTACCTCTAGTAGATTATTTAATATAATTTAGTAATTATTACTATATTAAATACCTTTTAGATTTATATATTATTTATTATTTTAAGTATAAAATCTATTTTTTTTCTTTTTTCTTTTATTTATTTTATATAATATTCCTATAAGCTATTATAATTTATTATTTTATAGTATAGCTAGACTATAATTAAAACTATTATCTATAGTATACTATATTTAGATATACTATACTAGTAAATATAATTTAATATTTTCTTCTATTATTATTATTATATATTTATTTCTTTTAGTTTTAGTAAGTATATCGTACGCGATATTATAGTATTTTTTTTAATATATTAAAGATTTCTATAGTATTAACTTTAGTAATTTTATTAGTATATATTTATATTCTTAATATTAAGTCCTCTAGAGCTACTTTTATTACTTATATATAAAAGTTATTATTAAGTATACTTTTATAAATAGGTATATATAGCTTAGCTTTACTTATAGTTATAATTTTATTTTTAAGAGTAATCGCGATATATAAAGTTATTATTACTAAGAGTTTAAAGGTATATATGTACTCCTCCTTTTTTAAATCCCCTTTTGGTCGCCCCGAGCCACTATAGCCCCACTTTTTATTCGATTAATATATAAATATAAAGTTATTATTAGTATATTTATAAATATTACCTAACTAGATTTTATAAATTATTAATAATAAATACTATATTAATATACTTAATTTTATAATATACTTTTAATAATAATAAAATAGAGTAGAGTTATAAGAGTATTATTAATACTATAGTACTACTTAGCGTAAAAAAAAGTAAAAGTAACTATAGTTTTATAGTAGTATATTAAACTTTAGTACGCTAAGCTATATATTAAGTTATATATTATAGTTTTAAGCTTAAACCTTATACTAACTAAAATAAAAATATTTCTTATAATTTTTATATATGCTTATTTTTTTACTATATTTAGGAGTATACTATTGCTTAATATATACTTTTTTTAACTAGTGTTTTAATATTATACTTTACTTCTTTTTATATAATATAATTAATAAATATTTAGTATTTATTTTTATAATTACTACTTATATTATATATTATTAATAATATAATATATAAAAAATTTTTAATACTATTATAAACTTAAATTTTTATTTTATTAAAAATACAACTAAATTTTTGAAAACTTAAAAAAAATTAAATATTTTTTAAACTAAATAATATTCATTATTTTATTACTATTATTATATATAAACAATCTACTACTATTTATTAGGCTACCTAATAAAGTAAAAAAAAGATTATTATACTATAAAAAAACTATTTTTTTTATATTTATTTATAGGAGTTATATTAACTTAGTACTAGTATACTACGTTTTTACTTAATATAAAAATAAGTAAGAAGACAGTACTATAACTAGAGTTTATTAAATATAAAAATCTTTATATATTATAGCTAATACAGTAATAACGTAAATTAATAATTTATTAGGCTATAGTAGTAATAAGGATATATTAATAACTATAAAAGAGTAATATTTTATTATAAATAAAACTATAAAAGTTATATATAACGTGTTTAATATACTAAGTATAATAGTTATTCTTTTTTTATAAATACTATATACTTAAAGTCTAAAATTTTTTTATACTAGTATTAGAACTATACGATTTATGTTCTATTTTATTATAGAGGGGGTAATATTAAATAAGAATAATTAAAAAAGTTACTATTTTAAAAATTAATATAAAATTAGTTACTAAGCCTATTAATACGTATATTATACCGTTTTAAAGAGAAAATTAAACAGATATTTATAGGTATTATAGTTACTATCTATATTTTAATATTATTTTAAACTAGTAATTTTAATAAAAAATAATATTTCTATTTACCAAATAATTAATATTTATAATAGATTTAAGATTAAAAATATTATATTTTTTATATTACTTTTAGTCCTAATTTAGTTTCTATTAAAAGTATATAGAGATTATTAAAAAATAAATAATTTAAATAAATAATATAAAGGTAATTAAGAAATAAAATTAAATAAAAAATATTTAAAAGTCTTTAAAAGAGTAACTATTAGAAATTAAAATTATATACTATTAAAAATATTAATAATTATATTATATCCCTTCTTTACTATTATAAAGATAATTATAACGTTTTTTAGTTTATACGTTTCTTAGACTAGTGTCTTAATACTACACTTTACCTCTCTTTATATAATAAATAATTATAGAAACTAAACGCTATTTTATTATATACTAGTAATATATTATATACTAGTATATTATTAAAAATTTAAAAATTTTATATTTAGAAGTAATTATATAATTATATATTATAGGTACTATTATAATATATATAATAATAAGTTAATTATATACTTTAAATAAAAAATTATTGTGTCTTAAGATAGGACTTTTAAAACTTATTATATTTATTAATTTTATTACTTTTTTAATATCTTACTAAGGGGTCTATAATAGATTAATAAGCATTTCTTAATATTTTTAAATTAAATTATATTTTATATTTTTAGGCTTTATAATTTAAAAGTTATATTATTTTTAAAAAAAAAGGTAATATTTTTAATTAACCCTTTTTTTATTACACCTCGGTAATATATTAAAAAAGACAGGTTAAAGTTAAGTCTATAAATAATTATTGGCGTGGTGAGTATATGAATAACGTTATACGGGTAATTATATAAACGGCTCTCGGCCCGGATGTACGGCTAATGAACGCATTTCTGAATGCGACGCAGGGTCGGGGTGCGTTCTATATCGGGTCGACTCCGTGTAGCAATAACTGGCCGTCAGCGTACTCCCGAAGGTCTTGGGCTCGTGCATCACATTCACGGGCGAAAGTACACGGCTTAGATACACCGGAACTGCGCAGTCGCCTCTCCACAACCGCAAATTCTACACCTAGCGGACACAATTCCCTCGATAACATTCGTCACTGACAAGCTCGTTTCACTGTTGTCTTGTTAGGCATCTTTGGCTCAACTTTGTCTTTGATGTCTCTATTCTTCAGCTCTTTGTTGCACATGGAGCTATTTTGTCTTTGACGGGGATCATGCTCGAGACCGATGCACATCGGGCGATGTTGTTCTGCCTCGAAAGCCGCGCCGGCGCTGCTTTGGGGGGTAAGCAACAATCCTTGTAGGTGTACCCCGCATGTTCCCCAGAGTATGAATTCAGCAACGTCTCCGTGCGCACTAGGCAATGTCCTTGCGGAGTACCCCGTCGACCAAATCATGCTCCAAAAGTGCGACCTTTCGCTCTCTCGTTGAACGGGACTTTGGGGAATTATTGTCAACTCGTTCAACGAAGGCTCCTCTTATCCCAGATGCACATTGTGGTCCTCGCGCATGGCATGCAATTTCTAATCTGCATTATTCGGTTTCGGAAAAAATGTCGACAGCATTGGCGTGGAGCGTAGGATTGGGCTGCTCCCCGTGACCAGCGAAGCACTATCTATTTTAGTGTGCGGGTACGCCCATCCGGGGTTGTACCGGGGCGTAATATGATTCGCTCGGACTACCAGCAACCATCCTCATGACCTACGTGCAGAACCACGAGGCGTTCAGAATCAGCACTACCGTATGCTCACTTCCGCCGCTACGATGTTGACTATGACAGGAATAGAAATTGCCCCTGGTGACTCCCTAATTTTGCCAGACCTGATTTGCTCAAACACATACAAATTGTACCCCTGGCAGTACGGCCGACCAGGCTTCCCACTTTTGGCATCATCCTTTCGCTACCTTGTTTCTCAAGGCATTGCTTGTAGAGTCTGGGAATATTGAGCACCTCCTCTGCCTTAGCTCGCCTATTCTCCATCTATACGCCCAGCACAGTGCATAAGCCGAGGCCTGTCTGCATGGAGAACATTCTTCCGTGATTTTGAAGCTTGTGAAGGTTCGTGGAGAAGAGACATAAAAGAGCTTCACCACACATAGACGTATGGGATCGTCCTGGTGCAGGCAGATCGTCCAGCTCGTGGTGTGCCCTGAAACCCTCCTCGCTCAGAATGAAGGCTACCGTTCTCTTCTCGCTTCTGCCATTGGCAATTGCTGCCCCAGCAGCAGGACCTCTTGATAAGCGTGCATCGCCTACAGTCATTGTACCCTCACCAGGAGCAACAATCGTTGGGAAGTCGGCTTCGGGCGTGGAGACCTTCAAGAGCATACCGTTCGCTCAACCGCCCACAGGGAACCTCCGCCTCAAGCCACCACAGCCTCTGACCTCCTCGCTTGGAAAGATAGACGGTACAAAAATACCGAAGGCGTGCCCACAGATGTTCTTCAGTCTCGACCAGAACAACTTCCCTATCAATATCCTCGGAACGATCCTCAACACGCCATTATTTCAGACGGTGACCAATGCTGGCGAAGACTGCTTGACAATCAATGTCCAGCGACCAGCAGGCACAACGAGCTCTTCCAAGCTTCCAGTGCTCTTCTGGATCTTCGGCGGCGGTTTTGAACTTGGCTCTACCCAGATGTACGACGGTACATCCCTAATCACCAGTTCGATCTCGGAAGGCAAGCCCATTATCTTCGTGGCGGTAAACTACCGTGTCGGCGGCTTTGGCTTCCTCGCCGGCAAAGAAATCTTGAAGGATGGGTCTGCAAACCTGGGTTTGTTGGATCAACGCCTCGGCCTGAAATGGGTCGCAGATAACATTGCCGCCTTCGGCGGCGATCCCGACAAGGTGACAATCTGGGGACAATCCGCAGGAGCCATCTCCGTGGCTGACCAAATGCTACTCTACGACGGTGACAACACGTACAACGGGAAACCGCTCTTCCGTGCGGGCATCATGAACTCGGGCTCTATTGTACCCGCAGACCCGGTCGACGGCACCAAGGGCCAAAACATCTACGACACCGTCGTTCACAATGCCGGATGCTCCTCTTCCTCCGACACACTCGCCTGCCTGCGTTCCAAAGACTACACGACCTTCCTCAACGCCGTGAACAAAGTCCCCGGCATCCTCTCCTACAATGGTGTCTCCCTATCCTACCTGCCTCGCCCTGACGGCACCGCCCTAACCGCCTCACCCGATATCCTCGCCTCGACAGGCAAATACGCCAAAGTCCCTTTCATCATCGGCGACCAGGAAGATGAAGGCACCCTGTTCGGCCTGTTCACGCCGAATCTGACGACCACACAAGACGTAACGGAGTACATCGAGACCATCTTCTTCCCCTTCTCCGACAAGAACGCCATCGCGGGCCTGGTCGCCACCTACCCGAACACCAGCGAAGACGGCTCGCCCTTCCGCACCGGCCTGTTCAACAACTGGTACCCCCAGTTCAAGCGCATCTCGGCCATCCTCGGCGACATGGTGTTCACCCTCTCGCGGCGCATATTCCTCGAGACGGCGTCCACGGTCTACCCCGACGTGCCCTCGTGGTCGTACCTCTCCACGTACGACCACGGGACCCCGATCCTGGGCACGTTCCACGCGAGCGATCTGCTGCAGGTCTTCTACGGTGTGCTGCCGAACAATGCGGCGAAGAGCATCCGCGCGTATTATCTGAGCTTTGTGTATAATTTGGATCCGAACGTGGGGAGTGGGCAGGATTACTGGCCGCAGTGGAGCACAGGGCAGCAGTTGAAAAACTTCGGGGCGAATTCGAATTCTTTGTTGAAGGATGATTTTCGCTCGGATACTGCGAGTTTCCTTAAGACGAATATATTGCAGTTTTATGTTTAAAAGGTGGGAAGGGGACTGGCAATGCCGTATGATGCTATGAATGGATTGATGGGTTATGGAGGTGTGTATATGCAAAAGGATGATCTGAATCAAGAAATAATAGGTACGCCTAGACCTCGATCCGAGGTTACAAACGCAGTGAGGGAACTCCGTTGGGTGCTAACCCCTGTACGCAACGGATGATTTGAATCAATTTTCCGTTATTGGTCGTCCATCAATCTGGAAGCGGGACTAGCTGAGGAAATTCGATCACCATAATCGTTCAGTCTGCTCAACAGCGCATGCGCGACTAGCTTGACCGTATGCTCACAGGAGCGGTTATCACAAAGACCGTTTTACGTCGTATGCTGAGCTGCATCTACCCAGTGCACAGCGTTGGAGCATTTTCTCCTGCCGAAGAAATGAAGGTATAACATATCGTGGGTACCTTGGGCATTGACAATCGAAGACCCGATAAGATAACCCACGTTAATGAGAAGTCCAGGTTGCCAGTATATTAGACGGACACAATCTTTTACGTCGGACCAACCAGAACTGCGGTTGATCCAGGTTGAATCGTTTCTATAGCATCCTGCAGCTCAGCAAAGAACTTCTTCTGCAACTTTTGGCCATCCGAGCTGTCGACGAGTGTACCCGCCCTTTATACTCGCATTAGTACGCATTACCTTGACCGAAAAGAAGTTGATTCAGAGCGTACTCACGGGGATACAGCACAGTCTCGGAGATACGCTCCGTGAAATTCATCCGGTACATCAGGCTTCACAGCATCGATCAAGGTCCTGCTTCCCTGCTCAGGTGTCCGTGCAAGGATTGCCATGGCCAATGACTTTATTGCTCTGAATAAAATCCCCTGCTTTGCCTTAACGTCTTCTTTATACACAAGGTTAGTAGCACACAAGCCAGGGGTGACATAGGTGATGATCACGGGCGACTTCTTCGAAAGGGGCATGGCGGCGGCCATCGCTCGAGTGCCTTAGAGCAAGAGCAGCTTGGACACTCGATAACTGATATCCTTCAGCACATACTCCTCTAGCCACTGGGAAGTACTTACCGATCTCCCATGTCGGTCTTATCGGGGTCGTTTAGAGCATCTAATAGCGCACCCTCTGTATGCTGTTCCTGGAACCTGGAAAGCTGCAGTAATGCTGAACCTACAAAGACCAATCTTCCCCTCAGCCGGTTCTTGATAGCGCTTTCACGGAGCTTGGGAAGTACCATCAAGCCGAGGAGAACCGGATTGATCACGTTGACTGCAAGAGTCTGTTCATACCCCTCGCAAGTGACGAATTCCGAGAAGTCGTCCATTGCCGCATTTTGGATGAAAGCATCAAGCCGATCGAGGCCGTTGACTCTCTGGGCGAACAACTTAACCGACTCATGCCTCGATAGGTCTAACAACTGTACTCTGATGCGTGAGCGCGGAATTTCTGTTTCTTGGACGATCTTGTCTGCGGCGGCCGACCCGCGCTCAAGGTTGCGGACTGAGAGTATGACATTGGCGCCCAGACGCACGAGGTGTTTTGAAGCTTCGAATCCGATTCCTGAATTTCCACCGGTGACTATAATGGTTTGGCCGTGAAAGTCTGAGACTGCATATGGGAGACTTGTCGCTAGCTGCGAGCGAAGCATCGCATACGCAAACGACATCTTAAGTGACGAGTGTTGAGTGCCGACTTGGAATGCTGTGGAAGCTCACAACTTTAACAGCAACGTGGTGAGGGTGACGTTCCCGTCCCGTGGTGATCACGCGCTATGACATGCCCCAATTATCTGATCTCCGCAGTTACACAGCAGTGTCTACCTTGGGGGACACGAATTGCCTTTGCTCTCAGCATTAGATCAACCAATCAGATAAAGTAAATTAGCCCCACTCAGATGTCTTATTAGTTACCTAGTAATTAATACAGGATCTCTTTTATTATTATTACTAACTTAAATAAATTATATAATAACCTTTATTTAAATCGCTTTTATTTATCCCGAGCTACTAGAGCCACACGTTTTATTTAATTAATATATAAATATATATTTATATAAAATAACTAAAGAATATACTAAGTAAATATATAATAGCGCTATTTAGTAGTTAATATATAGAGAATAATAGTAAAAATCTCTTTTATTATTCTTATAAATTTTAATAAATTATATAATAACTAAAGGAGGTATTACATAAATATACAATTAAGTAATAATAAAAGTAAAAAATAATATATAATAATATATAAAATAATAATTAATATTAACTATAATAGTATAATAAAAAATTATTTAAATATATTTTATTTATTATTATTGTTTTTATAATTATATTTTCTATAATTATAGCTACTAAATATACTTTTAGCTATTATAATTATAGAGCTATAATTACTATATATATTAAAATTATTAACTATATTTTTTTTAATAATTTTTATACTATTACCTTATACTATATAAAGATATAATATAGCCTAAATATATTTATAAAATATTATATTTTAAATAATAAAAAGCTTTAATTATTGTTTTAAAGTAAACTAAAAAATTATTTATAATTATATTAAAAATTTTTATAAAAAAAATTTTATTATTTTACTAAAGTTACAAAAAATATATATTAAAATTTTAAAAATTAATACTAGTAGAAAAAAGAACTTCTAAACCTAATATATATTCTAAAAATAAAAATATATAATATTCTTTATATTAGTAGTACATAAAAGAGTAAAAAATTATATTTAAAATAAAAGTAAAGAAATAAAATAATTATACTACTATAAATACGGTCTCGACAGAGACCTAGAGATTTTAAAATTATAATAAAATAATTAATATAGAATATTCTATTTTATTTAGTTATATACTAAGCTATTTATTTTTATTACTCTAGACCTATTAACTATTATCTCTAATTTAAAGAATTACTTAGTATACGAGTATCGTCTACCTACTATACTTTTATAATATTATATACCTATAGCTTCCTTCTCTCTAGGGTTATTATTATAACGTTACGCAACTTTAGGCTAGCTGTTTAAACTTCTATTATATTACGTTATCGACGCTAACTCTTAATAAGCTTTTTATATAGTAACTATAATAACTTTTTACTATTACTAATAACCTGTAACCTTTTTAATAGTAATTAAAATATTAAAATATAATATAGTACTCCCTATAGAATTTCTATAAAATTTTTTAATTCTCTTATAATAACTGCTAACTCCCTAATAGTAAGCTTTTATATAACTACCTTATAGTGCTATAGTATACCCTTTTTTTACTACTTACCGCCCGCCCTACTTTTATATATATATATATCTCTACGCCTAAATAATTTTAACTATTTTAATAAGCTTCTTTTACTATAACTATATTTTTTAACTTCGCGCTACTGTAAGAAACCTCTTTTTTTTTTTTTTTAAGGTATTACTACTACTACTATTATTATTACTATTACTACTATTACTACTACTACTACTATTATTACTATTACTACTACTACTACTACCGCCGCCGTTCTCTATTTTAGAAAAAAAAGTCTTACCTCTCTTACGCTATTATACTATAAAATTTACTATATTACTATATAATCTAAAATAGATTTTAACGTTTTTATAGGTATTATTAAGGCTAAGAATTACGTCTATCTTAAGTAAGAAAAGGCGCGTTAGGATTAAATTAGAATTAAAAATAATATTAACTAAAAGATCTAATTTATTAAGTAAGCCAGCCTACTATACTACGCGAAAATAAAAGTTAAAATAGTCCTTAATATAACCTAGCTAATTATTATTATTAGTAAAAGCCTATACCGTACGCTAAAGGTTACTTAGTAAACTAATTATTAAATACTAAAATACTAACGTCGTAGATATAATAATAATAATAAAAGATTTCTAAAGTTTAAGTATATAGTATTTATAAAAAGGAGAAAAAGCTATTATAGTTACTATTTTAAACGCGCTATATATTAAACGCGCTATATATAGCCTATAGTTCTGCCTATAATAAACTATTCTTATTTTATAGTTATCGCCCTACTATTATTATAGTTACTACCTAATAAGTTATTTATTAAGTTATTACTCTACTAGCTATAAAATTTAAAAAATTTTATATTTAATAGGCCCTAGGTTATAGCGTTTTTAATTTTTACCTACTTTTATATTATAAGTAAGGACGTAGCGTATATAAAGTTAATACAGCTCTTATAGATAAACGTAAAGAAATATACCTATAGCTTTATAATATATCTAGGGTTATTTAGTCTGCCTTTATATAGATTTTATAAATTACTTTACTATTTTTATATAAAGTCTTTATTTAATTGCAAAAGTCCTATAAGTTATTAATCTTTATAGTAGATTTTTTAGGACTATTATTATATACTACCTTACGCCTTAAGTATCTAGTCTATATTTAAAAGTACTAGTAATACTAGTTTTTTATTTAATTTATAAGGCGTTCTACTTTATTATTTATACTTTAGTTAAATTTTAATTTTTTATAATAGCTATTAAAATAATATACTGCTCTTAGATTATATTAAGTATATTATTATATAGTATTATACTAAAGGTTACGTAAGCGCTACTATTATTTTATACTAGTTATAAAAAATACTTATCTTAACTTTAACTTTTTTATTATTTCTTTTATTTATTTATATAATATATATCTTTTATAGTACGCGCTGTAAGAGTCTATAATATAAAAACTTATATATATATTACTAGTAGATTGTCTATTATATAGTTTATTAACTATATAAGAGCTTAGTATAATAATTAATAAAATTTATTATTTTACGTATTAGGCTGCCTACTGTAAATATAATATTTTTTTTCTCTTTTTTTTATAAATACCTATATAGTATTAGTTATAATAGTAGATATGTATATATAAGTTACTATAAAGTAATAAATTATACTAAGCTATAAATCTATTAAGTACTATTAAGTAGTTTTTACGTGTCTAATTTAGTAAGTACTACCTTTTCTAATTAAGCTTAGCGTAATATCTTTTAAGAGCTAGTTATTAGTTTATATAGTATATTTAGTACTTTTCTTTCTAATTAGGTAATTACTAATAGTGACTTTATTACATAACAACAAACTGTAAATAAAATATTTTTAAAAAGAATTAAATTTTTTTATATATAATAGAATTACTATTAATAATTATATAAGAAAATAAATACTATATATATAATATAGCTTAATAATTAGTACTTAAAGGTACTACAGTATATTTAATAAAATAAATATTATATTTACTAAAGAGGTACGTAATAACTACTTAATAGTACTTAATTATTTTATAATTTAGTATAATTTATTATTTTATATAATAATTTATACTTATATACCTATGATTATAAATTAATACTAAGGAGGTATTTATAAAAAAAAATACTAATATATTAAAATTATACTACTTATTATAGCGTCTAAAGTATTATTTGCTAATAATAGTATACTATTATTATATAACTAACATATATACTCCTAATATATTTTAAAAACAAAATTTTAATAAAATATATATACTATACTTACTCTTGTCTATACTATAGAATATAATATATACTTTAAACTTTTAAATTAGAGTATATAAATACGATATATAGAATAGTAAATATATATAATTTACCTCTATTAGTTGCCCTAAGCTACTATAGTTACACTATTTGTTTAATTACTGTATATATATATATAGTATATCAATATAAATATATATATATATAATATAATTATTATACTATTAATTAGCTTAATTAGTAATTTATAAAAGTTTAGACTGTAATAAAATATAGCTAATATAACTAAATTACCTAAACTATCTATAATAACATTACTTAATAAAATAAAATATAAGTTAGGAATCTATTACTTATAGACGCTACTAAATAAAAGAATAATTATTATATAACTATAGCTATACTACTATATTAAGCAGTTAATAGATAAATAAAAATAGATTATTTATTACTATTACTAATAACGCTACTACTAATAATTGTAGGATACTAAAATATAGAAACAATAGAGTGCGTTAAAAAATATATAAAAGTATTATAAATAATAGTTTAGAATATAAAAATTATATATTATTTTAATTAAAATAATATAAAATAAAAGCTATAAGTATATAAAAAAGTACGATAACTTAACACTATAAAAAATATTTAGAAATAAGTAAAAATAAGTTTCTCTAAAGGAAGAATAATAAATAACTATTATAAAAGAATATAAATATATAACTAAATATATATTTAAATAAAATTTAATAATTTATATTTATTATTTTATTATTATTTAAAATCTCTAGATTTTTATTAAGATCGAAAAAGTAAATAAATAAGTACTAATTAATGTTAAAATTTAATAAAACTAGAATAAATATAGTTAAATAGTAAAAGTAGGTCTAAACTTTTATATAGGGGTATAAATATAGTATAAAAATTTTACTAAGTACTTAACTATAAACGTAGTAATAAAAAGTTAACTTATATAGAGTGGTGCCATTGAAAAAGCATAATTAAAAAAGTTACCTTTTTTAAAACAGTATATAAAATTAATTACTAAGCCTAAATATACTTAACTTATAGCGTTTTAAAGAGATAATTATAGAGAATAATATAAGGATTTTAGCGACTGCTTATTAATTATATATAATAAATTAAAATTACGTAAATATAGTAATTTTTAAAACTTTTTTTTTAGTTCCTATCACTTTTTACTTAGTATATATATTTAACTAAAATTTTAACTATACTCTTTTAGGTTAAGTATAGATTAGGTAACTAGTGTATTACTATATATTAGTAATCTAATAATAAAATTATATTAATAATAAAAATTTGGTGGGGTAGTATAGTAGGCATATATTTAGAAATACTAAAATTCTTTAATTTTTGAGGTCTCTTTTATATATTAGAGGTTTAATTCCTTTCTATATCGTAGTATTCTTTAAATACGCCTACTTTACTAGTAAAAAGCAGAGTTTTTAGAAGTATAGAGTACCGCTAAGGAATTAATATAAAACTATAGGGAAGCCGAAAATCCCTTTATATTTAGAGGCATTTTAGGCTAAATTGCTATTTAAAGTTAGACGAGATAAAAATCTATTCCTAAATAGGCTTAGCGTGGCGAACTAGGCCTAATTAGGTAATAAATTAGTAGTTTAATATAACTTAATTTAGTAATATAACCTAGAATATATTAAAAATTAGGAGTTAAAGAGCCGGTTCTAGTTTATTTAGGAGATAAAGCACTTTCCTTAAATAGTTAGGTAGCCTTAATATAAAAGGCTTATTTAAAAAAAAAAAAAAAAAAAATTTTGCTAATATTTATATATTACTACTTACGTAATATATTACTAATATTATAGTATATAATAATATCTTTTTAATATTATAAATCTAGACTTCTCCTCTTTTAATATAGCGCGATATTTAACAAAACTTATATTTTAAATTAATTTTTTTTAAAAGTAAATACTTTTATTTTAGTATTTATTTTTATATTAAAAGAACTGCTAATAGTATTTATAATACTATATAATATAATATATATAAAAAAAATAGTAATAATAATATAAATAAAGTTTAAAGAGATAGTGTTTCTAGGATAATTAATAGAGTAAAAAGATTATTAATAGAGACTTAATTAAAAGCCCTAAAATAGAAAAAAAAGACTATAATTAGAAAATAGTCTAAATATTATAAAAATATCCTTATAAAACTATTTTAACAGATAAGTGTTATAATATTAATATAAATAAAAAAAACCTATAATTAATATAGAAAACGTAAAAAATATATATTAAAATACACTAAAGGAAATATTAAAAATATAAATTTTAGAAAAATACTCTTTTCTAATGGATTAGTACTATAAATAGGAGAGATTAGAAAGGAGTATTATAAAAAAAGGAGTAATAATAGAGTAAGAAATAGAACTAGCTATTAGTTAATAAAAAACTACGATACTTTAATATTTTAATATATTTTAATATATTACTTTTTATATATTTTTACGCTATAGTGTTGGTTTTTCTATATTAGTTATATAAATTATTTTATTAGTTATAATTTAATATTTTAAATTTAGAAGACTATTTAGTTAAAAGATATAAGTAATTTAGTATTTACTAAAATACGTAATTTATCTATATTTTTTACTAATAAATACTATATAAACTAAGTTCTTATATTTAAAATAAAATCGAATATAAGAAGTAGTAAGTAATTTTATAAATTTTTTTATTCTTTTTTAAATATTATAATATAAATATAAATATATAGTATTATATTATATTATACTTTTAAGCTTTATATTAATATTAATTTATATTAGTAATTTTAATAAGGTATTACCCTTATTTATAAAATAACAGACGTGTTAAACTAGTTTAAGAATAAAAAAAAAATTTTTTTTATATAGCGTATAACACTAATTTAGCCTATATAAAAAATATTAAGGGTTATATAAATAAAGGCATATATATACTCCTCCTTTCTTAAAACCCCTTTTGCTTGCCCCGAGCCACCACAGCCACACTATTTATTCGATTAGTATATTAAAAAAATATAGAATTATATAAAATACAGGCTAAATAAAAATAAAAATACTAATTTAGATATAGAATTAAGTTTCGAAAGTATAGAAACTATTAAAGAGCTATTTAGAAATAGTAAATTATAAAATTATAAAAAGTTATTAATAATTATATTTTATTACTCTTTAGCTATTATATAATACTTTAAGAATTCTAGGAGTACAATACTAAATACTAGTAATATATTATTTACTAGTTTATTATTAAAATGATAAAAATTTAACGGTAACTAATAATTATATAATTAATATAATATAGTATCTATATTTATATATATAAAAATAGGCCATTTTTACAACTTAAATAAAAAGTTAGAGTAGGCTAAATTAGGGTTTTAAAAATTATCTATGTTTACTATTATTTTCTACCCCTAGTCCCGTTAGTAAGCAGCCCTTAATAGGGTAAATAAAATCTACTAAGTTTTTTTTTTAAAATGCCATTTTCTTTATATATTTTAGCTTACTAATTAAAAACTTATTTAACTTTAAAAAATATAACTTTTTTAATTACGCTTTTTCTATTGCAATCCCCTGTAAAAGCTAACTTTAAAAAATAATATTTATTTAAATAGCTACTTTATTAAATAATAAATATACTAGTAGACTAGCGGCTAGTATTAAACTAGTCACCTATATTAGTAGGTACTTAGTAGATACTATAAAAAATAAGTAATATAATACGGGTCGATAACTAATATTATAACCTATTAGTTCGTTTTTTAACTATATTTTTATATAAAATAGAAGTTATATTAATTCCTATTACTTTTTACTCCGCCTATGTATATATATATAGATAGAATAATGTTTAATAATAGTTAATATTTTTATTTATAATTATAAATCTTTTTTTATCTATAAAAATAATTAACTATTATACTCAGTACTCCTATCTATATATCTAGCCTATATATTACCGTACTTATATATATAGACTCCCTAAAATTTTTTAATATTAACTAGTATCTCCGCGCTTAAAATATTTTTATTTTTACTCTTACTCTTACCTTTACTATATTTTTTATACTAAAGAGTATCTACTCTATCTATAAAATATTTATTTTACTTATTAACTTCGCTATAAACTATATATTATATTTTTTAACTTTTTTTATTACTAGTACAATAAAATTTTTATATATATTTATTAATACTACTATTACTACTATTACTACTACGAACTTAATATTTATAACTTTAACTACTTCCTTTATTAATAATCTAATTAACCTATTTAGCTTATTTAGCTTAAAACGGTATCTATTATTAAAAATAACTATAACTTTATTTAATAAATTATAATCGACTTTTCCGCCGGCTACTACTAAATAAATAAGAAACCTATACTGGCGAGCGTTTATACGAGTCGTATTTTTATTACTTGTAAAGTAGAAAAATACTATAAGAAAAGCTTAGTTAACTATACTAAGAATTTTAGATAGTTTAAAATTAATTAGAATTATTTTATTATTAGTATTAATAAGAGAAGAAGTGGTATTAGAACGTATATCTTTATACTTAAAAAAGATTTTAGTAAGTATATTTTCTTTATTTAATTAACGTTTAGTTATACTATTATTAACTAACTATAAAATAAAAAAAATATATAGGTAGCAGCTACTACTGCTACCTATACCTCTTTCTTTTAAAAAAGAATATAGTTTCGGTACTAGACTTTATTAACTTAATATCTTCATAGGGGGGCGCGCTAAGTATACTAGTTTATTAGTAACTAGCGTAGTGTTATATCTTTTTTAACTTAGTTTTACCTAACTTTTTTAATATATTAAGTATAAAAGTATATATATACTTCTCCTTTTTTAAAACCCCTTTTAGTTACCCTAAGCCACTACAGCTATACTATTTATTTAATTAGTATATAAATATATATAATACGGTTACTTATACGTACTATATAAATAGTAGAAAAACTATATAAAAATTTTTATAATTTATTTATTATTAAAGTTACTCGATTACTATATCTAATACTAAAAAGTTTAAATAATATTTATACTTTACTATTAAAACTAATAAGGCGGTAAAAAATAAAATATAAGTAAGCCTTTTATATAACCTTAATATAACTATAAATAAATACCTATACCTCTACGCTTTATAAATTTCTAAATTAAAAATTAAAAATATTAAATTATATAAAAATAATTTTATTTAGTTTAGGTAGTATATATATTTCCCTTAGCTAAGTAGGGTAGTCATTATTATATTTAAAATTAATATTATTACCTAAATATATAGTAATATAGTTATTAATAAGTAGTATATTTACTAAGACAATACTTTTACTACTTTATATAATACTATTAATAGGTTACTTTAAAAGTATATAGTAATTATTACTAAAAGTATAAAAAAACTAGTAGTATACTATAGGGATAAATTCTATAATTTTAGACAATAGCTAAGAAAGGTATAGAGTATATATTTATATACTAATTAAAAGAGAGATAACTAAATAAAAGTAACAATAGAGAAGGGTTACTAAGCGTAGATACTAATAGTAAAAGTAAAAGTAGAAATAAATAAAAGTAATAGTATATAATACTTTAGATTATCTAAAAAAAACTTAAATTAGTTATTAGTACTTTAAATATTATATTTATAGAGGGAGAATTAGCGGATAGAATATTATTATTAAATTATTAAGTATTAGAGACAGCTACCGGTAATAGTAATAAAAAAACTTTATCCTAAGGGCTTTAGCGTTTTAATAGATGTAATATTATAATATTTATGAAGGCATGCACATACTCCTCCCTTTTTGAAACCCCTTTTAGTCGCCCCGAGCCACCACAGCCACACTATTTGTTCGATTAATATACAAATATATTATAATATTAAATTAAACTATACTAAATAAAAACTATTAAAGTAATAATAAACTCTATATATTAATTTTAGTTAATATAACATAGTGTTATACTTAGATTACTTAAGTAAAGTAGTTTTTCATTTCCTACTTAGAAGGGAAAAATAAAAGTAGAAATTAATTAAATTATTAATATAATATAAAATTATATATAATATTAAGAAAGTAATATAATAGTTTTATATTTTAAATATAGTATCTATACTAGACTTTATTAATTTAATATTTTTTAGGGGAACGCGCTAAGCGTATAAGTACGTTAGTAACTAGTATAGTACTATACTCTTTTTAGTATTACTTTACTTAGCTTTTTTAACTTATAAAGTATAAATATATATATATACTACTTCTTTTTTAAAACTTTATTTAGTTATTTTAAGCCACTATAATAATACCTTTTACTTAATTTTTATATAAATATAATATAATAGTTTTATAGTAAAGAATAAAGATTAAAGTAATCTATATTTTAATAATAATATTTATTTATTACTCTAATTTATTATTATTAACAATTTACGGACTAAAATATATAAAATATATTAGTATTATTCTACTAAGAATATATTTATAATAATTTAAAAATAATATTCTATAGACTACCGGAAAATCGATACACACTTAAAGTTAAGATATAAAATTAAAAGTATTAACTAATTAGTATATATTTTATATACTCTCTAGTAAAGGATTAGTTTTAATAATACACTATATATATTAACCTACTAGTTTATTCTTAGTATAGATATGTACTAAGTAAAATATTAAATCTAACTTTTTAATAATACTAAATTATATAAATAAATAGAATTACTTAGTAAAAAAACGTATTATACTACTCTATTATAATATATTTTTGCTTTATTATAAATTTTGAATCTAATTTTTAATTTAATATTATTTTTATATAAATAGTAAAAATATAAATTAAATTATAATACCTACTATTACGCTAATTATATATTTAAAAAATATAAAGTAAATTTTTAAATTTTAAAAATCTAGAATATTAATATATAAAAGTAAAAGATAAAATAATAAAAATTAGATTTATTAATTTACTATCTTATACTTTTATAGAGGAAAAATAAGCTATAAATTACTAGTTTTTAAACTCTAAAGAATTAGTACTTTTTATAAAAAGAAAAATGTGCTAAAGAGACGTATTAAATATATATAAAGGAAAAATAAATTATTTATTCTCGAGAGCTTTATAAGCTAGTAATATAAACTTTAAAATATTTTTTCGCGATATACCTTCTAATTAAATTAATAATATAGCTTAACTATTTTAGTAAACTAGACAATACTTATTTTTAAAGTAAAAGATAAATTAATATAATTTATTAGATAAAACTATTAAGACTAAATATATATATAATAGGTAAGTAATTAAGTAATATAGTTACGTAATTAATATATAATTAAATAGACTATACAAGTTTTAATATTATATATTTTTTTTATATATTAATTGAATAAAAGAGTGTGGCGGTAGTGGCTATATAGGCGACTAATAGGGGTTTTAAAAAAGGAGGAGTATATATATACCTTTATACTTAATATATTAAAAAAGAAGTAAACCTTTAATATTATAATATACCCCCTAAATAAGCTGCGTATTAGTAGTAAGTCTATTTAGATATTACTTTTTTTTAAAAAAAAAAAAATAAGCCTTTTATATTAAGGCTACCTAACTATTTAAGAAAGTACTTTATTTCTTAAGCGACCTAATAACCGGCTCTTTAAGTAACTAACTAATATATATTCTAAGTTATATTACTAAATAATGTTATATTAAACTACTAATCTATTATCTAATTAGGCCTAGTTCGCTACGCTAAGCCTATTTAGGAATAGATTTTTATTTTGTCTAATATTAGATAGTAATTTAGCCTAAAATATCTCTAAATATAACGCGTTCTATATAGAGATTTCGGCTTTCCTATAGCCTTGTATTAATTTCTTAGAGATATAACTTATAGTAAATTCTATTCTTTTAATATCCTGCTATAAATCTTACAGTATACTTAATTTTTTTTATAAAATTTTTCTTTTATAAATTTAGATACTATTTATTTTTATAGTAAGTCTACAGAACTAAGTAATTTATTTAGCTAATTATCTATAGTAGTTTATTTTATTAGTTTATTTTAAGTAAGACTTATTTTTTATATTATTTTATAATTATTATTAGTTTTATTTTACTTAATTGTGCCTGTTACTTTTACTAAGTAGATAAAATTATAGACGTAGTAGATAAGTAGTAGGTTATATAAATAAAAGTAGATTATTTATACTAGTTAAGTATAATAGGTACTTAAATTATTCTTCTCTTTTTCTTTTTAGTTTATAATAATATTTACTATAGTAAATAATATTACTATTATTTTTTTTCTGCCTACTTAAGTATTACTAATTAATTATAAAATACCCTTAGACATTTTAGTATTAATTTTTTTATTTATAACTAATAGTACTGTAGCGGCTATAGCTATAATAACTATAACTTATTTATTTAAAAATACTTCTCCTTTTAATTCTCTTAAATTAAATAACGATAATAACAATATTTTAGCCTTAAATAATAATAAAAAAAAGTAAAATAAAAATAATTACATAATTACTAAAAGTAAAAAAAAGCTACTTCTTAAGTCTAGTAAGTAGCTTATTTTAAACTATAAGGCCTATATATATAGCGGTCTATTTAGTAATTTAATAAAAGTTTATTTTAAAAACTTTAATTTTATAAGTATGTACTACTATTATTATATAAATTATTTATATAATTAGTTATAGGACTTATTACTTTTATTTTTATTATATATTACTAATTACTATAGTTTTATTAGTCCCTATACTATTTATATAATTTTTATTAAGTTTATAATTAAGTATAATACTATAAATCCTAATATAAGTAATCTACTTTTAAATTTATTTTATAAATTATACTAATATATTATAGCTTAATAATAAAATTATATCTACTTATAGGGCTATTCGCAATAATCTTAAATAGTATTAGACTATTTTAGTACTAAATACTAAAATAAAATTATTAGGCGATTAGGGTTTATTAGACTTTTTTAATTAAAATTAATATTTAGATCCGGTTTTTAGTAGTTAGGGCTATAGTAATTTATTTAGTAACTATTTTTATAGGCGTATTTTAGTTATTATTAATTTTTATCTACTACTCTACTATTATCTAATGAAGTAGTAGGTAGCTAATAATTATATTTAAATAATAGGCTAAAATATTTCTATTAAAAGAAAATCTTATAGGCTGTATAGGTAAATTCTTTTTAAATCTAAACTAAAAGTACTTTAATTTATTCTTAAAGGCCTACGATATGTTTTTAAAATTAAAATTATAATAATATAATTATAATTATTTTATTTTACTAGAGTATTAAAAAATAAATAGCAAGTTATACCTCTATAACTAGAGTTCTCCTTTTTAAATTTTTAACTATTATTATTTACTTTAAACTCTAAATAGGCGTTTGTATTTATTTAAGACTTAAAAAAAGAAGCGTAAGTAACTATATTAATTATTTAATAAAACTTAGCTATACTATAGTTACAATTATCTACTTTTTTTATAATATATTTTTTTATTTTTAGATTTATTTTATTTTTAGATTTATTTTATTTTTATAATAAATAAAATCTAATAGGCTCTTATTTCTCTACTACTTACTCGCTTAATAATTAGTAATTTTATATTTTATAGATTAAGTAGATTTTTAAAATATATAAATTATTATTACGTAAGTGTCTTTATTAATCTATTAGTAGGTATATTTCTTGTTTATAAATAGAATATTTTCAATAATCTTTTTATATATTCTTATTATAATTATATATTCTAGATATTAATATACCGTAATTAAGTTATAATTATTTTATTAACTCTATCTATAAGTCTAATAATTTATTAATTATTATAGTAAATTTTCTAAATAAATTCTAAATTAAGCGTAATTTCGTAAAAGAAGTATATTAAAACTATTACTTTTTTACTTATATACTCTCAAGTAATTAGCTTAGTTTTTATTATTAAAGTAGTAACAGTAGTCTATTTAGCTATATTTTAAAAAAATTTATACTTTTAAATATTATTATAATATAATTATAGAAGAATATTTTTATTTTATAATTATTAGTAAATAATACGTGTTTATAGATTATAAAATTAGGTTTATTATATTATTTATATTAAATTACCTGCTATCGTGTATACTATATATAATAATTATTTTATTAATAGTAGTAAAGTGCTATAGGCTTAGATTTATTAAACACTATAATAGCTTTAAAATTATAAATATTATTACGGAAAGATACCTTAGAGTTTATATTATTAGTTTATAAAACTCTTTAGAATAAAGGATTATTTCTCTTTTACGTATATATAATACAGCTTTTTAGTACTTTCTTTTATATAAGTAGTCTCTACTTTTTAATTTTAGAATTTAGTAATTTCTAGCTTATTTTTCCTCTATAGTTATAAGCCTAGTATTTTAGGAATAAAGGAAGATTTTTTTTATATACCTAATTATTAGAAATTCTATTTTCTAAAGCTCTCATTAATTTTTTAACCTTTTATTTAAAAGCTTTTAGTTTTAAAAATCTAGCGAGTATCGCCTTATCTATATATATATAAAACGATAACCTGTATTTTTAGTTATTAAATACTTAATAAGCCTTACAACTAATAATTTTTTAAGTATTATAATATCTAAAATTATTATATTCTTTCTAACTAATACTGCCCGACTTATTAATTTAGTAAGTTAGCTAATTTAGTATATATAGTTTAAAATATAGTATATACTTTATTATATATAAAATTTTATTAATCCTAACCTTAAAAGTGTTAATAATTTTAATAACTCTTTATAAATACTAGAGCTTTTCTATATTATAGAAATATCTAATACTAAAATTATAAAAATTTACTGTAACTATACTACTAAAATAGCTATATACTAAGCCCGCTTAACTAATTATACTACTAAAGTAAACTAAGTAATAAATATTTAGAACTAGATTAGTATAATAATACTTTTAGAGCTTATAAGCGTTGTTTAAATATATTATACTATTAAGGGGGATATCTTAACTTACTTAATTATTTATTTTTTTAAATAAGAACTGTTAACTAGTAACGCGGTAGCTAAGAATATTATATAATAATAATATTATATTTATTTAAAAAAAGTAAAATACGGAAGGATAGCTTCTAAGTTATAATATTATAAATAGAAAGCTCTTTATATAAAGGCGGAGGTATATAAGCTTAGTAATATTTAAAATAAGCTAATAGTTACTAACTTTCTTACTATTATTAGTAAAAAATTAGTATTTAATTAGATAGAGTAGATACGTACGATCTAAGTCTAAAAATTAATATTTAAAAGTAAAAAGCTCTCTCTAACAGAAGTAGAAAGAATCTTTTAAGTAATATTATAAAATAGAGTTACTAAATTATATATTAAAAGCTCTAAGATTATTATAATATTTAGTAGACAGAGCCCGTCCCCTTAATTAAATAGCTTATAGTTAAAAATAAAAATAAGTTATACTAATACCTTTATAGACTTAAAGAGTACTATTAGAAACTTACTAAGTGCTATTACTTATAATTAATATTAATAAGTATTTATATTAGTTAGACTGCGCTGCTCTTTAAAAAAGATAAAAAAATGCTTTTTAAGCGTTTTAAATTTAATAAATTTATAGCTATTTATAATATACTTAAGTAAAAAGGATAGTTTAAAAAAAATATTTTATATAATAAAAGGTCTAATAAGCTAAAATTTTTTAGCTTTTTTATATAGATAGTTATTAATTTTTTGCTTATTATAAGTAGTAAATTAAAAAAAAGTAATAGTATATATTATATATACAATTATAATACCTATACGCTCTTTAAAAATATTATTTTTAATAATAGTACCGCTTTATATTTAGTAAATAATAGATTACTACTTATTTTAAAATTTTTTAAAAAAATTAATAGTATTTATACTATTAAAGCTAAAATATAAGCTTTTTTAATCTTTAGTATAAGAATTTAAGTAATTAAGAATATTTTAAACGGCCTAAATAGAAATTCTATAAAAAACTTCATATAAAAATATATAGTTATTATAAAAGGATTTTATCTAAATATAGTATTTAAAACTTACTTATATAATAAGGGACTTTAGTATTTAGGCTTAGATAATATACTACGCGTAAGATTTTTAAAATAGAGCCTTATACTTATAATACTTATTTATAAGTATAACCTTATATTTATTAAATATAAGTCTTTATCTTTTTATCCCTTAGTTTAGAGCGTAATACTAGTATATTAAAAATTTTACTTATAGTTACAGGGGGGGGACATTGGGAAAGGATAAATCTAAAAAGGTACCTTTTTTAAAGTTATATAACTTGTTAATTAGTAAGCCTAAAAATACGCAAAAAATACCGTTTTAAAGAGAAAGACTAGCGTATTCTATTTACCTACTCAGGGCTGCTTACTAAGGGGTTTAGAGATAAAAGAAATTAGTAAATATAGAAAATGTTTAGAGTTATATTTTAGACTATAATAACTTTTTATTTAAGGTGTAAAATTTAGTTATTTTTATATATATTATAATAGTACTTATAATATATAAGTATATAAAATATTTTTATATATTTATATATTATATATATAATTATATATAAAAGTTATAGTTTCACATTTTTAATAATAAACTAGTAAATAATAAATTACTAGTACTTAGTATAATAGCCTTTAGCTTCTATAACCGCCTTATAACGGTTAGAGAGTGATAAAATATAATTATTAATAGCTTCTTAAGGTATTTTATTCTACTCCTCTATAGTAGCTTTTTTAAAGATATTTATACTATTTAAACTATTTCCTATACCTAAATTAGCCTTTTTATTTTTAATTAGCCCTAATTTTAATAAACCCTGTATATTTTCTATAGGGGCTAAATCAGAACTATAGGCTGGGTAAGAAAATAGTTTAATTTTATTATTTTTAAACTAAGTTAAAACGTCCCTAGTTTTATAAATAGGAACGTTATCTTATTAAAATTGCTAACCTATATTAATATTAATATTAAGTTTATTATTATAATATAATATAATATATATATATATATATATATATATTATATTATTAAAAACAGGGGTAAAAAAGTATTATAAAACTTACCCCTTTTTATATAGGGTTTAACCTCAGGTATAAGGACTTTGTTTATATAGTCCTTACTAGTATAAGAAGTAGAAGAATTAGGTGTTTTAATAAATACTAAATTACTTCTACCCCCTATCTAAATTGTAACCTAAACTTATAGGGTAAGGTCTCGAGCTATAAAATAATTAATATAAATAATATTAAAAATCTAAAACCATAGCTTAAAAGTAGATAAAAAGTTATATAATTTAATATTTTAAAAAGTTAAAATAACTTACTTCGTAATTAGCTAACAGCTAGTTCTTTTCTAACTCTATTATTACCCCTTTTTCTATAGTATTCTCTTCTAGCTTTACCCCTTTGTATTGCTAACTTATTAGAAAATATAATCTTTTTTAAATTTATCTTTTTTATATTTTTTAATTGTTCTTTAGCGTATTTTACTCTTTTTTTAGGATTTTCTTTATTTATTATTAGTTTTTTTTTACTTATATTAATTGTATAATCCTTCTCTTTTAAAACTCTTTATAGTTGTCTAGGGGTAATCTCTAGATTATTTTCTAATAATATTCTTTTATTATCCTTTTTAGGACTTCTAGTTAAGTCTCTATTAATAACTCTTTTATCTTTTTTAGTTAACTTTTTTATACCCCCTATATAAACTTTTTTTATATTATAATTTTTTTTATTTTTATTTTTAATACGTTGTATAGCGTGATATATAGTAGTAGGAGACTTTTTTAAAGTAATAGCAATTAAAGCAGGAGAATTATTTACTTTTAAAAGTAAATTAACGTTGTATTTAAGTTTTAAGAATTTTAGCTCTATTTTAAGGAAATAGGAGGTTAAGTTTATAAAAGTTAAAAGATATTATAATATACTATAATATTACTAATATTTTACGTTATTATTAATTATATAAGGCTTGGCACCATTTTTATAATTAATATAATTTTATTATTAGATTACTAATATACTTCGAAAATCTAGTTACGTGACCTATACTAGGCCTAAAAGAGTATAGTTAAAATTTTAGTTAAATATATTTACTAACTAAAAAGTTATAGGAATCTAAAAACGGGGTTAAAAATTTTGTTATGTTTAGGTAATTTTAATTTATTACAGGTAATAAATATTACGTAACTAAAATTCTAGTATATATCTCTATTATTTTCTCTTTAAAACGGTATAATTCACGTATTTTTAGGCTTAGTAATTAATTTTATATTAATTTTTAAAAATAGTAACTTTTTGGATTAACCCTTTCCTAATGTCCCCCCCCTGTAATATATCTACGTATTAATACTAAGGATATATAGTACTAAAGAGTAAGATATTTAAATTAAAAAGTTTTATATACTTTAGTTTAAAGAGCGTAAAATATTTATATTTTAGGTACTAAGCGTATATATTATAAGTAATATCTTTTTATATACGTGGCTTAAGTAATTTTTTAAAAACTAAAAAAAAAATTACTATAATTATACTAGCGTATTTTTTAGAATTTTTTTAATATACCTAAAGAAAGGCTTAAAGAGCAGTAGATATTATTAATTAAAAATAATTATAGTAGGAAGGTTTATATATAAAGTCTATAGGCGAAGTTACTTTTAGAGCTTATAAAAGTATTTTTAAATTTTACTATATAGGTATATACCTAGTATAAACTTAAGATTATAAAAATTTTTTAAAATAATAATATTACTACTTATTTATAATATAGAAGATTACGTTATAAAGAATAAATAAAAAAGCTTAGTATAAGTATTAAAATACTACTTTTATATACGTATAAGCTAAACGGCGACGCTAAATATATTAGTTAAAAAATTATTAATAAAACTATTACTATAAGACTTAGTATAAACTTACTAGAGAAACTTTAGTTAAAAATTATAAAAGTAGTTATAGCGCTTTATAATATTAGTCTAGAAGCTTTTAAGAGTATATAATTTTTAAATAAAATTTTTTATAGCTAGTTTAGATAGTATTTCTATTACTATAAATTTAAATTTATAAAATACTAAACGGCAGATCTACGCCTAGATTAGAGTAATATATATACTTATAGTTATTATATATATGTTTTAAATAGAGATTATATAGCTAGACGTAATAGGTATAAATTTAAAGTAAATTTATAAGTTTATATTAAATATTTAGTTAGTTACGTAGCTTTTAATATTTATAAAATATAGGTACTATTACTTAACTAAATTATTATAACGCGTAATATTATATTTAATAAAACTTTTTTTTATAAGGGAACTAAAAATTAGTTTATTTTATAAAAAGAGGCTATAAAGTTTATAAATATTTTATATACTATTAAGGTTGTAGATATAGGTAAAATATTTAATAAAATTTTTAATATATAAGCCTATAACTTTAGTAAGCTAAAAGTTAATAAAAATATTATATAATTTAAGTAATAGTTTAAGGGTACTTTAGTGTAGGTCTTATTTTATTTGTTTAGCTAGTTAGATAAGTAAAATTTTATATAAGCAGTATATACGCGGGCTATTAATATAATTAATTAATAGTTATAAATCTATATATTATATAATATAGATATTAGTCTAATCTCTTTTTAGCCTACTTTAGAGCCTAAAGAACTTAAAAGTATAAATTTTAAAAAAAAAAAATATTTTAATATTTTTTATAAAGTGTACTTTAGTAAAAGAGTAAAATAGTTTAGAGTAAAGAGCCTATAGAATTTTTAAATAGTAGGTAAAAGTTTATTTAATACTATTACTTAAATTAGTAATATAGAGCTCCTTTTATTAAGTAAAATAATTAGTACTTATACTTATAAGATATAGGGACTTATAAGGGACTATAGTTTAGCTATTTAATAGAGCTAAAGGTAATATAGGTTAGATTTTAAAAATTTTAATAAATTAAAAGGTATGGATAAAAACCCTCTTAGTATTTATATATTATTAAGCCCTAATTTAGAGAGTAAGCTATTATATAATATAAAGCTTATAAGTATTTTATTAAATAGTATAGATAGCTCTCTCTAGTATAACTTTATAAATATATTTATTTTTAGTATAAATATTATATAGAAAGAGCGTAGAAAGCTTATAACTATTAATACTATAATTTAAGCTGCTATACTAAATAGGGCCCTAAAAAAAATAATATTATAAAATAAAACTTATATATACTATAATAAGCTTCTAAAAAAGCCGGCGATATAAAAAATAATTTTTTTATATTTATTTAGTTTACTCGTTTACTAAACTATATATAAAAAATAAACTATACTTTTTAAAAAGTAAACTTAGTAGGTAGTTACGCGCTTTAATAGTACTAAATATTTATTTTTACTTAAGTAGATTTTTACCTATAAGTTTAATTAGGATAGTTATTGTATAAAGTATAAAGCTTGTCTAATTATTAAAAGTAACTTCTAGTTAAGAGATATACTTTTATTAATATATATTATAATATTTATAGTACGCTTTTTTTATATAGCTATAATAATTATAGTATAATTTAACCTAAAGATTTTATAGCTTAATATAATTAATATATTTTTTAATATACTAATTAACCCCTTAAATCTAGTATAATATAAACTACTTAATAGCTATAAGTAAGAAAGTAATTATATAAAACTTAATTAAGCTTTATATAGCCTATAGGACTTACCTATACTATAGTATAAAAAATTTTTTAGTATTTTAGCTAAGCTTAGCTTTATGTATTTAAAAAAAAAAGTTTTACTTATTTTTTAACGCAGATTATAAAATTTTTATACTTTTTTATATAGATAATATTCTATTTTTATATTATAAAATTTATTAGTAAAAAGCTTTTAAACTACGTAATAAGTTTTTAAAAATATATAAAATAAAGATACGCGGGGCTGTAGAATAGTATTTTAAAATATTAGTAATTAGGAATTAAAAAAATTAAATAATTATACTTATTTATAATTTATATATTAAAAAGATTACAAAGGAATTTAAAATAATTAATATAGTATTTTTTTTACTAACGCCTTTACTATTAGAAGAGCTAGTTAAAAATAAAAAAAAAGTAATAAAGGCTAAAATTAAGGCGTATTAGAAATATATTAAATTTATATTTTATATTACTATTATAATACGACTAGATATAGTATTTACTATTTTAAAACTTTTTTATTTTTTAATTAATTTACGTAAAGAGTAATTTACTATAGTAAAATATATAATTATATTTTTTTATAGATTGTGTTTTTAAGTAATATAATATAGGGTATATAAGGGCCTAAAATTTATAATTTATTTAAACGCTTTATTTATAGATAATTTAAAAACTAGATAATCTTTATATAGTTATATTATTATATTATTTAGGGGTATAATTATTTAAAAAGCTATAAGATAGGTTACTATTACTATATTAACTACTAAAGTAGAGTTCCTCGCGCTTAAGTATATAAGTAAAAAAATAATAGCTCTAAAGCGCTTCTTTAAAGAACTTATTTTAGATTTTAGAGCTATATAGCGTATAATTTATAATAACTAATAAATAATTACGCTAGTTATAAGTAAAAATAAGTATATAACTACCTATTTACGCTATATAGATATATAGAATATATAACTACGCTAAAAGTATTTAAAAGAGAGCTTTAAAATTAAATATTTTTAAATAAGTAATATACTAGCAGATAGGTTAACGAAAGCTTTTATAGCTTAGTAATTTTTAATATTTAGAAAGTAACTAAATCTTAAAAATATAAAAAAAAAATTACTAAACTAGAATTCTAAGAAGTTATATAATAATAGAGTATAAAGTACTTTAAATTAAATATTAAATAGCTTATTAGCTACTATATATAATAAATAATTTAAATTCGTACTGCTTGGAAAAACTTTATAACAAAAGCATAGAAAAATAATAAAATAATAAAAATTATATAATAACCTAATAGATATACTTAATAGATTAATAATTTTACTAGCTTACTAATCTTCTAAATAGCTTAAGCGCGGCGTAAAGTAATTTTATTAAAGATATTATTTATAAGATTACTACTTAAGTTTTTATTTATTTTAATTATTTACCTAATAGCGGTTTATAATTTATTAAGTTTTATTATTTATAAAATCTACGTTAGCAAAGATTAAAAAAAGTAAATTAAAAAATTATACCTACTTATAAATAAGCTTTTTCGCCTTCTTACTATAGAGTAGCTTATAATAAAATAAATAATATTTAGTAATTTTTTAGATATAACTAGGACTATAATAGTAAGTATATAATTTTTTAAAGTTATTTAGATTAAAATATTAGTACGTATATTAGTTTATAGTTATATTTATTTTTATATATTTAGTAATAAAAGTCTAATATTTTAGTATTATAATAACTTCTATTACTTTTACTAGATAGAGTACTACCTAAATAATAGAAATAAGATATAGGGCGCTTTAATTTTATAAATTATTAATAATATTTAGCTATATAGACGCTATCTAATAGTTTTAAAACTTTTTTAATTTTAATATAAAAAAATAGATAGAGCTCTAAAAAATTATAAATTAAAAAGTTTAAGATATTTTTTACTAATATTATTTTTATTATTACGGCGCGATAGAGTTTATAAAATAATTAGTTTACTATTTTTATTTTTTTTAAATTTACTTTTAGATACGCTCTTTACTATAAGACATAGCCTATTTTTTAAAACTAATCTAGTAAAGTTTAGAAAAGCTAAATTAAAAAAGGTACTAATAGTATTTTACGCTTAAAAAGGCTAGACTAAAGAAATAGACTAAGTAGACTTAATAATTTTAAAAATTTTTTAAATTTTTTATTAGTATTAAGCTTTCTGTATAGTATTTAGGTACTTAAATTTTAACTATAAAATAGCTATTTATAAGCGTAATATAAGTATAGGACTAAAAGAATTATTAAAATTACTAAATAATAATATAGGGGAATTATCTTCTAAAACTTAATAGAACTATAAATTTTTTTAAACTAAAAGAGTAAAATAATGTTTATAAACTTATAATAGTAGGGAAAAAAGCTTTTTTAAAGATTAAAAAATTTATAAAAATTTTTAATTAAAATAGAAGAGGGAATCTTTATCTATTAAAAATATAAATTAATTTTTATAAGTTTATAATAGTTACGTATTATCTTACGAAGAAAGTAGATAAACTATTAAATATTTTAGTATAAAAATATTTATTTAAATTATAGTAATTTTTATTTAAGACTAAATAATGCGTTAACTTTTTTAAACTATTTATTATTAAAGCTTTTTATACTTTTTATTCTTCTTTTTTTTAAACTACTTTTTTTTATAGAGTATAATAACAGGCTAAAAAATTATATTAAGTAACTTATTAGGAGCTAAAGGACTAGACTTTATTAGCTTTTTACTAACCTTAATAAGTTTACGATACTTAAAATACTATTTATTTTTAAATATATTTAGGTAATAGATTATAGTAATATAGGAGGGATTAAAAAACTATTAAATAAAAATTAGTAAAGTTTTTAAAAAATAGAATTAGAGCTTAGAAATTTAAATAAACTCTAAAAAGTAAAAATTAAAAAAAATATTATAGCTTACTATAGTTATAGCGGTAGTAATATAAATAGTTAATTTATAATATTTATAATAGTTAAGAAGTTTAAGAAACTATTTAAAAAAAAGTTTAAATAAAAGAGTATAGAAATAGTACGGATAGTGTAAAAAAGTATAAAAATAATAGTTAAAAGTATAAAGAGAGTAAGAATTATTTTAAAAAAAGTTAGTAAAAAAATTATATAAATACTTTTTATACTACTAACGCTAGTACGTTTACTATAATTAGTTTTTTATTTTAAAGCTTTATTACTTAGTAACGCTACCCGCTAAATATCTACTTAAAAAAACTTTTTTTTAAAATTAATTTTACAGTTACTGTAAGCTTAAAAAAATTAATTTTTTTTTTATTTACTTAGATAGTTAAGCTATTTTTATTAGTTTAACTAGGAGGTATATCGTGGAAACATACTTTAGAATTTATATTATTAGCTTATAAAGCTCTTTAAAATAAAGACTTATTTCTTTTTTATCTATATATAATACGGCTCTTTAGTGCTTTCTTTTATATAAGTAGTGCTTACTTTTTAATCTTTGAATCTAGTAATTTCCAGCTCGTTTTTCCTCTATAAATATAATATATAGTTAAAGTATAATTACTATATATAAAACTAATTCTATATATTTTTAATATTACTTAATATCCTCCTTAAAAGCTTTTTTAGTAAATTTCATAAGTTTTTTTAAAGAAAAAGTCGTCCTTAAAAAACTACTACTATTATTAATAGTTAATTCTTTTATAATTTTATTAATATATATATTATAAAGGAGTATAATTATTTTATTTTTATATATATAGATAACTGTAACTCTAATAAATTATTAAATAGGCCTCTTTACTTTAATTTTATATTTTAAAGTAATTTACTTTTAAAACTATTTTATTATTATTTCCTAATTTTTATAATATAGTAATAGAATATTATTTATATAAAATAAAATAAAAAGTATTTCTTTATAATTAAAAATAATAGGACTTTTCTTTTAATACTATAGGCCTAATAGTGCGTACTAAGCTTAAGAACTTTTTATATTAAAAGTAAAATAAGTTACGTAGACTATATAATACTTAATTAAATTTAATATATATATCTTATTTTTTAATTTATTAAATAGTTTACATATTACTAGATTCTCTATTAATATTAAAGTATTAAAAAATATTCTAATAATATTATACTATAAAATTTTTTATATTTATTTCTACTAGAAGCACTATTAAAATATAAAATAAGTTTATTATAAGTATAGCAGTATCTGTTAAGAGTATAAAATTATTATTCTAGAGATTACTTTTTATAATAATATAAACTTTATATTTAATAAAATATTTATTATAATTAAATTTATAGCTCTAGACCTATTTTAATAGTAAAAATTAACTATTTAATTCTACTTTAGTAATTTTTTTTTAGATTTATTTATTTAGAAACGTATTAATTTTAATATAAAGACTTATTTAAATTTATTATGAAAAGAATATAAAGCGAGCTACTTTTACGTTATAGGTAGTAAAGAAAAATTATATTTATATATATAATATAGATCGCGGTAGGTAGAGTAATTAACAAATATTATTTTAAATATATTTTAAGTATTATAGTTATTATTATAGTATTAAAAGTAATATATATTTATAAATTAGTCTATACCTTTATAGTACTAAAAAAGAATAAATATATAAAATTAATTTTAAAATTATTATTTTATAGATCCGAATTACTATATAAGTACTTATAAAATTTATTTTACACTCTAGCTAATTATCTAAATTATTATTTTTAGATCGCCTTCTAGAGAGTAGTAAATTTATATATTTAATTTTAGGTTTTTACTACTATAGCCTTCTACTTAATTATATTACCTAACTCTAATTACGTCTTTAGTAATATTAAACTAGTAATATTTTTACTTTACTTATAGTAGTAAAAGTATTATTTATAATTTAGAAGATAGCTATAAAGTAATTCTTTCTTAAATTTTAAAAATTATCTTTAAAATTTAATAAACTAGTTTCTTTAGTTTTATATATTCTTTAGTAGCTATTAGATACCTCTAAATTTTTTATAATATTATTTTAAGTAGCGTTTAGTGCTAGCGTCGCTTTTAAAGTTATAAGTTCTAATTATTTATTTAATATTATATGGATTTTTAAACAATTACTAATTAAATAATAATTTTATATAGTTATAGAATTACTTCTAAGTAAAAGTATAAAAGGCTTATTTATTCTTTTATATTTTATTTTTATCGCGTTTTACCCCGCCTACTAATATTATAAACTAATAACGTTATTATAAACTTATTATATAATTTAGAGTAATATATTTTTATTTAATTTTATATAAGCCTTTACGGTACCTATTAAACTTTTTACTAAAATAATAATATTATAAAAGTTTACTAAAGTAAGTTACGTATATACGCAGCTTATTTAATAGTTTTATAAAATAAAAGAAGCTATACTTACTATTATTAGTATTTACGCTACCTATAGTACCTACTACCTAGTTAGTAATACCTACTAAATAAAAATAAGAGCGTGTACTTATTTAATCTACGCGCCCTAGTAGGCTGTTCTAAAATTTATAATATTTAGACTTTTTTTTTATTTTAAATTTTATAAGCATACTAATAGATCTATTTTATTTTATTAGTTTACTTTTTAGATTATTTTATTACCTTTAGCTCCTTTAATAATACTAAATTTTTTAGTTCTTTTCCCTTAACTTCTTACTTTTATATAGCTTTTATTTTATTAGTTTAGGATTTTTATATAACTGCGTATATAACTATAGAGGATAGTAGTATATTAAAAAAAGTTTTAAAATAGCTAAGAATAATATACTTAAGAAGGCTATTCTTTACTAGGAGATCGCGTACGCGTAGGTTAGTATAAGACTTATTAATAAGCTATATATAGGTAAAAAAATCGCGTTTTAGTTAATTTTAGACCTTATTTTTATTTAAAGTATTATTACTACTAAAAGTAGTTAGTATAATAGGCGGTATAATAGGCGCCTAACTAAAATTAGTACAGTAATAAGACGTTTTAAAAATAAAAAAGACCTATAAAAATATAATATAGTACAGTATCTGTAAGTAGGAGTTAATAATAGAGTATAGAGTATAAAATAGACAGTTAAACTTATTAGTTTAAAAACTAAATATTTAGTTATATAGGCTCTAAGTAATAGCCTAATAACTTCTTTTAATTTTAAAATTTATATATCTAGTAACCCCCTAGACTAACCGCGTTATATATAATTATAAATAGTAATTACTAATAACCTTAAAAATAATTACGAGTAGTCGCTAATTTATAAATATATAATTAGAATATAAGCGAAGCGTTATTATATTTAATAGGGCACCTTACTCTTACTAAAAGAAAGGAGTATAACTTTTAAAAATTTAAAATTTATATTATTTATATATAGCCTTGTTAGTATTGTGTAAGCTATTTAGTATTTATTAAGTTCTTGTTATTACGTTGTACCGCGGCTTTATAAAGCTCGTAAAGTACGTTAATTAATAGTTATAAAATATTTAGTAATACTAAAAGGGGGCTAGTCTATTTTTTTACGCTAACTATAATCGGCATCTTTAAGTGTATAATTAGAATTTAAATATATATTATTTTTTATCTACTTAGTAGACTAGCTTAATAAGTATTTATTATTAAATTCTACGCCTAAGTTTATAAATTTATTTTATAGAATACCTTAATAACTAGAACTATTTTTTTTAAGTATTTTATAATTAGATAGTCCTTTATAGAAAAGCTTTTTATTAAAAATAATATTTTAAGTTATAATTACTTAATTAAGTCCTAGGACCTATATTCTATAAATATTAAAAGTATAATAGCTTACTAAATACTTAATATAGCTTTACGGTTTTACTTTAAATTTATATTTATTATAACCTACTAAGTATTTTTTATTTAAAGAATAGGTATAATAGTTATAAGCGTAAATTTTATTTTAATTAAAATATAAATCTACTATTATATTCTTTATAATTATAGACTTCTACTATTTAAAATACTAGTTAAACTAATTATTATATACTTTATTTAGTAATCGTATTTTATAAAATAATAATAAACTTATTTTATATAACTCTATTATAGTATCTATTATTTTAGACTAAACCTTAGTAAATAGATTAGTACTTAATTATATCTTAATTACCTTTAATATTATTTTTCAGCCTACTCTCTTAGTATTACTATTTAGCTTATAAATATATAGTAGGATCGTAATAAGTTTAATTTTTTAATTAACTATCTATTCTTTAAAGTATAAATAATTATACTATAGTACTATAGTAGTATTATTTTTTTAAATAAGTATATAGATTCTAAAATTATATTATATAAAAAATAGTTTAGTAAAGTTTTTAAAAAATTTTATAATTAATTTTAAGCCTGTTAAGTAAAGGTTATAATTATAGATTTTTCTACTAAAGTTATTTTTTAAAATTATACTCTATTACTTACCTAATCTATTTATTAGGATCTTAAAAAAGTTTTATTATACTTAAAAGAATAGCTACGATAATTATTTTTTTAGTTTTTTAAAAATAACTTATATTATATAAGTAGTAAAGTAGTATACGTACTTTAAATAAGCTATACTATTAATTTTAATATGTTAAATATACTATACTAATACTTAAAATACTGCTTTTTTTAAATACTTTAATTATTAATACTATATCTATTTACTAATAATTTAAAGATATTTAACCTATAATTTTTTAGTTTTACGATTATCTATTACAGTATTAATTATAGGGTAAAAGGTAATTAGTTTATATTTAATATATTTATATATTAATCGAATAAATAGTGTCGCTGTGGTGGCTCGGGGTGACCAAAAGGGGTTTTAAAAAAGGAGGAGTATGTGTATGCCTTTATCTAGTTTATATTTAATAAAGGTAAAATTGTACTTATATTATAACTTTATTAAAATAATATTCTACTTTAGTATACCTACATGTAAAGTATAATTAAGATTTAAGTACTAAATACTAATCTTTTCTAAATAAGCTTTAAAGATAATATTAATATAAAAGCCTTTCACTACAATAATATTTTTAAGTATTAAATATTTTATATAAGAGCTATTTATATTATATAAAATTTATTTTAGAATTTAATTACCTATTTTAATAATTACTAGTACTTATATTTTAGCTTTAATACTTTAAATTTTAGTTACCTTATTAAATATTGTAGAAATAAGTATTAAGGTATTATTAATATAATATATAGTAATCCTACTCTTTAAAATAATATTTTTTAAAAAAGGGTACGTACTAAATATTATAGTACTATAAACTTTTATACTCTCTTTAATAGATATAAGTATTAAAAGATTAATAATACCTATTATAATTTTTTTAAATATTCTATTCTAGTATTGGTATTCGCCTTTTAATTTTTAGAATTTTTATTTTATTTTTATTTATAGATTAGTATATTTAGTCTACTATAAGTAATTAAAAATTTTCTTTTTATCAGTGCTAGAAAGTATAATTATTAGTAATTTTTTTAGGTATTTTTTTATAATTACGGTCTCGAGTCTATAGTAATAAATTAGCTTTTAATAGTAATAAGTAGATTTTAAATATAGATAAATAGACTTACGCTTAGTTTAATACTTAGTTTAATTTTTATTAGTACTTAAGTTAGTATTAGATTTATACCTATTAAGTATTATAAATATTATTAATTTTGTTTTATAATTCGTATCTAAAGACTACTACTAAAGTATTATAAAAAAGATATGTTTAATTTTCTCTAAAATTAAAAGTAGTTATTTAAGTGTTAAATTACGGTTAATATTACGCTTTATTAATTATATTTAGTTAAAAGTAATTCTTTATCTTGGTATAATTAGAAAATTATAAATAGTTATTTTTTTTTATATTAAATATTTTATATATACGTGCCTGTCTATAAAGAGGTTTCTATTTATTATACTATTACTTAGAATCCTACTTTCTATACTTAGTTTTTTTAAAATAAGTATAGTACTATACTAGTATTAAGTTATATATATTAGTATTAGTTAGTACTAAATTAGTTTTAAGTATATATATTATCTCTTAAAGCGTTAGCTTTTAGTAATTAAAAATTTTAATTATTATTAGCCCTAAAATATTAAAATATATTATCTTATTTACCTAGTTCCTAAAGGTCTTAAGGCAATTATTATTTATTAACTAATTAGTAGATAGTGTTCTATATTCTATTATTTATATAAAGTACTACTCTACTTATATTTTATCCCTTCTAAGTAGGAGGCGAAAAACTACTCTACTTAAGTAACCTAAGTATAAAACTATATTATATTTACTAGAATTAATATATAAAGTTTACTATTACTTTAATAGTTTTTATTTAATATAGTTTAATTTAATTTTATAACGTTATACTTTTTAGAACGCTAAGGCCCTTAATATAAAATTTTTTTACTACTATTACCGGCAGCTTTTTCTAATACTTAATAACTTAATAATAATAACCTCTCCGCTAACTCTCTTTTTATAAAAATAATTTTACTTCTAATAAAGACTCTTAATAAAGAATCCTTAGTAAAGTACTAATTAATTTAAGCCTCTTTAGGCGCCTCTACTAGTTATAATTTAAAAAATTATATATTTTAAAATATTACTACTACTACCGCCGCCTACTATAAGTACCTACGCTTAATAACCTTTTTATACTTTTATTTTTACTTAGTCCCTCTTCTTACGCGTATATAAATATATATTTTATACTTACTCTAGCTATAGTTTAAAATTATAGATTCTATCCCTATAATATACTACTAGCTTTTTTAAACTTTTAGTAATAATTACTATACGCTTCTAAAGTAACCTATTAATAGTATTATATAAAGTAGTAAAAGTATTTATTTACTATATATACTACTACTAGACAGCCGAATTACTATATACTAAAGTAATAATACTAAGCTTAAATATAATAAGAGCTATTATACGTAGCTAAAAAAAGTATATACTCTATTTAGACTAAATAAAGTTGCTTTTATATAATTCTTTAATATCCTTAATCTTTAATTTAGTAATTTATAAAGTATAAAAGTATAAGTATTTATTAATAGCTATATAGAGGTTATATAAAAGACTTATCTATATTTTATTTTTTAATACCTTATTAGTCTTAATAGTAAAGCGTAGATACTACTTAAACTTATTAAATATAGTAATCAGGTAATTTTAATAATAGAAGAAGTTCGCGTAGTAATTATATAAGTCTTTTTACTATTTATATTATATATACAGCCTTTAAGGCAATCGTAGTATATTACGCTAAGTACTCTAGTATCTACTAATATAGGCTACTAGTTTAATACTATCCGCTAGCCTACTAGTATACTTATTATTTAATTAAGCAGCTATTTAAATAGATATTATTTTTAGTTAACTTTTATAAATTTAGCTTTTAATTATTACGTATATAGTTTAGTATCTAATAGAATTCTTTTACTATGTTTATACCACTAAATCGTTATCTAAACGTACTTATTACTTTTTAATTTATATTTTATATTTTTTACAATTCTTCTTATATTATTTTCTAATTATAAAATTATTAGTTTTAAAAGAGCTAATTAAATAGAGAGTAAAGAGTACTATAATTAATAATTTTTTATAAAAATAATATTATTTTTATTAGTATTAACTTCTTTCTAGATCCCTTTTTATACAGTAAGAAATTAGCATTATATATATTAATTAGACTAGTTTAATTAGTTTATTAACTATTAAGGCCCTATTAGAATTAAGTTAGTTATTATAATAGTTTAATTAATAGATAATTAAGAAAGGGAAGAAGAGACTTAGTATAATAATTAAGTGTAGTAGTATAATAGTAAGAAATAATTAAAATATATAAATATAAATATCTACTAGCGTTAAGTTACGTAGAGAGAATAGTTCTATAGTTCTAAAGTGCTTAACGTATAATTTTTATAAACTAAATAATATTTATTTTAAAAGTAAAAAATACATTAATACTATTTATTAAATAAAATAATTAAGACTAAATATATATATAATAGGCGAGTAATTAGGTAATATAGTTACGTAATTAATCTATAATTAGATAGGATATATAAGGCTTAATATTACAATAACTATCTTATAATTTAAAAAATTAATATTTTTTAAACGCGTAGTAGCTATATAATATACTTAAAAAAAACAGTTTTAAGTAATTTTTAACTAGTATCGTTACTAAGTAATAGAGTTTTAAAATAATATACTAATTATAGTAGATACGTTAGCGTTTAATAATATAAATAGTATTTATTCTCTCTCCTAGAGTTATTACTGTAATATTACGCGACTCTAGACTAGCTGTTTAAACTTCTACTATATTACGTAATTAACTAACTCTTAATAAGCTTTTTATATAGTAATTATAATAACTTTTCTACTAGCACTAATAACCTATAATTTTTTTTAATAGTAATTAAAGTATTAAAATATAATATAGTACTCTCTATAGAATTTTTTAATCCTTTTATAATAACTGTTAACTTCCTAATAGTAAGCTTTTATATAACTATCTTATAATACTATAGCGTATCTTTTTATTACTTACTACCTATTTTAAAGTCTTACTTTTATACGTACGTATATCTTTACGTCTAAATAATTTTAACTACCTTAATAAGCTTTTTTTACTAGAGCTTTGCTTTCTTTACTATTTTAAAAAAGTCTTTTTTTTTTATTAAAATACTATTACTACTACTGCTACCGCCGCTACTATTTTTTATTTTAGATAAAAAAGTCTCGCCCCTTTTATACTATTATATTATAAAGTTAACTATATTGCTGTATAACTAGAAGTAGACCTTAATATTCTTATAGGTATTATTAAGGCTAAGAATTATATTTATCTTAAGTAAGAAGAGGCGTATTAGGATTAAATTAGAATTAAAGACGTTAACTAAAAAATTTAACTTATTAAATAGGCTAGCCTACTATACTGCGCAGAGATAGGAGTTAGAATAGTTTTTAATATAATTTAGTTAGTTATTACTATTAGCAAAAGCCTATACTATATATTAGAAATTACTTAGTAGATTAATTATTAAACGCTAGAATACTAACGTAGATATAATAAAAATAGAAGGTTTAGTTTTAATTATATTAAAAAGATTTTTAAACTTTATGTATAGTATTTATAGGAAGGAGAGAAAGCTACTATACTAGTAATTTTAAACGCGCTATACGGCCTATAGTTTTACCTAAAATAATAATAATTTATAAATACTCTATTACTATTTTATAGTTATTGCCCTACTGTTATTATAGCTACCGCTTAATAAGTTATCTATTAAGTTATTACTCTACTAGCTATAACAGAATTCTAAAAATCTTATATTTAATAGGCTTTAATTATAGCGCCTCTATTCTACTTACCTATATTAAGTAAGGACGTAGTATATACTAAGTTAATACAGCTCTTACAGATAAACGTAAAAAAATAAATAGTATTTATATAATTTTTTTACTAACTCTTTTAAAATAAGTTTGACTTTTTTTTTATTTTTTGCTTATTACTTTTATACTTTCTTATACTATTTATATTATTTTATAGCTCTTTATTTAGTTCTCTTTTTTTTTAGTAGCTTTGTAAGCTCTTTAATTATTATAGGTACTATAAGTTAATTATTTATCTTACTACTATTATAGTTTTAATAAAATAGAATACTTCTCTTAATTTTTACTTTTTAAAAACTTATTATATTTTTAATTTCTAATTTTCTCTAATAGCGTAGTATATTCAAATAGTACTTATAAACTCTAAACTTACTATTTTACTAATCTAGTGCTAGACATTTATTACTTAGTTTACTTTAGTAGTATAATTAGTTAAAAGAACTTAGAATATAGTAATCTCTATAGTATTATTATAGTAGATTTTTATAATTTTATTTTAGACGTATTTATAATACGTAAAAGCTCTAGTATTAAAAAAAAATTATGAAAATTATTAACGCTTTTAAGGTTAAAATTAATAAAATCTAATATACTATAGAGTATATATTATACTTTTAGCTATATAGACTAGGTTAGTAAGCTTACGATATTAGTAAAATAAATAGTAATAATTAAAAGCAATAAAATAGTTATAGTTATTATAATACTTAAAAAATTATTAGTTATAAATCTTACTAATTATTTAATAGCTAAAAATATAAATAATTATTAGTTAATAGGTAAAATAATACTTACACAATCTATATAACTAAAAACTTTAAAATAAATATTTAAATAATTAATTAGAGCTTTAAAAATAAAAATTTAATAAGTAAGTGTATAGAGAGAATCTTCTTTTATGCTTAAAACGCTCGACTTATAACTATAAAAAATAAGTTTGAAATTAGTAGTTTCTAAAATCTAAAGTATTAAGATAATTTTTTTTTTAAAAAAAAAGCACTAAAGAACTATATTATATATATATAAAAGAGAAATAAATTCTTAATTCTAGAGTGTTTTATAAACTAGTAATATAAGATTTAAAATATCTTTCCGTAATAACCTTTATGTATAATAAAGCTTTAGTATTAAAAGAGCTAAAGTAATATAATAAAAGAAGTATAAAAATAAAAAAATATACTTAAAATACTACGAGATAATACTTTTAAAAATAGTAATATTTAGATTTAGATTTAATTACTAAATTATAAAATTATTTTTTAGTATAAGTAGTTAAAGTTTATATATAGATTAACTTAGCTTAGGGAAAATAAGTATAGTAGAGGGGATAGAATCGATTTATAAATTATCTATACTAAATATAAATACTATAAGTAAAACTATCGTACTTAGCTTGCTAGATTCTTTGTTAATAGTAATAATAGTATATACGTAATATAGTGATACTAGTAAAAGTTAATAAATTTAATAAAATAGTATTATTAAGATTATAGTCTAAAAGTACAAATTATAGTTAATAGTAAAAAAGAATATATAATACTTAAATATTAAGTATAAAGGTATACACATACTCCTTTATTATTAAAACCTCTTTTAGTCACCTATACAGCTATTACAGCTATACTCGTTTATTTAATTAATATATAAATATATATAAACACTAAATATATTTATATATTAATTAAATATAATAGTACAGTAGTGGTAGCTGTGTAGGCGACTAAACGGGATTTTAAAAAGGAGTATATATATATCTTTATACTTAATATATTAAAAAAGATATAAATACTAAAATCTTTTATCACTTTACTATATTTATATATATTAATACATCTTATTTATAGTTATTTCTACTATTATTATATTATTTAATAATAGTAATATATTTATATATTTATATATTACAGGAGGGTGAAACCGAAAAAATGTAATTAATAAAGATACTTTTTTAAAAATATATTTATAAAATTAATTAATAAGATTATAAATATCTAAATAATACAGTTTTAAAGAGAAATTATAAGAAATACTAGGAGTATTTTACTAACTACTTATTAATTACGTGTAATAAATTAACATTACCTAAATATAATAATTCTTTAAATTACTTATTTAGGTACCTATAACTTGTTAGTTAGTAAATATATTTAACTACAATTTCCACTATACGCTTTTAGGCCTAGTCTAGGTCACGTTACTAGTTTTTTAAAGTATATTAGTAATCTAAAAAAATTATATAAATAATAAACATTTAGCTTATACTTATATAATTACTACTTACGTAATACATTACTAATATTATAGTATATTAAATATTAGTTAACTTTTATAAACTAACTCCTATTTTCTTAAAATAGCGCTTAAGTTTTTAAAACTTAAATATAAAATTTTACTACTATTAATAGTAAATAACTTAGGTTCTTTAATTACTACAACTTTAAATAAGTAAAAAAAAGTATTTATAATACTATACAACGTATTAATAATAAAGAAAAAAATAATTATAATATAAAAAAGTTAATAAGAGTAAGATAACAAAGTTAACTCTTAGAGATAAAAGAGTTATTAATAGAAACTTAACTAGAAGTCCTAAAAAAAAATTAAAAGCCTATTAATAGAAAATAGTCTAAATATTATATAAAGGTCTTTATAAAATATTATAAAAAAAAAGTAGTATACTATTAATATAAGTGCTAAAAAAACTTCTTCTTAATAAAGAAAACACTAAACCGAAAAGTAAAAGTACGTCTAGACCTAGATCTAGGAGTATAAACGTAGTAAGGGAACTCTATTAAATACTAAATCGTGTAGAAAACGCTAAACAAAGATTAAAATACGCCAAAGAAATATAAAAAATATATAAAATATAAACTTAATAAAAAATTATATTCTCTAATAGGTTAGTAATATAAAGGGGTAAAGGTAAAAAGGAATATTATAGAATATAGAGTAATACTAAAGTTAGAAAAAAATTAGTTTCTAGTTAAGTACGTAGTATAGGAGGACGATATTAGAAATGACTAATAAAAAAAATTACCTTTTTTAAAATAATATAACTTTTTAGTTATAAGACCTAAAAATATAAAAATAATACTATTTTAAAAAAACAGACTATCGTATTCTATTTACCTTATTAGTAGCTACTTACTAAGGGATTTAGAAGTAAAAAGAAATTAGTAAATATATAGAATTTTTAAAGTCCTACTTTGGACTATTATAACTTTTTATTTAAGGTATGAAATTTACTTATTTCTATATATATTATAATAGTATCTAAAATATGTAAGTATATAAAATATGTTTATATATTTTTATATTAAATATATAATTATATATTAAAGTTACTTTTTTAAATTTTTAATAATAAACTAGTTGATAATAAATTACTAGTATTTAGTATAGTAGTTATTAGTTTCTATAACTACCTTATAATAGTTAGGAATAGATAAAATATAGTTATTAATAACTCTTTATAGTATATTATTGTACTTTTCTATAATAGTTCTATTACAAAACTTTATACTTTATAAACTTAATCCTATACCTACCTTAGCCTTTTTAGTTTTATTTAGTCTAGATTTTACAAATTTTATATATTTTCTATGGGGGCTAAATTAGGGCTATTAGCTAGGTAAGGAAAAAGTATAATTTTATTATTTTTAAACTAGTTTAAAATATCTGTTATTTTATAAATAGGAGTGTTATCTTATTAAAATTTCTAATCTAAATTAATATTAATATAAAGATTATTATTATATTAATAAAAAAAGGAATAAAAAACTTTATAAACCTTCCCCCTTTTTATACTTAGTTTAAGTTCGGGTATAAAGACTTTATTTATATAGTCCTTACTAGTATAAAACTAAACGAGTTTAGTGTTTTAATAAATACTAAATTATTTCTACCTTCTAACTAAATAGTACTCTAAACTTAGAATATTATATTATAGCCTATAAATTAATTAATATAATTTATATTAAAAATAATAAACTTCTATGTTAAAAATATATAAAGAGTAGTATATTTTAGTATATTAAAAATTTAGAATAACTTACTTTATAATTAGTTAATAGAGAGTTCTTTTTTAATTATATTGTTATACCTTTTTCTATAATACTTTTTTTTAATTCCGTCCCTTCGTATTACTAACTTATTAAAAAATATTATTTTTTTTTAGATTTATATTTTTAATATTTTTTATATTTTCTTTAGTATATTTTAATTATTTTTTAGTATGTTCTTAATTTATTATAGGTTTTTTTTTTCTAAAAAGTAAAAGTACGCCTAGACCTCGATCCAGGAGTATAAACGTAGTAAAGAAACTCTATTAAGTACTAAACCGTGTAGGCAATAATTAAAAGATATTTTTTTTTACTTATATTAATTATATAACTCTCCTCTTTTAAAACTCTCTATAATTATTTTATTATAATATTTATATTATTATTTAATAGTATTCTTTAATTGTTATTTTTAAAACTTTTAGTTAAGTCTTTATTAATAATTATTTTATTTCTTTTTATGAATTTTTTTATATCCCCTATATAAACTTTTTTTATGTTATAAATATTTTATATTAATTTTTAATACGTTATATAGCGTAATAAATAATAGTAAACGACTTTTTTTGAAGTTAAAATAATTAAACAAGAAGAATTATTTACTTTTAAAAGTAAATTAACTTTATATTAAAATTATAAAAGATTTAGCGCATTTTAAAAGAAAATAAAAGTTTAAGCTTATAGAAGTTAAAAGATATTATAATATATTATAATATTAATAATATATTACGGAATCAGTAATTATATAAGTATAAACTAAATTTTTAATATTATTATAATTTTATAATTAGATCACTAGTCTTTTTAAACTTATTAAGTATAAACGTATATATATACTCCTCCTTTTTTAAAATCCTTTTTAGTCGCCCCGAGCCACTACAGCCACACTATTTATTTAATTTAAAAAGTAATAAGTACGCTTAGACAATAATCTAGGGATATAAATATAGTAAAAAAATTTTATTAAATACTAAATTTTGTACGCATTAATTAAAAGCTATAATAAAAATTAACTAAAGATAATATCTATTTAAATAGCTGCTTAATTAAATAATAAGTATACTAGTAGGCTAGTAATTAGTATTAAATTTGTAGCCTATATTAGTAAATACTAGGGTACTTAGCGTTATATAATATAATTACCTTTAGAGCTGCATATATAATATAAATAGTAAACTATAAAATCTATATAATTACTACGCGAACTTTTTTTATTATTAAATTTATTTAATTACTATATTTAATAAATTTAAATAGTATCTATATTTTATTATTAAGACTAATAAGGTATTCAGCGATAAAATATAGATATTCTTTATATAACCTTTATATAGCTATATATAAATACTTATATTTTTACGCTTTATAGATTACTAAATTAAAGATAAAGAATATTAAAAGATTATATAAAGGGTACTTTATCTAGCTTAAAAAATATATATATTTCCCCTAGCTAGGTATAGTAGCTCTTATTATATTTAAGCTTAGTATTATTATTTTAGTATATAGTAATTTAGCCGTCTAGTAGTAGTATATATAATAAATAAATACTTTTATTACCTTATAAAATACTATTAATAGGTTGCTTTAAAAGCGTATAGTTATTATTACTAAAAATATAAAAAAGCTAGTAGCGTACTATAGGGACAGAATTTATAACTTTAAGCTATAACTAGAATAAGTATAGAGTATATATTTATATATCTATAAAAAGAGGGACTAGGTAAAAGTAAAGGCTTAAAAAGGTTACTAAGTATAAGTATTTATAGTAGGCAGCGGTAGTAGTAGTAGTATTTTAAAATATATACTTTTTTAAATTATAACTAGCAGAGGCACCTAAAGAGGTTTAAATTAATTAATATTTTACTAAAAATTAAAATTATCTTTATAGAAAAAAAATTAGCGAAAAGACTATTATTATTAAATTATTAAGTATTAGAGAAAGCTGTTAGTAATAGTAATAGAAAAATTTTATATTAAAAGCTTTAGCGTTTTAGAAGGTATAATATTATAAAATTAAATTAAACTATATTAAATAAAAACTATTAGAGTAATAATAAACTTCGTATATTAATTCTAGTAAATATAACGCAGTTTTATACTTAGGTTACCTAAATAGAGTAGTTTTTTGTTTCCTACTTAGGAGGGTATTTATTCTATTAGTATATAAATATAAATATATTAAATTACTAATATAGTTTAAATCACTAGTTACGTAATCTATACTAGTCCTAGCATAGTATAATTAAAATTTTAGTTAAATATATATACTAACTAAAATATTATAGGAACCTAAAAAAGCGCCTAAAAAAAGTATAATATATAGGTAATTTTAATTTATTATATAGACTAACTAAGTAGTTACTAATATGCTTATAAAAATCTCCCTAACGTTCTTTTTAAAACTGTATAATTTACATATTTTTAAGGTTAGTATTTAATTTTATATTAATTTTTAAAAATAGTAACTTTTTAAAATAATGTTTTTTTAATATTACTCCCCTATAAGATATTATACGGGGGATAACAGTATAAAAGATTAATTAAAAGTATTACCTTTTTTAAAATAATGTGACTTATTTACTAGTAGGCCTTAAAAAAAAAAAAAATATTATTTTTTTTAAAAAAAATATCAGTATATACTATTTATCGTATTAGGGGCTGCTTAGTAAGCCCCTAATAAGTAAAAAAAATTTATAAATATAAATATTTATTAGGTACCTACCTAAGTCTATTATAACTTTATACTTAATATATAAAATTAGTTTATTTTTATGTATATAATAATAGTATCTATAATATATAAATATATTAAATATTCTTATATATTTATAAATCAAAGTTAATTTTTAAATTTTTTATAATACACGAGTAAATAATATATTACTAGTACTTAGTATAGTATATCTAAGTTTCTATAAGTATTTTATAATTACTAGAAAGTAATATAATATAATTATTAATACCTTCTTATAGTATTTTATTCTACTTTTTTATTATAGCTGTTTTAAAAGTGTCTATACCTTTTAAACTTAATTCTATATCTTAATTAATCTTTTTATTTTTATTTAATCTATATATTAAATAATCTTATATATTTTCTATAGAATCTAAATTTTAACTATAGACTAGATAAAGAAAAAGTATAATTTTATTATTTATAAATTAGTTTAAAACGTTGGTTGTTTTATAAATAAAAGTAGTATTTTATTAATATTATTAGTTTAAATTATGATTATACTATAATATAGTAATATAAATATATATATATATACTATTAATAAAAAATATATACAAAAAATTTATATAACTTATTACTTTTTATATTTAGTTTAACCTTACGTATAAGAGCTATATTTATATAGTCCTTACTAGTATAGAAAATGAATAAATTAGATATTTTAGTAAACACTAAATTATTTTTAGCTCCTAATTAAATAGTACTCTAAACACTAAATAGTATATTATAACCTATAAACTAATTAATCTATTTAATATTAGAATAACTAAAACTATAATTAAATATTATATAAAAGTAATATCTTTATAAATATTAAATATTATAATAACTTATTTTACAATTATTAAATAGTTAATTATTTTTTAAATTTATAGTTATTATATTTTTTAATCTAGCCTTACCTGACTTTTTCGACACATTAAGTATAAAGGTATATATATACTCCTCCTTTTTTGAAACCCCTTTTGGTTGCCCTAAGTTACTATAACTACACTATTTGTTCGATTAATATATAAATATATAATTATTCTAGTTTTAATAATATTTTATTTTTATTTTTCTTTTTTATGTTACTACTTTATTAAAAAAATATATTTTTTATAAATTTATATTTTTTTATATTTATTATACTTTTTTTACTATATTTTATATTTTTATAGCTTTTTTTATTTATTATAAGTTTTTTTTACCTATATTACTATTATAATTTTTCTTTGGTAAAATTCTTTATAAGAATATTTTTAAAATATTAAAAATATTTTTTACTAATAGTGTTTATTTTTTTAATTTTTTTAGGACTTTTAATAATGTTTATATTAATAACTTTATTTTTTCTTTCAGTTATATTAGAAACTCTACTATCTTATTAAGTTTTTTATAGTATTATATTTTTTTTACTTTATTTTATACTATTATAAATTCTTTATAAAGATGTTTTTAGAGTAGAAATAATTATAAAAATAATAATAATTTCTTATAAAAGTAAGTCAACTTTAAATTTATATATTATAAAATTGAGGACTAATTTAAAAATAATAGGTATTTAGATTTTAATTAAAGTACTTTGCGAGATTTATAAAGTCGTAATAGATATTTAGATTTATAAAATTAAAACGATATTATAATATACTCTAATATTAATAATATATTACGTAGGTATTTTTTATATAATTAAATTTTAAATTTTTTTTAATAATATAGTATCTATAAATATTTAGTTTCTTTTTTTAAAAAAAAAATTCTGTTATATTAACACTGCCTAAAAATTTAAGAAATATTCTTTATTTCTACAGTAACCTAATGATTAGTTTTTTAATTTCTAATTAATTTAATATAAGTTACATAATCTATACTACAATTTAATAAATTATTTAATTAGATATAGCTTCTTTTTTATATAGAAATAGACTAGTTTTTAATTAGATTAGGTTGTTATGCTAACCTAATTAAGAATTTTAACTAAGCCTATTTAGGATATTAACTAACCTAATTAAATAATATAACTAAATCTAATAAGATTAAGTCTAAAATCTAATAAGTAACTAGATAATTAAATAGTAGATTAAAGAAGAAACGAATAAAATTTAAACTTATAACCTATTATATTACTATTATAGATAGTAAAATATTTTATATACTAAGCTATATACTCTTCCTTCGGATATTTAGTTAGTTTAAAATAATATAAAGTAAATTAGTATAGTTTCTATACTATAAATAATATAGTTAATTAAAAAAAGTCTATGTTTTTACTAGACTAAATTGTAATATATTAAATTTAATAGTTTATAATAGTACTTATTAATAGGTTTATAAAAAAAATGCTTTTATATTTTTTTTTAAACAAATTATTTATTTATTTTATTTTTATATTATTATATATTATTTTGTCTATACTTATAGGTATTTTATAATACTCTTTTTTTTCTTCTCTATATATTATGCCTACGTTTATTTTATTTATCTATTTTATTTCCTATCTTATATATAGCACTTTTTATATTATTACTAGTATTATTCTTACTAGCTCTTTTATATTTTATAGTTATACTACTATTAAAGTAACTACTATTTTTTTTATCCCTAAAGCTAGCATAGTTAAAGTTATTTTAATTATTTAGTAGTACTAAAAGCTATTACTTCTACTTATAAATATAGTTTAGGTTAGTATTTATAATGAGATTCTTAGTCTTATTAAGATTTTTCGATTTTTTTACTATTATAACTATATAGTAAAATTAATAATAATTACTATTACTATAGTAATAGCCGAATAAGTATAGTATATATTTACTTACGTTTACTATTAAATTATAGTCTATAGTTATTAGACTTACGGTTTATTTTATATTATTTAATTATTTATATAGACTAAAACTTATTATAATACTCTAGAACTTTTAAAAAATATTTAGTAAAAGGAATATTATTAGTAATATATAAATAAATTTAGTTATATAAATAATAATATATATATTACTTTTCTAAAATTATTTACTATTATTATAGTACCGCGTATAGACGAAAGAATATATTTAGCTACCTATAATAGTAATATTATAAATTAGAAGTCTAAATCTCGTTCTTAGTTACTTAAATTTACTTATTTAATTAGATTTTAGACTTATCCTAATTAGGTTAGTCTATTACTTAATTAAACAATAAACTACACCTAATTAAACAGTAGGCTAATCTAAATAGAATATTTAACTAGTTTATATTTACTAGTTAGTTTACTAAAGAGTCGATCGTTAGTTTACTTAAAAAATAAAGGACTATTTTTAATAGTTAGGTAGCCTTTTTTTTTTATATAATAAAGTTACTATTAGTAACTACTTAATTAGAAAAAAAAGTGCTATATATACTATATAACCTAACAATCGGCTCTTAAAGGTACTATATTAAGTCTAATTAAAAAAGGTACTATACTAAGATAGACACGTAATAACTACTTAATAGTATTTAATAGTTTTATAGTTTAATAATTTATTACCCTATACTAATTTACACTTATATATCTACTATTATAACTAATACTAAGTAGGCATTTATAAAAAAAAATATATTTATAATATAAATTACGCCGCCTAAAGTATAATTTGACTAACTATAGTATAGTACTTCTATAATTGTATATCTAAAGAGTGCGCTCCTAATACTATAAAATAGACCTAAAAATATATATATAAGTCTACGCTAGGCGCTATAAAGTATAATATAAGCTTATACTAAGTATTATAAAAGACACTATAAAAGACACCGTAAAGTATATAATATTTATAAAATAAACTAATATTATAACTAAACTATTATAATCTACGCTAAGTATAGTAATTACTAATAATGCCTAGTACTATATATAGTATTATAGGACTATAAGCGCGTAATTAATAAATAAAAATAATTACTATATAATAGATAAGTTCCTTAAAGGCCTAGAGCTATAAATAAGGTAGCTATTATATTGTAATCTGCCTATATTATAAGAGAAAGAACTAATTAGCTTACTATTTATAGATATATACTAGTTACTAAAAGTATATAATAAGTTACTTTATAGGAGTAATAGTAATAACTAATAAATATAAATAAGTTAAAGGAGAACTAGTAGTATAATAAAGACGTTATTTTAAATATATAAAAGCGCTTACTAGATATACAAATAAATATAAAGGACTATCTAAGTTTTATTAAAAAAATAATAAAGTATACTAGTATAGGTATAAAGTAGATAGAGGATATAAGAAGCCTTAGGGCCTTTTTAGGCTAAATACTTTTAACGTAATAATAATAGCTAGTAAATCTAGAGTAATAAAAATAAATAGCTTAGTATATAATTAAATAAAATAGAATATTTTATGTTAATTATTTTATTATAATTTTAAAACCTCTAGGTCTCTATCGAGATCGGTAGGTAGCCTTAATGTATAGAAAAAAGTACTATACTGATTACTCTCGTATTAAAAATAATATATATATATAATTTAGTTTTTAGGCTTATAGAATTATAATAAATATATATATAGCCAATAGCTACTATAGGAATATATTAGCTACTTTTTTAATTACCTTTTTATAAAATAAACTAGAGGTAATATTTATTTTATTATTATTTATTTTATTTATATATTAGTAGTGTCGCGTTTAATAATAGTTAATATTTTTATTTATAATTATAAATTCTTTTTTATTTATAAAAATAACTATAATACTAATTATGCCTATTTACTTTTTTTTTAATAAAGCTACGTATTTAGCGTAGTATTTATACTCTTAAAAAAATAACTACTATTTACTATAAGGGTTTCTATAAAACGGCTCTATAATAATTTAAATATAATAATAAAAGACGTAGTATATAGTTATATATTAACGTATTATACTAAAAATATTTTATTACTATAATAAATTAAAATAGTAATACGTAAGTAAGTATTATTTTTTAATCTAGTATACAGCGTCTACTATAATAAAAAAAAGATAGTATATTTACGGTATACTATAGAGTATTAATATATATTAGCGCCCCTGCTACTATATATATAGGATAATAAAAAAAGTATAACTAGTAGTTTACTATACTAGGTAGCTATTTATACTTTTTTTAATATTAAGTGCTAAGGTATATATATACACCTCCTTTTTTAAAACTCCTTTTAGTTACCCTAAGCTACTACAGCCACACTATTTATTTAATTAAAATATAAATATATATATACATTTTTATATAAATATTACTATATATACTATATTATAATAGAGATAAATAACTCTATAAAAGCGATATCTGTAGCGCCTTTTACGTAACTAAATATATTTTTATAGTAAAAATCCTTTTACTAAAAATTCTTATAACGCTCTAAAATATTACAGTAAGTTTTAATTTAGGTAAGTAATTAAATAGGTAGCTAAATAGGTAGCTAGATAAATAGCTAGATAATATAAAATAAATAATAAAAATAATTATTTTAAATAATACTTTTATAGAGGGAATAGCGTTTATAAAAAAAATTGATAAGCGTATACTATACCTATATAACTACGGCTACGGCTATAGTAATAGTAATTATTACTAATCTATATAGTAGGCTATATTACTAATAGTAACTTAAACTATATTTAAAAATAAAAGTAATAGCTTTTAGCTATACTAAATAACTAAAATAACTCTAACTATACTAAATTTAAGAATAAGATAGCGTAGTACGTATATACGACTATTTAAATAATAATAAATTAGTTATAAAACATAAGAGACCTAGTGAAAATAGTATTAAAAATAATATAAATCCCATATATAGAAGAGTAATTAATTATAATAAATAAATATAATAGGTAAATATAACATACAAACGTAGTAATAATATATAAAAAGAAAATAGAGAAGCGTTATAAAATTCCTATCAGTGTAGGTAAAATAAACTTATACAGTAATAATATATAATAATTAAGGTATAAAAAAAATAAAAAAGTGTGTTTCTTATTATATAATACCTTTTAATAAGTACTACTATTATAACTTATCAGACCCAGCCGTTATAGTTGAGTCCGGCCTATTTACCGATTTACTAGTCTATTTATCTAGCCTATACACTAAAGAAATTATATATAGGCCCTTCTAAAATTTTTAAATATTAATTATTTTTAGTTTATCTATAAAGATTTTACTATTTTTTATTATTTTATATACTCTACGTTTAAGACGTATTTATTTTAATTACTAGTATATTTAGTAGTACTTTATATAGTTATATTATATATTTTAGACTACGTATCTTTAATATAATAATTTAGCTAATAACTACTATTATAACCTGTTAGTTACTTTTTTAACTTTATTTCTACATAATAAAATAGAGGTTATATTTATTTTTATTACTTTTAACTTTACTTATATATACACAGGTAGTATAGCGTTTAATAATAGTTAATATTTTTATTTATAATTATAAATTTTTTCTTACCTATAAAGATATAAATCTTTCTTTACTTATAAAAATAACTATAATATTAAATACGTCCTACGCGCCTACCTAGTTTATATATTTATATATATAGGCCCCCCTAAAACTTTAAATATTAATTACTTTTACTATCTTTATCTACTAAACGTTTAATTATTTCTTATCTATTACCTTTTATTTATTATCCTATAGGCTCTAAGCTCTAAACTTAAAATACTTTTACCGTTACTTCTACTACTATTTTTATTGTTATTATATTTTTTATACTAAAGAGTATCTACTATATTTATAAAATACTTATTTTACTTATTAACTCTGCTATAAATCGTATATTATATCTTTTAATGTTTTTTACCTCTATTATATTTTTATATACTTTTATTAATAATTTTTTTTATAACTACTAATACTACTACTTTAATATTTAATACCTTAACTACCTTTTTTTAATTAATAGGACTACTATCTTATCCGTAAAGCTATACTTATAATTAAATATAATAATAACTTTAGAATCTACCCTTTTTCTATTAGCTACCTGTACATAAATAAAATATTTATACTAATAAGTATTTACTAAAATCGTATCTTTATTACGTAAGATAAAATAATACTATAAAAAAAAGTTTAGGTAACTATACTAAACACTATTTTAAATACTTTAAAATTAATTACTAGATATATTTTATTATTATTAAAACATTGAGTATAAAGGTATATACATACTCCTCCTTTTTCAAAACTCCTTTTAGTCGCCTACACAGCTACTATAGCCACATCCTTTTGTTTAATTAATATATAAATATATATATTATTATTAGTATTTATAAAAGGAGGACTATACTACATAAGAGCTAGATACTATTAGTAGTAACCCCTCCTAAATAGAAGGTAATAAAAGTCCCTACTTAAGTAACCTAAGTATTAAAAACTATATTATATTTACTAAAATTAATATATAAAGTTTACTATTACTTTAATAGTTTTTATTTAATATAGCTTAATCTAGTTTTATAATATTATATCTTTTAAAGTCCTAAAACTTTTAATGTAAAATTTTTTTCCTATTATTACTAGTAGTTTTCTTTAATATTTAATAATTTAATAATAATAATCTTTCTACTAACTTTCCCTGTATAAAAATAATTTTTAAACTACTAATAACTAATTTAAGTTTATTTAAGTAATTTAAAGTATCGTATACTACTATATTTATTTTTTTTCTCTTTTACCTTTACTATAAGTACCTGCGCTTAGTAACTTTTCTACGCCTTTACCTTTACTTAGTTCCTCTTCCTACGTATATATAAGTATATATTTTATACGTATTTTAGTTATAGCTTAAAGTTATAGATTTATTTCTATAGTATACTACTAGCTTTTTTATACTTTTAGTAATAATTATTATATACTTTTAAAGTAACTTATTAATAGTATTATATAAGGTAGTAAAAGCGTTAATTTATTATATATACTACTACTAGATAACTAAATTACTATATACTAAAGTAATAATACTAAACTTAAATATAGTAAAAGCTACTATACTTAATTAAAAAAAGTATATATACTACTTAGACTAGATAAAGTCGCTTTTATATAATTTTTTAATATTTTTAATTTTTAATTTAGGAATCTATAAAGCGTAAAGGTATAGGTATATATTTATAATTATATAAAAGTTATATAAAGGACTAATTTATATTTTATCCTTTAACGCTTTATTAATTTTAATAGTAAAATATAGGTACTACTTAAAATTATTAAGTATAGTAATTAAGTAACTTTAATAATAAAATAAGTTTGTATAGTAATTATATAGATTTTATAATTTACTATTTATACTATACGTATAGTTTTTATGGTAATTATATTATATTACGCTAAATATTATAGTATCTACTAATATAGGCTACTAATTTAATACTAACCGCTAGTCTACTAGTATACTTATTATTTAATTAAATAGTTATTTAAATCGATATTATTCTTAATAAATTTTTAATTTAGTTTTTAATTATTATATATATAGTTTAGTACTTAATAAAGTTTCTGTAGAGAAAAAACGAGCTAGAAATTACTAAATTCTAAAATTAAAGAGTAGAGACTACTTCTATAAAAAAAAAGTGCTAAAAAGCTATAATATATATACGTAAAAGAGAATAAATTTTTTATTTTAAAAAGTTTTATAAACTAGTAATATAAGTTCTAAAGTATCTTTTTGCGATATACCCCCTAGTTAAATTAATTAAAATAGCTTAACTATTTAAGCAGTTTAAAATTAATTTTTTTAAACTTATAATAGCTATAAAATTAATTTTAAAAAAAGCTTTTTAAAGTAGAATTTTAGTAGATAGCGTTACTAAGTAATAGAGCGTTAAAATAAAAAACTAATTATAGTAGGCGTGCTAGCATTAGTAGTATAAAAAGCGTTTATATAATTTCTCTACTAACTTTTTTAAAACAATGCTTACTTTTTTTATACTTTTAACTATTATTTTTATATTTTCTTAGATTATTTGTATTATTTTCTTACTTTTTTATTTAACTTTATTTCTCTAAACAGCTTTTTAAGCTCCCTAACTATTATAAATATTATAAGTTAACTATTTATATTACTACTACTATAACTATAGTAAATTGTAATACTTTTTTTAATTTTTACTTTTTAGAGTTTATTTAGATTTTTAAGTTTTAATTTTATCTTTTAAAAACTCTATTAATTTTTATTTAATAGTTTTCTAATCCCTTTTATATTACTATAGTCTATAACCTAAATATAACTATAAGTAAATAGTATTTTAAGTATTATAAACTTACTAAAATTAGTAAGGAGCCGACAAAGTCTAGTCTTTTAGTTTTTAATAAGTTACTTAATATTATCTTTTAACCTATAATTACGCTCCGTAAAAAGAAGTAGTTAAAAAAAAAATAAAAAGCGTAAGACACACTAATAATAGGTAGTTTAAAAGAGTTAAAATATTATTTAGTCTTAAATAAAAATTACTATAACTTAAATAAATACTCTTATACTATAATATTTAGTAGCTTACCCGCTCTCTTTATAAAATAATACGTAACTATTATAAATTTTAAAAATTATTTTATATTTTTAATAAAATTAAATTTTTTTATTTTTTTTAATTAAGTAGTTCTGTAGATTTTTTTATTTTTAAAAAATAGTATTTACGTACTATTATAATTTAATAAAATCTATTTATGACTCCGTCTAAAATAGGTCTAGATAATATAATAGTTTTAGTTATTATTTATAATTTTCTCCCTAAAACTTTAAAAGATTTTTTTAGTAATTATAGTAATTTTTTAATTTTTTTTCTATATTACGCTCTGTAACTACTGTCTATTAGTTATTCTATAAATAAATAAATAATATATAGGAAGCTTAATACTAATAAAAAATTTAAAAAACTTTTAAAATTATTAAGTTTACTTATTTTATTCCCCTAATTTAGTTTTTTTAAGCGTATAGTACTATTAGCACTTTTTTTAATTTAGCTTTTTTAAACTCTACTAGATTAGATTTAAAAAAATAGGCTACGCCCTATAGTAAAGAGTAAATTTAAAGATAAATTTAAAAAAAATAAAAATAATAAATTATTTATTTTATAGACTCTATTACGCTATAGTAATAAAATTAATATTAATAAAAAATATTTTAAGCTTTTTAGTTTATAGTTTTTTAAAACTCTATTTATTTTTTTATATTAGAATTAAAAGAGTTTTAGAACTATTAGATAGTGTTTATATAAACTAATATTACTAATAGTTTATAGGATTAAAGCGCTTTATATTTTATTTTTATTATTTAGATAGTACTCTATTTAATAAAAGTAATAGAAATTATTATAATATTAGAATATAAAACTTCTATTATTAAGCGTATAAAAATAAATATAGCTGTAAACTAATATATATACTAATATTTTAATTTAAATAATTTAAAAAAATTATATATTTACTATTATACTCCTAGTTATATTTAAGAAATTACTAAGTACTTTTTATTTTATTATAAGCCGCTCTATAGTAAGAAGGCGAAAGAGCTTACTTATAAATAAATATAATTTTTTAATCTGCTTCTTTTAATCTTTATTAATATAAACGTTATAAATAATAAAACTTAATAAATTATTAACTGCTATTAGGTAGATAATTAAAATAAATAAAAACTTAAGTAGTAATTTTATAAATAATATTTTTAATAATATTGCTTTACGCTACGCTTAAGCTGTTTAAAAATTTAATAAGCTAATTAAGTTATTAATCTATTAAGCGTATCTATTAGGTTATTATATAATTTTTATTATTTTATTATTTTATCTGCGCTTTAGAGTTTTAAATTTTTTATTATAAATTGCAGTTTATTAGCTATTTAATATTTAATTTAATACGCTTTACACTTTATTATTATATAATTTTTTAAAATTTTAGTTTAGTAATTTTTTTTTTATATTCTTAAAATTTAGTTATTATTTAAATTTTTAAAATTACTAAGCTGTAAGAGCTTTTGTGAACCTATTAGCTAGTAGATTACTTATCTAAAAATACTTAATTTAAAACTTTCTTTTAAATACTTTTAGCGTAGCTATATATTCTATATATTTATATAGCGTAAACGGGTAGTTATACGCTTATTTTTACTTATAATTAGCCTAATTATTTATTAGTTATTATAAAATATACGCTACGTAGCTCTAAAATCTAAAATAAATTTTTTAAAAAAGCGTTTTAGAGCTATTATTTTTTTACTTATATACTTAAGCGTAAGAAGCTTTACTTTAGTAGTTAATATTATAATAGTAGTCTATTTTATAGTTTTTTAAATAATTATACCCCTAAATAATATAATAATATAGCTATATAAAAATTATTTACTTTTTAAATTATTTACAAATAAAGCGTTTAAATAAATTATAAATTTTAGGCCTTTATATACCCTATATTAAATTACTTAAAACCGTAATTTATAAAGGAACGTAATTATATATTTTACTATAGTAAAATACTCTTTACTTAAATTAATTAAAAAATAAAAAAGTTTTAAAACGGCGAATGCTATATCTAATTATATTATAATAGTAATATAAAATATAGATCTAACGCACTCTTAATATACTTTAATTTTAACTTTTATTACTTCTTCTTTATTCTTAACTAGCTCTTTTAATAGTAAAGACGTTAGTAGAAAGAGTACTAAATTAGTTACCTTAAATGTCTTTATAATCTTTTTTATATATAAATTATAAATTAGCGTAATTAGTTAATTTTTTTAATTTTTAATTACTTATATTTTAAAATACTATTCTATAGCTCTATGTACTTCTATTTTATATATTTTTAAGAGTTTATTATGCAGTTTAAAAGCCTCTTACTAATAAATTTTATAATATAGAAGTAGAATATTATTTATATAAAAAAGTATAAAAATCTTATAATCTATATTAAAAAATAAATAAGACTCTTCTTTTAAGTAGATAAAGCTAAGTTTAGCTAAAATACTAAAAAATTCTTTATACTATAGTATAGGTAAATTCCTTAAACTATATAGAGCTTAGTTAAGCTTTATATAATTACTTTTTTACTTATAGCTATTAGATAATTTATACTATACTAGATTTATTGAATTAATTAGTATATTAAAAAATATACTAATTATATTAAACTCTAAAATTTTTAAATTAAACTCTATTATAATTATTATAGTTATACGAAAAAAGTGCGCTGCAAGTATTATAATATATATTAATAAAAGTATGTCTTTTAACTAAAAGTCGCCTTTAATAACTAAATAAGCTTAATAATTTATAAAATAACTATTCTAATTAAACTTATAGGTAAAAACCTATTTAAGTAAAAATAGATATTTAGCATTATTAAAACGCGTAACTACCTACTAAATTTACTTTCTAAAAACTATAGTTTATTTTTTATATATAGCCTAGTAAACGAGTAGGCTAAATAGATATAAAAATATTACTTTTTATATTACTAGCTCTTTTAGAAGCTTGTTATAGTATATATAAATTTTATTTTAAAATATTATTTTTTTTAGGGCTCTATTCTATATAGCAGTTTAAATTATAGTATTAATAATTATAAACTCTCTATACTCTTTCTATATAAGGTTTATACTAGAAATAAATATATTTATAAAGTTATACTAGGGAGAGCTATCTACGCTATTTAGTAAAATACTTATAAGTTTTATATTATATAATAGCTTACTCTCTAGATTAGAGCTTAATAATATATAAATACTAAAAAAGTTTTTATCTTTACTCTCTAGTTTATTAAGATCTTTAAAATCTAACCTATATTACTTTTAGCTCTATTAAATAGCTAAATTATAGTTTTTTATAGGTCTCTATATTTTATAAGTAGAGGTTTTTATTATTTTACTTAATAAGAGGAGCTCTATATTACTAATTTAAGTAATAGTATTAAATAAGCTTTTATTTACTATTTAAGGATTTTACAGACTTCTTCCTCTAAATTATTTTACTTTTTTACTAAAGTATACTTTATAAGAAATACTAAAGTATTTGCCTTTTTTAAAGTTTATATTTTTAAGTTTTTTAGGCTCTAAAGTAAGCTAAAAAAAGATTAAACTAATATCTATATTATATATTATATAGATTTATAGCTATTAGCTAGCTATACTAATAACCTATATATATACTACTTATATAAAGTTTTACTTATCTAACTAGCTAAAAGAATAAAATAAAACCTACGCTAAAATACCCTTAAACTATTATTTAAATTACGGGATATTTTTACTAATTTTTAACTTATTAGAGTTATAGACTTATATACAAAGAATTTTATTAAACGCCTTACCTATATTTATAATCTTAATAGTATATAAAATATTTATAAACTTTATAGTCTTTTTTTATAGAATAGACTAATCTTCTTTTTTTTTATAAAAAAAAGTTTTATTAAACGTAATATTACGCGTTATAATAACTTAGTTAAATAATAGTATTTATATTTTATAGATATTAAAAGCTACGTAACTAACTAAATATTTAATATAAATATATAGATTTACTTTAAATCTATGCCTATTACGCCCGGCTATATAATCTTTATTTAGTAAATATACGTAATAACTATAAATATATATAATATTTTAATTTAGGCGTAGATCTGCCGTTTAGTATTTTATAAGCTTAAATTTATAGTAATAAAAATACTGTCTAAACTAGCTATAAAAGACCTTATTTAAAAATTATATATTTTTAAAAACTATTAAACTAATATTATAAAGCGATATAGCCGCTTTTATAATTTTTAGCTAAAGCTTTTTTAGTAAGTTTATACTAAGTTTTATAATAATAGTTTTATTAATAATTTTTTAGCTAGCGTGTTTAGCGCCGCTGTTTAGCTTATACGTATAAAAAGATAGTATTTTAATACTTATACTAAATATTTTTACTTATTTTTTAAAGCGCGATCTTTTATACTATAAATAAGTAATAATATTATTGTCTTAAAAAATTTTTATAATCTTAAGTTTATAATAAATATATACTTATATAGCAAAACTTAAAAATACTTTTATAAGTTTTAAAAATAATTTTACCTATAAGCTCTATATATAAACCTTCCTACTATAGTTATTTTTAATTAATAATATTTACTATTTTCTAAGCCTTCCTTTAAATATATTAAAGAGATTCTATACAATACGCTAGTATAGTTATAGTAATTTTTTTTTAAGTTTTTAAAAAATTACCTAAGCCGTATATATAAGAAAATATTACTTATAATATATACGTTTAGTATTTAAAATATAAATATTTTATACTTTATAGATAAGGGCGTATAAAGCTTTTTAATTTAAATATTTTACTCTCTAATACTATAAATCCTTAGTATTAATATATAGAAATATTAACTATAAATAAAACTTTTAATATACTAGTATTACGCTTTAAACTAAAGGATACAAGGATAAAGGCTTATATTTAGTAAATATAAGATTATATTTATAAATAAGTGTTATAAGTATAAAACTTTATTCTAAAAATTTTATACGTAGTATATGATTTAAGCCTATATACTAATATCTTTTATTATATAGTTAAGTTTTAGATACTATATTTAAATAAAATTTTTTTATAACAGCTATATTTTTTAATATAAGGTTTTTTATAAAATTTCTATTTAACTTATTTAAAGCGTTTTTAATTACTTAGATTCTTATACTAAAAATTAGAAAAGCTTATATTTTAGTTTTAATAGTATTAATACTATTAGTTTTTTTAATAACTTTTAAAATAAATAATAATCTATTATTTACTAAATATAAAGTAGTACTATTATTAAAAATAGTACTTTTAGAGAGCGTATAAATATTATAATTTTATATAAAATATATATTATTACTTTATTCTAATTTACTACTAATAATAAGTAAAAAATTAATAACTATATATACTATAGAGCTAGAGAATTTTAATTTATTAAACTTTTTACCCTATAAGGTATTTCCCTTAAGCTATTTTTTTTATTTAAATATATTACGAAGAGCAGTAAATTTATTAAACTTAAAATACTTAAAGAGCTTTCTTTTATTTTTTTAAAAAAAGTAGCGTAGTCTAATTAGTATAAGTATTTAATAATACTAGTTATAGGTAATAGTATTTAGTAAGTTTTTAATAATATACTTTAAGTTTATAAAAGTACTAGTATAACTTACCCTTATTCCTTAGCTATAAGCTATTTAATTAAAGAAATAGGCTTTATCTACTAAATATTATAAAAATTTTAAAATTTTAGTAATTAACTTAGTAACTCTATTTTATAATACTACTTAAAAGATTTTTCTAATTTCTATTAGAAAGAGCTTTTTATTTTTAAATATTAATTTTTAGACTTAAGTTATATATATCTATTTTACTAAATTAAGTATTAATTTTTTACTAACAGCGGTAAGAAAGTTAGTAATAGCTAGCTTATTTTAAATATTACTAAGCTTATATACTTTTACCTTTATATAAAGAGCTTTTTATTTATAATACTATAATTTAAGAACTATTTTTTTATACTCTATTTTCTTTAAATAAGTATAGTATTATTATTATATAATATTTTTAGCTACTGTGTTAGTAGTTAAGAGCTCTTATTTAAAAAAGTAAATAATTAAGTAAGTTAAGATATCCCTTTTGTAGTAAACTAGACAATACTTATTTTTAAAATAAAAGGTAAATTAATACTCTCTCTAAGATAGGATAATTAAGATTAAATATATATATAATAGATAAGTAATTAAGTAATCTAGTTACGTAATTAACCTGTAATTAAAAAGGATATATAAGTTTTAATATTATAATATACCCCCTAGGTAAGCTACGTTTAAGTAGTAAGCTTATCTAAAAATTATCTAAGGTAAATTAAGGTAAATTATATTTTTATAATATTTTACTATAAATCTTACGGTATACTTAATCCTTTTTATTAAATTTTTTTTTTATAGGTTTAGATATTATTTATTTTTATAGTAAGCCTACGGCTCTAGGTAATTTATTTAACTAATTACCTATAGTAGCTTATTTTATTAGTTTACTCTAAATAAAATTTATTTTTTATATTATCCTGTAATTAGCTATTATTTTTTATTTTAACTAATTATATCTTCTATATTTTATAAATAGGTAAAATTATAGGCGTAGTAGATAGGTAGTAAGTTATATAAGTAAAAGCGGCTCGTCTATACTAGTTAGGTATAATAGCTACTTAAATTATTTTTCTTTTCTTCTTTTTAGTTTATAATAATTTTTACTATAATAGGTAATACTGCTATTATTACTTTATTTTACCTATTTAAATATTACTAATTAATTATAGAGTACTCCTAGACGTTTTAGTACTTATTTTTTTACTTATAATAAATAGTAACGTAGCAGTCGCAGTTATAATAGTTATAGTAATTATAATAATTATAGTAATTAATTTATAAAAACTACTTCTCTTTTTAATCTTTTTAAATTAGATAATAATAATAATAATAATTCTTTAGTTTTAGACCGTAATAAAGAAAAATAGAGTAGTAGTAGTTAGATAATTAATAAAAATAAAAAAAAGCTACCTCTTAAGTTTAGTAAGCAGCTTATTTTAAATTATAAAACCTATATATGCAGCGCTTTATTTAGTAATTTAATAAAAGCTTATTTTAAAAGTTTTAATTTTATAGATACGCGCTACTATTATTACGTAATTTATATATATAATTTACTATATATCCTACTAATTATATATCTATTATATATTACTAATTATTATAATTTTATTAGTACTTATACTATCTATATAATCTTTATTAAGTTTATAATTAAGTATAATACTACGAACTCTAAAATAAATAATTATTTTTTAAATTTTAGTTTATAAATTATATTAATACTTTATAGTTTAATAATAAAATTATATCTGCTTTTAAAACTACCTATAAAATTTTTAAGTAGTACTAGACTTCTCTAGTACTAAATACTAATATAATATTACTAGGTAATTAAAGTCTATTAGACTCTTTTAATTAGAACTAATATTTAGGTTCTATTTTTAGTAGCTAGGGCTATAATAATCTAGCTTATAAGTATTTTTTTAGGTATATTTTAGCTATTATTAATTTTTATATAGTACTCCGCTATCGTCTGTTTAAATAGTAAATAGCTAATAATACTACTTAAGTAATAGGCTAGGATATTAATCTAGAGGAGAATTTTACTAACTATTTAAATAAATCTATTTTAAGTCTAAGTTAAGAGCGATCTAATCTATTCTTAAAGGGCTATAATATATATATAAAATTAGAGTAGTAGTATTATAATTATAATTATTTTACTTTACTAGAGTATTAAGAGATAAAGAGTAAGTTATACCCTTATAGCTAGAGTTCTCCTTTTTAGACTCTTAACTATTTTTATTTATTTTAAATTTTAAACTACTTTTACTCTACTTAGACTCTAAGCGGGCTTAATAAGACTAAGATATATAAGTATAAGCGGCTATATAAGCTATTTAATAAGACTTTAGTTATACTATAGTTATAATTATCTACTCTTTTTATAATTAATTTTTTTTATTTTAGATTTTTTTTATTTAGATTTCTTTTATTTAGAATAAATAAAACCTAATAGGCTTTCTTTTTTTTACTTTTTATTTACTTAATAATTAGTAACTGTATATTTTATAAATTAAGTAGTTTTTTAAAGTATATAAATTATTATCGCGTAAGCGTCTTTATTAATCTATTAATAGATATATCTCTAATTTATAAATAGATTACTTTAAATAATTTTTTTATATATTCTTAACGTAGTTATATATTTTAAATATTAATATAGCGTAATTAAGTTATAATTCTTTTATTAGCTCTAACTATAAGCCTAATTATCTATTAATTATTATAATAGATTTTCTAAATAAATTCTAAATTAAGTATAATTTTATAAAAAAAACACTTTAAAGCTATTATTTCTTTACTTATATATTTTAAAATAATTAGCTTAGCTTCTATTATTAAAGTAGTAATAGTAGTCTATTTAGCTACTTTTTAAAATATTATACCCTTAAATATTATTATAATATAGCTATAGGATAATCTTTTTATTTTAGAATTATTAGTAAATAATACGTTTTTATAAATTATAAAATTAAGTTTATTATATTATTTATATTAAATTGCCTGCTAGCGGGTATAATATAGGTAAATAATTATTTTATTAATAGTAGTAAAATACTATAGGCTTAGATTTATTAGAAACTGTAATAGCTTTAAAATCGTAAATATAATATTTAGGTAAAGTATAATTACTATATATAGAACTAATTTTATATATTTTTAATATTATTTAATATTCTGCTTAGAAGTTTCTTTAGTAAACTTAATAAGCTTCTTTAAGGGGAGAGGTATATTAGGGAAGCTACTATTATTATTAAGGCTAAATTTCTTCGTAATTTTATTAATATATATATTATAAATAAATATAATTATTCTATTTTTGTAATTATAAATTACCCTAATTCTAAAAAACTATTAAATAGACCCCTTTATTTTAATTTTATATTTTAAAGTAATTTAGCTTTAGAGCTATTTTACTATTATTTTATAATCTTTATAATATAGTAGCAGGATATTATTTATATAAAATAAAATAAAAACTGTCTTCTTATAATTAAAAAAGAGATAAGACTTTTCCTTTAATACTATAAGTCTAATAATATATAGTAAGCTTAAAAATTTTTTATACTAAAAGTAAGGCGAGTTGCGTAGACTATATAATACTTAATTAAGCCTAATATATATATTTTACTTTTTAAATCTATTAAATAATTTATATATTACTAGATTCTCTATTAATATTAAAATATTAAGGAATACTCTAATAATATTATACTATAGAATTTTTAAGTTAAATTCTACTATAAGCACTATTATAGCTTAAAATAATTTTATTATAAGTATAGCAGCATATATTAATTATATAAAATTAATCTTTTAGAGCTTACCTTTTATAATAATATATATTTTATACTTAATAAAGTATTTATTTTAATTAAATTTATAGGTCTAGACCTATTTTAATAGTAAAAGTTAGCTGTTTACTTTTACTTTAGTAATTTTTTTTTAAATTCTTTTCTTTAGAAGCGTATTAATCTTAATATATAAAACTTATTTAAATTTATTACTAAAAGAATATAAAGTAAGCTATTTCTATATTATAAATAGCGAAGGAAAATTATTTTTATATATATAATATAAATCGCGGTAGGTAGAGTAATTAAAAAATAATATTTTAAATATTTTTTTAAGTATCGCGGCTATTACTATAGTATTAAAAATAATATATATTTATAGCTTAGCGTATACCTCTATAGCGCTAGAAAAAAATATATATATAAAATTAATTTAAAAATTATTATTTTGTAGATCTGTAATTATTATATAAGTACTTATAAAATTTATCTTACCCCTTAGCTAATTACCTAAATTATTATTTTTAGGTCGCCTTCTATAAAGGGGTAAATTTATATATTTAATTTTAGGTTTTTACTACTACAGCCTTTTACTTAATTATATTACTTAACTCTAATTACGCCTTTAGTAGTATTAAATTAGTAATATTTTTACTTTACTTATAGTAATAGAAATATTATTTATAATTTAAAAGATAGCTATAAAATAATTATACTTTAAACTTTAAAAATTATTTTTAAAATTTAATAAACTAGCTTTTGTAGTTTTATATATTCTTTAGTATCTATTAGGTACTTCCTAATCTTTTATAAAATTATTTTAAATAGTATTTAGTGCTAGCGTTACTTTTAAAGTTATAAGTTTTAATTATTTATTTAATATTATATAAATTCTTAAATAATTACCGGCTAAGTAATTATTTTATATAGTTATTAAGTTTTTAGTAGTACTAAAAAGGATTTAGTTTATTACTTTTTTACGCTAACTATAATTAGTATTTCTAAGTTTATAATTAGGGTTTAGGTATTTATTATTTTTTATTTACTTATTTAACTAGCTTAGTAAGCGTATATTATTAAATACTACGCCTAAGTCTATAAATTTATTCTTATAGAGTACCTTAATAATTAAAACTATTTTTTTTTAAGTATTTTATAATCGGATAGCCCCTTATAAAAGAGCTTTTTATTAAAAATAATATTTTAAGTTATAATTACCTAATTAAGTACTAGAATCTATATTTTATAGATATTAAAAGTATAATAGCTTACTAAATACCTAATATAGCCTTATAGGTTTATTTTAAATCTACGCTTATTACGGCCTACTAAGCGCTTTTTATTTAAAGAGTAAGTATAGTAGCTATATATATAAATTTTATTCTAATTAGAGCGTAAATTTATTATTATATTTTTTATAATTGTAAGCTTCTACTATCTAAAATACTACTTAAACTAACTATTACATACTTTATTTAGTAATCGTATTTTATAGAATAATAATAGACTTATTTTATATAGCTATATTATAGTATCTATTATCTTAGATTAAAATTTAGTAAATAGATTAACGCTTAATTATATTTTAATTACTTTTAGGATTATTTTTTAGCCTGCCCTCTTAGCGCTGCTATTTAGCTTATAAGTATATAATAGGGTTATAATAAGCTTAATTTTTTAATTAATTACTTATTCTTTAAAATATAAGCGACTATACTATAGTACTATAGCAGTATTATTATTTTAAATAAATATATAGATTTTAAAATTATATTACATAAAGAGTCGCTTAGTAAAATCTTTAAAAACTTTTATAATTAATTCTAAGCCCTTTAAGTAGAAATTATAATTATAAATCTTTTTACTAAAATTATTCTTTAAAATTATACTTTATTACTTACTTAATCTACCTATTAGTATATTAAAGAGGTCCTATAATATTTAAAAAAAGAGTTATAGTAATCGTTCCCTTAGTTTTTTAAAAATTACTTATATTATATAAGTAGTAAAGTAGTATACGTATTTTAAATAAACTATACTATTAATTTTAATATTTTAAGTATACTATACTAATACTTAAAATACTACTTTTTTTAAATACTCTAATTACTAATACTATATCTACTCGCTATTAATACGGGGATAATTAATATATAATTTTTAAATTTTATAATTATCTATTATAGTATTAATTATAGGGTAAAAGGTAATTAGCTTATATTTAATAAATATAAAATTATACTTATATTATAGCTCTATTAGTATAATATTCTATTTTAGTATACCTATACGTAAAGTATAATTAAGACTTAAATACTAAATACTAATTTTCCCTAAACAAGTTTTAGAAATAATATTAATATAAAAACCTTCTACTATTATAATATTTTTAAGTATTAAATTCTTTATATAAGGGCTATTTATACTATATAAAACTTATTTTAGAATTTAGTTACCTATTTTAATACTTACTAATACCTATATTCTAGCTTTAATATTTTTAATTCTAGTTACTTTTTTAAACGTTTTAGAAATAAGTATTAAAGTATTATTAATAAAATATATAGTAGTACTACTATTTAAAATAGTATTTTTTAAAAGAAGGTGCGCGCTAAATATTATAGTGCTATAAACTTTTATACTTTTTTTATTTAATATAAGTATTAAAGAATCTATAACAGTAGTTATAATTTTTTTTAACTATACTATTTTAGTATTAGTATTTACCTTTTAATTTTTAAAACTTTTTTTTTTAATTTTTATTTATAGATTAGTATATTTAGTTTATTATAAATAATTAAGAATCTTCTTCCTATTAGTACTAAAAAGTATAATTAGTAGTAATCTCTTTAAATATTTTTTTATAACTATAGTCTTAAGCCTACGGTAATAAATTAGTTTTTAGTAATAATAAATAAATTCTAAGTATAAATAAGTAGACTTACGCTTAGTTTAATACTTATTTTAATTTTTACTAGTACTTAAGTTAGTATTAGAGTTATATTTATTTAGTATTATAAATACTGTTAATTTTTTTTTATAATTAGTACGTAAAGACTACTACTAAAATATTATTAAAAAAATATTTTTAATCTTATCTAAAATTAAAAGCGGTTATGTAAGCGTTAAATTACGTATAATATTATACTCTATTAATTACGCCTAGCTAGAAGTAATTCTTTACTTTAGTATAATTAGGAAATTATAAATAACTATTTTTTTTTATATTAGGTATTTTATATATATACGCCTTTCTATAAAGGAGCTTCTATTTATTATACTATTATTTAGGATTCTGCCTTCTATATTTAGTTTTTTTAAAATAAGTATAGTACTATACTTATACTAGATTTTATATATTAGTATTAGTTAGTGTAAGATTAGTTTTAAGTATATATATTATCTCTTAAAATATTAGCTTTTAGTAATTAAGAATTTTAATTATTATTAGCCCTAATATATTAGGGTATACTATCTTATTTACCTAGTCCCTAAGGTTCTTAAGGCGATTATTATCTATAAATTAATTAGTAAATAGTACTCTATATTTTACTATTTATATAGAGTACTGCTTTATTTAACTTTTATATTTTTTAAAATTCTTTTTATATTATTTCCGTATTATAGAATTATTAGTATCTAAAAAGGCTAGTTAGATAAAAAGTAAAGAGTACTATAGTTAATAATCTTTTATAGGGATAATATTTTCTTTATTAAAATTAACTTCTTTCTAGATCCCTTTCTATACAGTAAGGAATTAGAATTATATATACTAATTAGACTAGCTTAAATAGCTTATTAACTAATAGAGCTCTATTAGAATTAAGTTAGTTATTATAATAGACTAATTAGTAGGTAATTAAAAAAAAGGGGAAATAAAATTAGTTTAATAATTAAATACGTTAGTACAACAGCAAGAAATAATTAAAGTATATAAAAATAAATATTTACTAATATTAAATCACGTAAAGAGAATTGTTCTATAGTTTTAAAACGCCGGGCTTATAATTATAATAAACTAAATAATATTTATTTTTAGAGTAAAAGGTAAATTAATACTTTCTTTAAAATAAGACGATCGAGATTAAATATATATATAATAAGTAAGTAATTAGGTAATCTAGTTACGTAATTAATCTATAATTAGAGAGGGTATATAAGCCTTAATATTATAATACCTTTTAATAGTATAATATATTTAAACAGCACTTATAAGCTTTAAAGTAACTATTATACTAATCTAGTTCTAGATATTTATTACTTAATTGATTTTAGTAATATACTTAGTTAAGTAGATATAATATATATTAATTTTTATATTATAGTTATAGTAGATTTTTATAATCTCTTTTTTAGATACTTTTATAATATATAAAATCTTTAGTATTAGAAAAAATTTAATAAAATTATTAACGCTTTTAAGGTTAGTGTTAATAAAATCTTAAATATTATAAATTATATATTATTTCTTTACGTTTATCTATAGGAGTAGTATCAACTTAGTGTATACTATATTTTTATTTAATATAGGTAGGTAAAATAGAGGCGCTATAACTAAAGCCTATTAAATATAAAATTTTTAGAATTCTGTTACAGCTAGTAGAGTAATAATTTAATAAATAACTTATTAAACTATAGTAGTAATAATAATAGAGTAATAACTATAAAATAATAATAATTTATCGCGGACAGAACTATAGAAATTATATATAATATATTTAATATATAGCGTATTTAAAATAGTAAATATAATAGCTTTTTCTCTTTTTTATAAATACTATATACTTAAAGTTTAGAAATTTTTTATTATTATTATTATATCTATAATATTAGCGTTTTAGCGTCTAACTATTAAGCTAGATAACTTATAGCGTATAGTATAGGCTTTTACTAACAATAATAACTAGTTAAATTATATTAAGGCCTACTCTAATTTTTATTTTCGCGCAGTACGACTAGCTAGTCTATTTAATAGGCCAAATTTTTTAGTTAATATTTTTAATTCTAATTTAATTCTAACGCGCCTCTTTTTACTTAAGTAGAATACTATTCTTAATTTTAATAATACCTATAAAGACTATAAAGTTTAATTTTATTTATATAAGGATATAGTAAAATTTATAAAAAAATAGTAAAAAAAAGGTTATACTTTCTTATTTAAGATAGAGAACGGCGGCGGCAGTAGTAGTAGTAGTATTTTAATAATAATAAAAAAAAACTTCCTTAAAGTAGTAAAGAAAGTAAAATTTTAGTAAAAGAAGCTTATTAAGACAGTTAAAATTATTTAGGCGTAGGAATATACGTATACGTAAAAGTAAGACTTTAAAACTAAATAGTAGGTAATAAAAAAAGAGTACGCTATAGCGCTGTAAAGTAGTTATAAAAGCTTACTATTAAAAAACTTAGTAATTATTATAAAAAAATTAAAGAATTTTACGAGGAGTACTACGCTGTATTTTAATACTTTAATTACTATTAAAAAGATTATAGGTTATTAGTAATAGTAAAAAAGTTATTATAGTTACTATATAAAAAACTTATTAAAAGTTAATTAATTACGTAATATAGTAGAAGTTTAAACAGCTAGTCTAGAGTTGCGTAATATTATAGTAATAACCCTAGGGGAGGGAATAAATTATATATTATATTTTAAACTATATATACTATATTAGCTAGCTTACGGAATTGGTAAAATAAATATTATTAATTAAAAGAAATAAAGTAGCTTTAGATATTATAATACTTAAAAGATTATTAGTCGCGAGACTTACTAAGCGTTTAATAACTAAAAATATAAAATTTATTATTAGTATATAAATAAGATAATACTTACTACATTTATAGAACTAAAAGCTTTTAAATAAAAAATTAAACAATTAATTAAAGCTTTAGAAAATAGATTTTCTAATAATTAGGTATATAGGGAGAATTTTCCTTTACTCTTAAAATACTAGACTTATAATTATAAAAAAAAAAAATAAGCTAGAAATTACTAAATTTTAAGATTAAAGAGTAGAGACTACTTTTATAAAAAAAAAAGTGCTAAAAAGCCGTAATATATATATATAAAAGAAAATAAATCCTCTATTTTAAAAAGTTTTATAAACTAATAATATAAACTCTAAGGTATTTTTCTGTAATAGTTTTCTAACTACGTTTATACTTTTAGATTATTATTTAGGCGTACTTATTACTTTTTAACTATTAGTAGTAGATTTAGTATATATACTATAATATATCTTTACGCTTAAAAAATATTTTAGTAAGTATATTTTTTTTATTTAAATATTTAGCTATACTATTAACTATAAAATAAAAAAAAATATATAGGTAGTACTATACGTATTTCTTTTTTAAAAAATATAGTGTCTATACTAGATTTTTAATTTTTTTAACTTAATATTTTTTTAGAGGGGCGTACTAAGTACGCTAGTAGTATACTAATATAATACTATTTATTTAATTCTACTTTATCTAACCTTTTTAATATATGAAGTATAAATAAATATATATCCTCCTCTTTTATTAAAACTTTTTTTAGTTACCTATATAGCTATTATAGCTACACTCTTTTATTTAATTAATATATAAATATATATATATATATAAAATTAATTTAAAAATTATTATTTTATTTATTTATAATTACCATATTAATATTTATAAAATTTATTTTATTTTATTAGTAATTATTTAAATTATAATCTCTATATTACTACTTCTAAATAAGATAATTTATATATTTAGTTTTAGGTTTTCACTACTACCGTCTTTTACTAAATAATATTACTTAACTCTAATTATACCTTTAGTAATATTAAACTAGTACAATTTTTTTTAATTTATAATAATAAAAATATTATTTATAATTTAAAAAATACTAATAGAAAATTATATTTTATATTTTAAAAATTATATTTTAAGTTTATATATATATATTTATATATTAATTAAATAAAAAAGTATAGCTATAGTGGCTGTATAGGTAACTAAAAAAAGTTTTAAAAAGGAGAAGTATATATATACCTTTATTCTTAATATGTTAAAAAAGTTAGGTAAATTAAAATTTAATATACTATTTATTTTAGTTTTATTTATTCTTTAATTACTATTAAATAATTCTTAATTTTTTATTAAATTATTTTATGTAATATCTAATATAAATATTATTTTACAAATTATAAGTTTTAATAATTAAATTAATAATTATTAAATTAGTAACTAATTTTTATTTAAGTAACTATTTTCTATAATTATTAAATTTTTGGAAAATAAAAAAAACTTAATATAATTTTTTATATAAACTATAATTACTATTTTTAAATTTATAATTAATATTTAAATATTTATTACTTTTTAGTTATTTAATAAACTAGTTTAGTTAGTATATATTATTAAATATTATATATAAGTTTATACATTTATTTATATAAAGTATATTAATATTTAATACTATTTATTATTTATATATATGATTTAATATTTTCTTATAAAAGAATTTTTATTATAAAAAATAATATTTTATAATAAAATAGTTTAACTAAGCTCTAGAATCTATATTTAAAAATTTTAAAAGTCTAATATTTTACTAAATATTTAATATAATATTATAGATTTATTTAAATTTATATTTTTTATAATTTACTAAATATTCTATATTTAATAAATTAATATAATAATTATATTTTTTTTTACTATATTATTATATAATTTTAAACTATTTATTTAAACTTTTACTATATTATATAATGAGTACTAATTTTTAATAAACTTTTTATTTAGCAAGTATAATAATTTTATATTTTTAATAATAATTTTAAAGTTTTTAATAGTAATTAAATACTAAACTAATACTCTATTCTCTATAAGGCCATTTATTTTTTTTAAAAAAAAATAATTATTACTTTTTTTTAATAATAAGCTTTTATAACTAGTGTTAAACGTATATAATAAGTCTAGTTAAAAAGTAATAAATACGCCTAGACGATAATCTAGGAGTATAAATAATACAGGGGGGTAATATTAAAAAAGACTAATTAAAAAAGATACCTTTTTTATAATAGTATAACTTTTTAATAAGTAAGCCTAAAAATATAAAAAAAATACCGTTTTAAAGAGAAAGACTAGCTTATTTAATTTACCTACTTAGGGGCTGCCTACTAAGGGGTTTAGAGGTAAAAAAAAAATTAGTAAATATAGAAAATTTTTAGGACCCTACTTTAGGCTATTATAATTTTTTATTTAAGGTGTAAAATTTGCTTATTTTTATATATATTATAATAGTACTTATAATATATAAGTATATAAATATTTTTATATATTTATATATTATTTATATAATTATATATAAAAGTCAAATTTTTATATTTTTAATAATAAACTAGTAAATAATATATTACTAGTATTTAGTATAGTAGCCTTTAGCTTCTATAACTGCCTTATAACAGTTAGGGAGTAATAAAATACAATTATTAATAGCCTTTTAAGGTATTTTATTTTACTCCTTTATAGTAGCTTTTTTAAAGGCCTTTATACTATTTAAACTATTTCCTATACCTAAATTAGCCTTTTGATTTTTAATTAGCTCTAATTTTAATAAACTTTATATATTTTCTATAGGGGCTAAATCAGAACTATAGGCTAGGTAAAAAAATAGTTTAATTTTATTATTTTTAAACTAAGATAAAACGTCTCTAGTTTTATAAATAGGGACGTTATCTTATTAAAATTACTAACCTAAATTAATATTAATATAGAGTTTATAATTATAATATAATATAATAATATATATATATATATATATATTATTATATTAATAAAAAAAGCGGTAAAAAAAAGTTATATAACTTACCTCTTTTTATTAAGGGTTTAACTTTAGGTATAAGGACTTTATTTATATAATTCTTACTAGTATAAAAAAAAAATTAGGTATTTTAATAAATACTAAATTACTTTTCCCTCCTATCTAAATTATACCCTAAATATGTAGGGTAACATCGTAACCTATAAAATAATTAATATAATTAATATTAAAAAACTAAAACTATAGCCTAAAAATATATAAAAAGTTATATATTTTAATATTTTAAAAAGTTAAAATAACTTATTTTATAATTAGCTAATAGCTAGTTCTCTTCTAACTTTATTATTACTCCTTTTTCTATAAAACTCTTTTTTAGCCCTACCTCTTTGTATTACTAACTTATTAAAAAATATTATTTTTTCTAGTTTTATATTTTTAATATTTTTTAATTATTCTTTAGTGTATTTTATTTTTTTTCGCACTTTCTTTGTTAATTATTAGTTTTTTTTTACTTATATTAATAGAGTAATTTTTCTCTTTTAAAATTCTTTATAATTATCTTTTTATAATATTTAGACTATTTTTTATTAATAGTTTTTTATTTTCTTTTTTAGGACTTCTAGTTAAGTCTCTATTAATAATTCTTTTATCTATTAGAGTTAACTTTTTTACACCCCCTTTATAAATTTTATTTATTATATAAAGAGAGGTAAAGTGTAGTGCCGAGACACTAGTCCAAAAAAGGTATAGGCTAAAAAAAGTTGTTCCCCCGGATACAGAAATTTTATTTATATTATAATTACTCTCCTTCTTTTTAATTCTTTTTATAGCGTTATAAATAAATTATTAAAGCTTTTCTAGAGTAGTAGTAATTAAAAAAGAAGAATTATTTGCTTTTAATAGAAGTTTAACTTTAAATTTAAATTTTAAGAATTTTGGCTCTATTTTAAGGAAATAGGAGGTTAAGTTTATAAAAGTAAAAAGATATTATAATATACTATAATATTAATAATCTATTACGTAGTTATTAATTATATAAGGCTTAGTACTATTTTTATAATTAATATAATTTTATTATTAGATTACTAATATACTTTAAAAGTTTAGTTACGTAACCTATGCTAGGCCTAAAAGGGTATAGTTAAAATTTTAGTTAATTATATTTACTAACTAAAAATTTATAGCTATCTAAAAAAGGGTTTAAAAAAATTGCTATATTTAGGTAATTTTAATTTATTATAGGTAATAAATATAACGTAACTAAAATCATAATAGAAATTTTTATTATTTTCTCTTTAAAACGGTATTAGTTACGTATTTTTAGGCTTAGTAATTAATTTTATATAAATTTTTAAAAAAGGTATCTTTTTTAATTAGTTTTTTTTAATATTACCCCACTGTAAGTTTAGTAAAACTTATAATTTTTCTTTATTTCTATAAGTATTATTATATAAAAAAAGGTAAAGTGTAATACCAAGACACTAGTCTAAAAAAGGTATAGACTAAAAAAGTTATTCTCCTAAATATAGTTATAAAAATAATTCTATAAGTATATACTTAAAAAAAAATAAAAAAATTTATTATTAAACTTAGTACTAGTAAAATAATATAATAATAAAAAGTATTAAAATAGTTATTAATAAGTAGAATTTTACTTACCTACCTAAGGCTATACTATAATTATAAGAGTAAGTATAATTACTTTATTACTATAGATCTCGTAAACCGGTTTACTTACTAAAATATATACTAAGCCTAATATATACTAGCGTAGTTACTTTAGACTAAAAGTATACTAGTATAAAATAATTTATACTTAAAAAAGTTAGTTAAATTATATACTAGTCTATATTAGCCTTAGTATATATTTTAGTAAGCAAACTAGTTTACGAGGTCCACAGTGGCAAAGTGACCATACTTACCCCTGCAACCATAGTAGGCACGTGCGAGCTTGCCTTGGTTAGGCTATGACGTAGCCCACTGCACATCATCCCTGTCCAGCGCGTCAACCTCTCCAAGCAGAACGTCTGCACAGAAGATAATACAGCCTTAATAGATTTGCAGGCTTTAGTCCAGACCCCAAACAACAATTCAATGATCTCACGCTTCTAGAACCAGTGTCGCTTGCGCAGCACATGCATTGGCATGTGAATTAGGTACACAGCAGCCCCGTGGTGACGTGCGCCGTATTCGCAATTCCACCACTACCAGTTGACGGCTTTCAAAGACGGGGGCTGTGCGTGAAGCTGAAGACGCTTAATACGTCATAGTACCATTGGCGAGCGACAGCCTCATAACGCACCTTGTTTGCTCGCCTGTCTCTTCGCAACTTCTCTATTACGCGCAACTCCACCACCTTAGCACAAACCACACAACGTGCAGCAGTCATGGAGACCATCAACAGTGTCGTTAATACTGTCTCAGGCACCGTCACCAAGGCCATCTACGGCGAGCAGGATCCGGCGGCTCGCAATGAGACTGCAGGAAATGAGCCTGTGTCTGGAGTACAAGGCAAGGGCACGGCGGACGAGCCTTATGACCAGGGCAATGCAAGTATGTATCTTGCATTTAGACCCTATGTCTGAGCTGCACGCTGTATGAAGAGTAGCGACGCGACGCTGACAGCTGCGACACGCAGAGGACCCTACCGATCTCACGACGCGCAACGAGACGGCTCGACAGGAGCCAGTGAGCGGTCTACAGTGCAAGGGAACCGCCACAGACCCTTTCGACCAGGGCAATTCAGGTACATGGCATTTCAATGATACCTCTTTCTCCATCCCCAGGTCGCACTGCTAACAGCTCTGTGTGCGCAGCCGACGCGGCCGACACCACCTCTCTCCCCATCCGCGAGAAGTCTTCTCCCGAGAACACCGCAAACATCCCCGACCTCACCGCGAAGCCGACCATCCCCACTTCCGACGTCTTCAACTCCGCCACGGCGGCCAACGCCTCGACTGCCGCCCACACCTCCACATTCACTTCCCAAGAGACTGGCGCCGAGGACAAGCCCCCCGGCGGTGGTTCCATCAGCGCAGGTGACGCGGATGCCGGCGAGACCAAGAACCTCTCCGACACTTTATCCAAGACCGAAGACCCCACGGGCATCTCCAGCGCCACCGGCAGCAGTGAGCCCAAGTCCCTCGCGACCACCTCCGGCACGGATGACCCCAAGACGCCCGGCCTAGCCGGTTTTGGCGAGAAGCCCAGCATCGATCCTGCAGATCGCTCGCAGATGCCCACGACCGCCTCGAACGTCACGTCCAGCACCGAGTCCAAGCCTTTCGGCAGCGGTGACGCCGACGCGGGTGCCACGGAGAACCTCTCCGAGACGCTCGCCAAGACCGAGGACCCTACGAAGACGGGCGACGACGGCAAGCACACTGCTCTCTCCGCGGGTGATGCCTCCATCGCGCAGAAAGCCACTGCCCCGGCCGCCGCGCCCGTAGACGTGCCCACGAGCACTGAGACCCCCGCCGCAAAGGAGACGAAGGGCGAGGCTGGCGCGGGCAAGGAGAATTCAGCTGAGCGTACGTATGAATCTACATCGGGAAAATCCCGAGGGGATAGTATAAGGTCCCTCCTGAGCAGAGCTGATATGGTTGCAGGCGTGGTCGAGAGCACCCACCAGGCTGAGGCCTCCAGTACCGGCGCGGCCCCCAAGAAGGAAGAGTCTCCGACCGGTGACAAGGAGAAGGTGTCCAAGATGGAGAAGCTTAAGGAGAAGCTGCATATCGGACACAAACATTAGACGAGTGTCTTCGAGGGTGAATGGCGACATGGGCGAGGACCAAGGTTGTGAGAGATGGAGACCGGGCAATGCGTAATGATTCACGGACGGAGTTCCTGGTACCTGGTGTCCTCTTCAGAGGCTGTTCTAATATTGTATGAATGCATATCTTCTTTCGGTACCAATTCCGGAGTGTGAAACTGGACACATCACGCCAAGGAGAGGGTTTCGCAGAAGGCTGATATTACGAGGTATCCGACTATTTCCAAGCGATGATGCCCAACCGATTGTTTCCAGGCCGAGAGAGACACATCAAGGGCGGACGTCGGAGACACAGGCAGAGCAGCGCCTCGGACATGAGCCCAGCCGTGCCGCGCAGAATACAGGTTATCCCATGCAACCCCAACTACTAGACCGCAGGAAGCAATAAGGCGACGGACCGAGCGCCTGTTAATGAAGCTTCATCGTGACAAACTCCTCCATCGACTCCGCACTACAGCTAGCACCGAGGGCTTCCGCGTATCGAATACGAGAGCCATTTCGATATTGCAATCCCTCAGAAGCCGAAGCGAGCCTCGAGCTCTGCCCTGCTAGGGTCGGCGCAGATCGGCGGCCACACGTTCTCAGCCATGTAATTGCCAGCGACGTTGTTTCCTATGGGATCGTAGTCTACTACACATCAGCCGGCGCATATGAAGGTTCGTGGCAAGCAAGGCTCACAGCAGTAGAGGCGGCCGGGGAAAGAGTCCGTGGCATCGGAGCAGTCCGACACGGCGCACCCGAGCTGGCTCGAGTCGCGCCAGACGAGCTGCGTGAAGTGGAAGATCTGGCGGTCGTTCTTGGACCCGCGCCTGCCGTAGTCGTAGAACATTTCTTCCTCGTGCCAGCCGTGGACCATGGAGCGCGCGGTCTCGAGCCAGTCGCCGCGCTTCTTGGGGGAGGGGATTGCGCCGCTGAGGTTGCTGCCGCCGCGGTGCTGGGGGTGTCAGCTTCAAAGACGTATACGCATGCTTTTGGGAGAAGCGGGGAAACTTATCAGGTGCTCCAAGGCGTGCGTGCATTTGCGGATGTCGTCGCGGGCTAGCTCGGCTAGTGTGTGGTTCCACTGGAGGTCTTGCGCGCAGTGGACGCGTCGCCAGTACCAGTGGGCGTTCATCACAGCACTAATGAATTCCTTGTCGTCGATGCTGGGGATCTCGGGGGCGTCGCGGGCGTCGCGGGCCACGAGGGACTGCTTCGGGGCAGCCAGTGCGACAGCTACGAGGGTGGCGACGAGGGCGAGGAACTTCATTGTGCTTGAATGCGTCGAGGGACAGCCGTCGAGCGTGTTTGAAGAGAAATAAAAAGGAATTCGGAGGGAGCGGAGGGCCTAGGGGAGAGAACAGTGGACCTGACGATGTCGTGCAGAGGTGTAATTAATGAGCGACTGGAGCTAAAGTAGAGTTTGCAGAGGGAAGCATTGAAAGAGAGAGGATCGAAAGGCGGGGTTGACTGTCGGTTTTGAACTGGAGAAGGAGCGTTTGGATGGCGTGGCGTGGTTGCTCTGGTTGCACCTTCCTTCTTCACCTGCCCCGCAAACACTCGCTCGCGGTGTATGCTAGTCACCTCACTTGCGAGCGGGACGTGGTGGAGCTTCGGCCGACAAGGGTCTCGCGGTTGTGCTATTGCCCAGGCATAAGGTGCCGATTCGCAATATTGCATGAGTAGCGTTCGCCATCCGGGCCAGATATTGCTCTTCTTCTGCTTCGCGCCGCAGAAATCCCCATTCAAAACAGTGATTATCGGCGACACTAAGACCATCGAAGCCAGCGATGCGTTTGGAGCGGAGCATGCTGCGTCCGCCGGCAGAGATGCTAGGTGCGTGACTTGAGCTAGGCTTCGAGTCGAGGTATCGCAAACGCTCCGCCATCGTGGTCAGGTACCAACGCTGCAAACCGGTCAGCCGACCAATTGAAGCACAAGCCCAAGCTGCAAGGCAATCTCGGATGCCCAAGCGGAAGCACAGAGGTGCGGGCCACGGCAGAGCTCTACTGACGCCGCTATCCTTCCCATTAATCACGGACCCTTATCAGGTTCTGCAATCACACTTAGCGAACCGGCGAACATGTTGCACAGTAAGAGTGGGGATGGGATCAATAGATGGAAAGACATAGGAAGGATTGTAGGTGAATGTCGGTTCGAGTTGGGAATCTGCATGAATGAAGAGGAAAGGCAATATAATAATCATGTGGTTATGAGGTTCAGCGGTATACTGTGCAAAACTGGCCACAGCATCCCTGTTGCACTTACGCATGGACTCCGGCGACACAGACAGCTGTCGCCTAGGCAAATGCTACCATGTGATTTACCTCTACAGTGCGCCCCTCTCATATGACACTCTGGTTCTCAAGTTCCCAAAGTCTGTGTCCGTGCCCAGCGGCGTGTAGCGTCGGCCTCTTTTGATGATACCATGTCGCCGTTGTTTCGTCGTACCCGTTAGGAGTGGGGTTTTGGATCACCTGCCACACCCGGACTCGAAAAATAGCGCCACGTGCGACAGAAGGAATGGTTGAGCAACAGAAGCAACGTTTCGAGCAATGCGTTGCTTTGGTCAACATTGCGCCTGTGCATTGTGCAAGCACAGCGCGGTGTGCATTTGAGATAATACCTTTCTCACGGTCGTAGCCTTATCACGAGCGTTCCCGCGCGAGCCAGCTCGGCGACCAGGCTAGATCTTCTTGTGTACGAGGACGTCCAGCTGTCACAGCATAGTATTGCAGACCCTACAATCCAACCCAGATCCGGTATACGGCGCAGTTTAGCCGTAGGCGTCCAAGTAAGCGTTTCGCGGTTGCAGTACTGGCACGTTGGTCGGGAGTACGTTTATCGGGCTGGTAGATATCCTATCCCTCTTTAAGTCTCTTCGCCGGTCGGCCAATAAGTGAGTCGTCTGGAAGGCCGCTTCGCTTCGTGCCTGGGAGAGAACCGGTCCGGATATCGTTATCCTCCTGGCTCACTCTGCGCATGGGATACTTGATCTTCGAATCCTCAAAACAATTTTCGGTCGGCTTCCCATGAGTTGTGAAATATGGGTGCAGTAACGCTTTCTCAGCTGTCAACCTTTTCTGCGGATCGTACTCCAGCAATTGCTGCAACAGATCAAAGCCTTCGGGTCCTGGTGTATCCGGACCAGACCCTGGAGGGTATTGATTATTCTTGAGGCACCCGTGATACCAGTTCTCCAAGCCCTGCGGACGGTGGAACCGAGCGTTTCCTGCGGCTAATGAGGCGAGTTGCTGAAACTCGGGCATGCTCGTCAACAATGGCCAACGCTCTTTACTTGGCATGCCTATAATCTCCACTATTTTCTGCATTTGATTTCTTTGAAACGGGACCGTTTTCTTCCCGTCCATCTTCGCCTCCTCACCCTTGAAGATTGGTCGGAGAGATAGTAACTCCGCGAAGATGCAACCCACGGCCCAAAGGTCGACTGCAGGGGTATAGTGCCTGCTACCGAGCAGCAGTTCGGGCGCGCGGTACCAGATTGTGACCACAACTTTGTCACCGGCAAAGAGAGATTGTAGCGGTTTGTAAAACAATCTTGCCAGTCCTAGGTCACCTATCTTCACTTTGCCGGCGCTAGTGACCATGATGTTGGCGGGCTTGAGGTCACGGTGCATGACCCAGTTGCGGTGGAGGTAGACCAGGCCCTGGAGGAGCTGCCATAATATGCTCTTGATTGTCCGAGCTGGGATAGCTTGCCGCCCACCCTGCCCTCCGGTATTGTGGTGGTGGATGATCTGAAGCAAGTCATGCTCGGCATACTCGAATACAATGAAAATGCACTTCTCTTCCAATATAATCTCGACTGTATGCACGACGTTGGGATGGGCGAGCTCGGTACATAAGGCCATTTCTCTTATCGCCGACTGGCTGATCCCAGAATATTGTAGCTCTCCTTCTTTGTCCGGTTTGAACTTTTTGATGGCGAAGAGTTTTGTGCCGACATTGGAAGGGTTGCGGGACTCTGCTTTGTAAACCCGCCCATAGGTGCCACTGGAGATGAATCCGACGATTTTATATCGCTCGTGGACGCGCTTTTTGGTGGTATAGCCGGTGAACATTGCGTCTTTGGAATCCGCCGGGTCTGCCGAAGCAGATTTAGTATTGGTACAAAGCAGAGATGCACAGAGGAGTCGGATGGTATGACTGCAACGGAGGGAATGATGGTGAAGTACGGATATGCAGCGGAGATATGCAAGTCAGGCGGAACGGTAACGGCTCTGGTCCGGGAGGCCGCAGGCGAGGATGGACGATCAGCAGGCCAACATCAAGCCATGGAGCAAAAGGAGATGAACAAGAGAAAATAAAAAGCCAAACAAGATTAACGAGGCTTGGGGGGCGGCAGATGGCGCGCGCCAGGCAGCTCAACAACCCTCAGACGTGGAGACGATGGAAGCTACGAACCGTTGAAGACAGCCACGACACTGCTCCGGAGCTGTTGGCGGTCAGACGGCGGGCCCCCTGAGGACGGAGAATTAGACGAAGGCTGATTCATCTTGGGGCATCGCGTGGTGCTCGTTTAGACACTTTGGCGATCCACTGTCGGCAGCTGGGGGCGCAGGCCGCGGTGGCGAGCAGCAGACGCAGACGCCGACGCCGGGGGGCCGGGGGGATGTGGAGCGGACAAGCGAGTCGAGCAGGACGAGGCGAGCGATGACTCTGGAGGCAGGTTGGCGTGGTGAGCTGCAGTCAGCATGCAGGATGAAGTTGTTGCAGCGACATTGTCTTTGGGTGATTATTGAGGAATTGTGGTCGGCGCCTGTCCATCCCCCCGCAGAGCCGCAGGTCTGGCAGGGAAAGGGACGACCAACCACGGAAGCGCCGCAGCTTCCCCACATCAATCAGGCTTCCCTCACACCAAAGCTGAGCTCCGCTGCATGCGTGCAGCGTGACGCACTTTCTCTAGTGGCCTAGGCAACGCACGGCTGGCTGCTATCCGGGTGAGCACATGTCATGGCTGCGTAGCTGCTCTTGTCGCGACGCAAAAGCGGGCTGACACGTATCTCGGCCACAGCATCACTCGGCGAGGGATACTGCGTACGCACCCTCACAATGGACCCCCGCTCGTGGTTCGGCGACCTCACCGCCTACTTCGTCTACGTCCTGTTCATCGCGACACTCGGCCCGCTGCTGTTTGGGTTCCACTTGGTATTCCACCTTCGCCACTCCAACAATGGACGCACGCAACTGACCGATGGCTACAGTCGGAGCTCAACGCCCCCGAAGATGTCATCCGCTGCAAGAAGAACTCTATCGTTGCGACCGCCGCCCGCCTTCCGCAATGCATCAAGATGACGCCCACCGAATGGGGCGTCGTGGGCTCCATGTACACGCTGGGAGGCCTGCTCGGTGCGCTCTCTGCAGGACCGCTCGCTAGCAAGTACGGACGACGACGCACGATGCAATTGACGTCGATCTTCTTCATCGTTGGGCCCATCTTCGAGGCGCTGTCGCCCAACATTGGCGTCATGGCGACCGGTCGGTTGTTGTCTGGCGTAGGCGCTGGAGCAGCCGTGGTCGTGGTGCCTATCTACATCTCGGAGATTGCACCACCAGCGCAGAAGGGCTTCTTCGGCGCGTTTACGCAAATCATGTGCAATGTGGGCATCTTGTTCACGCAGTTGCTAGGCTACTTCTTGAGCCATGACCAATACTGGAGGATCATCCTGGCAGCAGGTGGCATCATCGGCGGGCTCCAATTGCTTGGACTGTTCCTCTCGGTGGAGAGCCCGAAGTATCTTGCTGAGCAGGGTCACACGTCGCAGGCGAAGAAGGCGTTGAGGAACATCAGGGGCGAGCACAAGGATATCAACGATGAGTTTGACAGCTGGGGAATCGACGGCGCCCAGGGTGTTAACGGTAAGTGCTATTCACTTCCGCGGATAAGATTCGGTGTTAATGTGGAATCAGACGAGGAACAAACTCTGCTCCATAACGATGAGCCCGCTACGCCAAAGAATCAGGCTGGGAAGGACGAATCCCTCAGCATCGCCCAAGTCCTCCGACATCCCGACTATAAAAAGGCTGCTTTTGCCGTCATCATGATCATGCTCGCGCAGCAGCTTAGTGGCATTAACAGCATCGTTATGTATGGCGTCTCGCTCTTGGCGGACCTGCTCGCCTCCAATTCGGCGCTGCTCAATCTCGCTGTCTCCGCCCTCAACATTGTCGTTACTACTGGCTGCGCCCCGTTGCCTGATAAGCTCGGGCGAAAGGCCTGTCTCCTCCAGTCGCTTGCCGGCATGGGCATCAGCTCCCTCCTCTTGGCCATCAGCATCATGCGCTCCATCCCCGTACTTTCCACCGTCGCCGTCTTACTTTTTGTCTCCTCTTTCGCCTTGGGTCTTGGCCCTGTGCCTTTCATCCTGTCAGCTGAGCTGGTGGGCCCAGAGGCAGTCGGTGCGACTCAGAGTATTGCTCTTGCTGCCAACTGGATTGCCACGTTTCTTGTCGCGCAATTCTTCCCATCGGCTAGTGCCAAACTACACGGTAAAGTGTACATCATATTTGCGGTGCTATCTGCGGCTTTCTTCGCTTTCATCGGCTGGGTCGTACCCGAGACGAAGGGCAAGAAAAACGCGGACGAGGTGTGGGGAAGGGAGAGGCGCGTTGATTAAGGTGACGATACGGAATGTTTCTGTTCACAAGCGGTGTGAGATTACGCATTGATTGTTTGATGTTTATATCATATCAGCATCCCTTTCATGACGAACAGCAGAGTAAAGGCAATTGTGGAGAAATTCTCGCCCTTGCCGCACGTCAATTCCTTTGCTTGCGTGTTTTAGTAATAAGCACCAGCGCGGGCCAAATTCCGAGGGTGCGGTGTCTTTCGGGATTCGCACAAGCCTCGGTGATCCGCACTTTCATCATTCCGAGCCTTCAGCGACTGCGCTTTCCACTTCCCTTCCTCCGCCTCCAATTCGTTTTTACTTCCGCATACGCCGACATGCCGGAGCTCCCAGCACACTCTTTGCCCGTCTTCCCGTCGCTCCACGCGCCGCAACCGGAGCACTCACACCGCCTCGAAGATTACGGCCTCGCGGACGACTCAATACCGCCGCCTACTGACTCTTCCACACCCGAACATGTGGCCGCGAAAAGGAGCTCACAACCGCCTCCGCCCTCCCTTCTAAGCCCCGCCTTCACGCCGCCAGCCACACCCGGCATCTCTACACCGTCCGACCCGCGCCCGCGTCCTCCGCGCTCCGTCCCCGTCGACACTTCTCTTTCTTCCGATACCCCCCGCCCAGAATTATTAGAAAAGCTCCCAGTTGTAGAATGCGAGGTTCGCGCGCGCATACCTACGACGACGGGGCACGAGATGTGGCTGCATGTGTTCCGGAACAACGTGGACACGAAGGAGCACTTGGCCATCGTATTCGGGAATAACATACGGTCAAGGAGCCTGGACAGAGAGCGGGACGGCGAGACAGAGCTGGACCGCATGACACGGGGCGCATACGTGGGCAGATTATACCCTGGGCGGACGCATTCGCGCATTCCGCAGCTCAAAAAAGAGGAAGGGATTGTACCCAAGGCACAACCTGACGGCTCTCCAGAAGCCGGCGATGTTGCGACCGAGGCAGGAGACTCGCAATTGCCATTGGTCCGCATCCACTCCGAATGCTACACGGGCGAAACAGTGTGGTCCGCTCGCTGCGACTGCGGCGAGCAGCTCGACGAAGCGGCACGCCTCATGTCGAATCCCGCCATTTCGCCCTCCGGCGGCGCCATCATCTACCTGCGCCAAGAAGGGCGCGGGATAGGCCTAGGCGAGAAGCTAAAAGCGTATAACCTCCAGGACCTGGGGAACGACACCTACGAAGCGAATGTCCTCCTTCGGCATCCCGCCGACGCACGGAGCTACGGACTCGCGACAAGTATGCTTGTCGATTTAGGGTTAGGCGGTGAAAGGGGCATACGGCTACTGACGAACAACCCGGATAAAGTACGAGCGGTGGAGGGACCGGGGAGGGAAGTGGTTGTCAAGGAGCGGGTAGCGATGGTGCCGTTGGCGTGGAAGACGGGCGGGAAAGCGGGGATTAAGAGCGAGGAAATGGAGAAGTATTTGAGTACGAAGGTGAGTATCACGCCGAAACTGTGCATGGTACGGCGCGCTAACGAGAGCAGATTGAGAAATTTAAGCATATGCTCACGCAGCAATGATAACCACGGATCCCATTGGCGTCCCAGAGGACTTTTTTTTCTAAGCAGGGTAACCGAAGAGATGCATAGCATATGCATACTTTAGACGAGCGCGCGAGCGATCTAGATACCATACCATACCAATTCCCATCACCGCAGACTGTGCTCTGTCCATATGCAAACAACACTGCCATTCTCTTCCGTCAATCTTCCAACTTTCAAAGGTTTATCAACCGGCTCCTCGCAGAGCAGAACCTTTCCGAAGAGGTACTTCTCGAGGACTTTCTCAATCATGAGCTAACCGAGCCGTATGATCATACCGTCATCTATGGCGTGATCAAACATATACCCAATTACCGCAGATTTGCGCGCAAAGCCTGGGAAGTTCTGAAACCGGGCAGCAAGATTTATCTCGACTCTTCGGCTGCTGTTGAGAAATTTTCCGTGAGTTCTTTTACTCGTGACTATGTCCGGCGCGGCATGCATGCATCCATGACTCTACAAGGTGTTCTTGCTGAGATGTCTCTATCATGGGTTGAAAATTGTCAAAGTTGCTCAAGAGACCCGTGATTACGAGCTTACGATGCTGGAGTGGGCAAAGCGTTTGTATGTAGCTAAGGATGAAATAATTGCTGGGTGGGGAGAAGAGACGTATCGGATTTTCCACTTGTTCTTGTGGGGTGGTACGCATGCCTTCAAGACGAACAGTCGACGTAAGGACACCTTTTGCAACCTACGTACTCCGCTAAGACTCCTAATAACCTACTTCGCTGGTAGGGTACTAAGAAACTAATTAAGCTAAATATATTCTTATAACTTATTAGACTTTTTACCTTTTTATACTATATAAATTTATAATATATATATTTATATTAACTATACTTAGGGGTATTCCTATACTAAACTTAAAAGCTATTAAGTATATTTTTATATATATATATTTGTATACTAATCGAACAAATAGTGTGGCTGCGGTGGCTTAGGGCGACTAAAAGGGGTTTCAAAAAAGGAGGAGTATGTGTATGCCTTCATACTCAATGTATCGAAAAATTCAGGTAAGGCAGCTATTAAGTATATTTATAAAATATAAAATATATTAAAATAATATTAATATATACTAATCTTATTAAAGAGAAAGAGTATAAAACTTATATAAATAAATTCCTATATCTTAATATTATAATACTACCTATAATACTAAATTATATATTATATAAAAATTATTTTTACGTTTTTATTAATAATACTATTAAATAAGCCTGTTACAACGTAAGAAAAGATAAAAATAAAAAAAATACCTATAAAGTTATATAAGTTATAGAGATCTTCTATTAAAATAAAAATAAGTTTAATAAATTAGTTAATAATAATACTTAGTAAATAATCCTTAAGAATAAAAAAGTACTCTAAATATATTATTATTAAAAAACTAATTAATTAATTTATCGTTTTTACGTCCCTATTTATAAGTATTAGTATATAAGCGTATTATTTCACTACGAAACAAATATCGAGTGTTTAGTCTTAGCTATTTATCCTCTAAAGAATAAGTTAATTTATTAGTAATTTTAAATAGTATTACCTAATAAGTCGCGGGCTAAATTTTAGTTATTATATAGAGCTTTTTATACTTTAAATTAGATTTTAAAAGGAAGACTAAAATTATAAATAAATACTGTTAAAAATAGAAAAGATATAAGTATAATAATAAGTAAATAAATAATAAAAAATTATATAGCGTATATATCTAAAAAAGCTTTTTATATAATAAATTTTATTCTATAAGTAGCTAAAGTAATAAGAAAAAATTTTAAAAATAATAAATATAGTAGACGTTTAGTTAAAAAGATTATAAATTATTAGTACTAGTAGAAAAGTTATTATTATTACTATATAAGAAGCTTATTAAGAGTTAGTGTTAATAATATAATATTTCTTTACGTTTATCTATAGGAGTTATATTAACTTAGTATACACTACGTTCTTACTTAATATAAAAATAGGTAAAAATTAAAAGCACTATAACTAGGACCTATTAAATATAAAATTTTTTAAATATTACAGCTAGTAAAGTAATAACTTAAGCTAATAACTTATTAAACTATAGTAGTAATAATAGTGCGTAGGTAAAACTATAAATTATATATAGCACGTTTAATATATAGCGCGTTTAAAATAGTAAATATAATAGTTTTTTTTTCTTATAAATACTATAGTTAAACTTTAGATATTTTTTATTATTATTATATTTATAATATTAGTATTTTAGTATTTAATAATTAGACTACTAAATAACCTCTACTGTATAGTATAAGCTTTTACTAATAGTAATAATTAGCTAGGTTATATTAAAAATTATTTAAACTTTTACCTTAATACTATATAAGGGGCTAGCCTACTTAATAGACTAAATCTTTTAGTTAACGTCTTTAATTCTAATTTAATTCTAACTAATTTAATTCTAATACGTCTTTTCTTACTAAAAATAAATATAATTTTTAATTTTAATAACACCTATAAGGACGTTAAAGTCTATATTAAATTATATAGTAAAATAGTAAATTTTATAGTATAGTAGTATAGAAATATAAAACTCTTTTATTTAAAATAGAGAACGACGACGGTAGTAGTAGTAGTAATACTTTAATAATAAAAAAAAAACTTTTTTAAAATAGTAAAAAAAGTAAAGCTCTAGTAAAAAAAGCTTATTAAAGTAGTTAAAATTATCTAGGCGCAGAAATATATATACGTATAAATGTAGAGCAGATAGTAAATAGTAAAAAGAGAGTATACTATAGTACTATAAAATAATTATAAAAGCTTACTATTAGAGAGTTAATAGTTATTATAAAAAAATTAAAAGATTTTCTAAAAAGCCTTATATAAGAGAATTAAGAAATTTTATAAAAAGTACTATATTATATTTTAATACTTTAATTACTATCTGTCTAGAAAGGTGGTAGGTTATTAGTACTAGTAGAAAAGTTATTATAGTTACTACGTAAGAAGCTTATTAAGAGTTAGTTAATTACGTAGTAGAAGTTTAAACATCTAGTCTAGGGTCGTATAACGTTATAGTAATAATCCTAGGGGAGGAATTTATAACGTAATATAGTAGAAGTTTAAATAGCTAGTATAGAATTACGTAATGTTATAATACAGGGGGATAATATTAGGAACGGTTAATCTAAAAAGTTATCTATTTTAAAATAATATAACTTTTTAGTTATAAGGTATAAAAATATAAAAATAATACTATTTTTTAAAAAAAAGACTAATATAATCTATTTACCCTGTTAGGGACTACTTACGAAGGGGTTTAGGGGTAAAAAAAAATTAGTAAATATAGAAAATTTTTAGGACTCTATTTTAGGCTATAATAACTTTTTATTTAAGGTGTAAAATTTGGTTATTTATATATATATTATAATAGTACTTTTTTATAAAGGTATATACATACTCCTCCTTTTTTAAAATCCCTTTTAGTTGCCCTAAGCCACCACAGCCACACTATTTGTTTAATTAATATATAAATATATAATAGTACCTATAATATATAAGTATATAATATAGGTTTATATATTTACATATTATTTATATAATTATATATAAAAGTTACTTTTTTAAATATTTAATAATAAACTTGGAATAATAAATTACTAGTACTTAGTATAGTAATCCTTAACTTTTATAACCGCCTTATAACTGTTAGGGAGGGATAAAATATAGTTATTAATAACTTTTTATAGTATATTATTCTACTTCTCTATAATAGCTCTTTTAAAAGACTCTATACTTTTAAAACTTAATCCTCTATCTAAATTAGCCTTTTTATTTTTAAGTAGCCCTAATTTTAATAAATTTTATATATTTTCTATAGGGGCTAAATCAGGACTCTAAGCTAAGTAAAGAAAAAGAGTAATTTTATTATTTTTAAACTAGTTTAAAACGTCTATTGTTTTATAAATAGGGACGTTATCTTATTAAAATTACTAAACTAAATTAATATTAATATAAAGATTATAATTATTATATAATATATATATGTATTATTATTATATTAATAAAAAAAAGCTAAAATAAAATTTATAAACCTTACCCCTTTTTATAATTAGTTTAGCTTCAGGTATAAGGACTTTATTTATATAGTCCTTACTAGTATAAGAAATAGAAGAATTTAGTGTTGTAATAAATACTAAATTACTTTTACCTTTTAACTAAAGAGTATCTTAAACTTAGAATATTATATCGTGACCTATAAAATAATTAATATAATTAATATTAAAAAACTAAAACTATAGCCTAAAAATATATAAAACAGTTATATATTTTAATATTTTAAAAAGTTAAAATAACTTACTTCGTAAATAGCTACATGTAATAGCTAGTTCTTTTCTAACTCTATTATTACCCTTTTTTCTATAATATTCCTTTCTAATCTTGTCCCTTTGTATTACTAACCTATTAAAAAATATTATTTTTTTTAAATTTATATTTTTTATATTTCTTTAGCGTATTTTAATCTTTTTTTTAGCCTTTTCTTTATTAATTATTAGTTTTTTTTTACTTATATTAATATTATGACCCTGCTCTTTTAAAATCCTTTATAGTTATCTTTTTATAGTATTTAGATTATTTTCTAATAGTATTCTTTTATTATCCTTTTTAGGACTTCTTATTAAGTCTCTATTAGTAACTCTTTTATCCCTTTTAGTTAACTTTTTTATACTCCCTATATAAACTTTTTTTATATTATAATTATTGTTTTCTTTATTTTTAATACGTTGTATAGCGTAATAAATAGTAGTAGGAGACTTTTTTAAAACAGTAGTAATTATAAAAGGAGAATTATTTACTTTTAAAAATAAATTAACTTTATATTTAACTTTTAAAATAGTTAGATCTTTTTAAGAAAATAGGAGTTTAAGTTTATAAAAATTAAAAGATATTATTATATACTATAATACTAATAATATATTACGTAAGCAGTAAATATATAAGTGTAGGCTAAATTTTTATTATTAATATAATTATATTATTAGAGTACTAATATACTTTAAAAAATTAGTTACGTGATCTATACTAGTCCTAAAATAGTATAGTTAAAATTATAGTAAAATATATTTACGAACTAAAAAGTTATCAGAACCTAAAAAAGATGTTAAAAAAATTAATATATTTTCGTAATTTTAATTTATTACAGGTAATAAATAGAACGTAAATAATACTGTTATAGAAATCTCCCTGACTTTCTTCTTAAAACGATATAATTTACGTATTTTTAGGCTTAGTAATTAATTTTATATTAATTTTTAAAAATAGTAACTTTTTAGATTAACTCTTTCTAATATTACCCCCCTGTAGTAACTCTAGAAGAGGGGATATATATATATTATAATATTAATAAAAGAAAAGTAAAAAAAAGTTATATTACTTACTCCGTTTTATACTTTATTTAACTATAGAATTAAAGACTTTATTTATATAATCTTTACTAGTATAAGAGGTATTATTAGTATATATTTTCATTAATACTAAATTAATTTTTCTATTTATTTAAATAAATTTCTATATTTAGATAGTAATATCTCGCTCTATAATTTAATAAGTATTAATAATATAAATAATGTAATAATAATAGTTAATATAATAAATAATAAAATAAATAATATAATAAATAATATAATAAATAATATAATAAATAATATAATAAATAATATAATAAATAATATAATAAATAATATAATAAATAATATAATAAATAATATAAC